>CM037885.1:25473899-25794952 GCA_021292165.1 Shinisaurus crocodilurus
TTGCCATGGTTGGGGGCTGAATCTGTGACCCTTTGGTGCATTTACCACTAAGTATTATTCACCTGGCAAGCGTGTTTGCCGCCTGTACACCCTAGGCGAAAAGTTAATCCCTGTGTGTTTCCTTTCCTTGCAGGAAAACCTGATCGGAGCGTTGCTGGCTATTTTTGGGCATCTTGTTATCAGCATCGCCCTCAACCTCCAGGTGAGTAGAAGGGAACAAGCGACACCCCTTGCTGATCCCCCAAAATAAGCCTCAGCCAAATGCCAACGTGGCACTTTTGTTGCGTTTTCCTTCCCCTAGAAGTTCGGCCATCTCAGGTTGGTGGGCTGTAAGGACCACCGGGCCTACTTCAAGACCAAGACGTGGTGGTGTGGCCTCTTCCTGCTGTTCTTGGGGGAGCTGGGGGTCTTCTCCGCCTATGCCTTTGCACCCCTTTCCCTGATTGTACCACTGGGTGCCGTGTCTGTCATAGGTAAGTCTCTCTGCATGTGGTTTTATTTTATTTGACAAGCTTATACAACAGCTTTCCCCAACCTGGTGCCCTCCTAGTGTTTTGGACTACAACTCCCAGCGGCCTTGACCATTGGCCATGCTGGTTGGGGCTGATGGGAGTTGAAGTCCAAAATGTCTGGAGGGCACAAAGGTTCAGGACAGCATAGAGGAAGGCAAAATGGGACATGGGAGACCCGGCGTGGCTACCCTTTTAAATAGAAGACTAGCGAAATGCCCATCGCTGGGATAGGCAGTGTGTCTGAAGAGAAGGCCACGGGTTGAATTTCACCTCTGCCATTAACTCACCAGGTAGCCTTGGGCAAGCTACTCTCTCAGCCCAGTCTTTCCATTTGCAGTATGGGGATAGATTTATATCCTAGAGTTGGAAGGAGCCTACAAGGCCATCAAATCCAACCCCCTGCTCAGTGCAGGAAACTAGAGGAGGGGTCTCCCATCCAAGTAATAACCAGGCCTGACCCTGCTTAGCTTTCCACGCTCAGACAAGCTGAGCCATCGCGAGCCACAGATGATAATGTGACCTACCTGAAAGGGTTGGTTTTAAGGACTACAGCGAGATTATATATTTATTTATTTATTTGTTACATTTGTATACTGCCTTTCCTCCAACTAGCCCAAGGTATGGTATATGATCCTCCTCTCCATGTTATCCTCATAAGAACATAAGAAGAGCCCTGCTGGATCAGACCAAGGGTCCATCCAGTCCAGCATTCTGTTCACACAGTGGCCAGCCAGCTGCCCACACGATCCTACAAGCAAGACATGAGTGCAGCAGCACCCTCCCGCCCATGTTCCCCAGCAACTGGTGTACACAGGCATACTGCCTATCCCAGCGGGGACAGGGACTGTCTTGTTTAATTGATTATATGTAAGCTGCTCTGGGAGCCTTTTTGGTACAGGAGCAGCATAATAATATTTCAAATAAATAAATAAATAATATAAATAAGTACCAAAAAATAGGGGGGAACCACGTGGACAACCCACCACCCCCACCCCCACACACATGCACACAAAACCCCCAGAAACCGAAAATTGCCCAAAGAGGACAAGCATGCTGCTCAGTAACCGTGCAGTGCTCAGGGTCTGTTAGTGGTAGCGACACCAGAAAACCAGGGAGGTGGGGAGTGGAAATAGAATGGAGCATTGTGGAGGAGGGCCTGGCTGGCTGGCCGGCACCAGCACTGGACCAGAGCACTGCACGCGGCAATCTTATTTTTGCGAAGGGGAGATCCCATTTGTATATAAGAAATAATGAGAGAGATCAAAGTGTGCTTATTAGCAGGGCCCAATACTTATTGTACGCACACGCACACACACAGGACGATCCCATAATACAATCTCTTGATTCATGAAAGAAAAAGTTTCTATTCTAACTCTGAAATCACATGTTCTATATTTCTGAAATAATACCATGGCCCACACTGGGGCTTTTCTGCTATGTTCCCAAACACCCTGCCCCACTTTTTGCTATTTTTGTTTAACATAACTCCCACAAAGCTTGCTGACTATTTTGTAACTTTTTTGTTTGGTCCTAATAAAGGTATTATTCTCTCAATGTTTTTTGTTTGTTTGTTTGTTTTACTACTACAGTATTCTTATTCTTATTATTCCTCTAAGGGCCCAGCACAGCTGCAAACATTTTATAAATGGACCGATTCATGTTTTAATTCTGGTTCCGCTCTAACACAGCTTCTGATCTGGATCCGTTACTATTATTTACTTTGGTTTTCCCCTGAAATGTTTGCTGTTGTTGCTGTTTTTAATGCTGCTTTAAGGCCCAATCCTATGCATGTTTAGACAGAGGAAAAAATCCTACAACTCCCAGTGTAGCTGGCTGGGGAATGCTGGGAGTTGTAGGACTTTTTTTCTGTCTAAACTTGCCTCACTGACTCTCAGCTTAACCTACCTCACAGGGTTGTTGTGAGGATAAAATGGAGAGGAGGAGGATCATGTAAGCCGACTTGGGCTCCTTGCAAGACAAAAAAAAAGGCGGGATATAAATGTAATAATAAATAGAACCACAAACCCAATAAAACATTAATCAATAATTACCACAGCTAAACCTCCCCCTACAAACTAATCAATAATACTCTACCTGATATTAGTAATACTTCTCACTTTTCTTCTTCTTCTCACTTAGCAAGTGCAATTATAGGAGTCATATTCATTAAGGAAAAATGGAAGCCCAAAGACTTCTTGAGTAAGTTCCCGATGCATCTTTTAAAATACCTTTTTAGCTTCGGCAAGGCATGTGGCTTCCCACCCCCTCTCTTTTGCTTCGTAGTTGTGTCCTGCACGTACCGTACAAGCCAACGAGAATTGGTTCCTGACATAAGGTGCTAGAATTTCCTGCTGTTCTTACAAATTGCTTTTTTCCCTGTTTCTCAGCTGCTAATTTGTTCGGACCAGCCTTGTAAGGACAAGCTAGGGTTTCATTACTTTGGAAATGCAGAGTTTTGAGCCTATGACTGCTACTAGCCCACCTTCCTGCATATTGTTAGTAGTTCTGTGGCACGTTGGCAGCCCGAAAAAAGGAAAGAGAACCCCTCTCTCCCGGTTTACAGAAGTTCGCCAGTACACAAACCCAACATTTGGGCTTTATCTTTATCTAGATGCCAGAGAATCTCGGCCCCTTCTGTGCAGGATGGCACCGTTTTTGCAAAAGACTAGTCTATAACTCCTCCTGCTGCCCTGCTCTTTGTGTGTGTCGGGGGATTGTCTATGTGTGTGTGTAGAGCTCAAGGCTGCTAACCCACTAACACAGCTTCTCCTGTCCTCCTCCTGCCAAAGGACGCTATGTTTTGTCCTTCGTAGGCTGTGGCTTGGCCGTTGTTGGAACATACCTGCTGATCACCTTCGGGCCTAACAGTCACGAGACCATGACGGGCGAGAACATCACCCGGCATTTAGTCAGCTGGCCTTTCCTTTTGTACATGGTAAGCGGGCCCATCAAAGCAAGACGAACTGGGGGTGCCCGACACACGTCCTCATTTTTCTTTTGAGGTGTCCTGGACGGGAGAGGTCGTGCTTCGTGCTCAGAATCGTGAACTGATTTTGGGTTTGGGAAGGAAATCTAGTCCAGAGCGGATGGAATAGCACAGTCGTTATTAGCAGGGGTGCGGAACCTCAGACCCGGAGCCCAAAGCCAGCTCTCTGGGAGTCTCAAGTTGTCCCTCCAGGATTCCACGGAAGGGCCAACCCCACTTCCCGGCTTTTGTGCAGTTCTCTCCCACCCCATTCCAAAAGGTTCAAATGCCTCTCCTGAGGCTAGGCTACTGACAGTAAAAACTTTAAGCTAAAATATGCTGGTATTCTTTGTTTTCTTTGACTCCGCACTTTTTGTCTTCAGTCCCGCCCACCACTGGAATGCAGCCCCGAGAGCATCTCCGAAACTGAATTGGCCTTCACATTCAACACCCTAGCTTATTGGGTGCCCCTAAAATACTGCCGGCTACTTGGTGCAGTTGGGCTGGCCTCAATCTCCAGGCATCTTCATCTGGTGCCCCATATTTGAGGGTGTACGTCAGCTTTGTATTTAAAAACTCACCTGGTCGCTGTAGGTGACCAGAAATTCCATGTAAGCGAGCGAGTGAGCTGGTGGAGGAGGGGAATGGATGGATAGAAGGCAATTTCCTAGCCTGCTAATGGTTATTAGTCTGCATTTCCATGCAGTCTGCGGAAGAGAGGGCTTCCCCTCCTCTGCAGGCAGCGTGAAAACGCAGGCTACTAGCATCTTAGCAGGTTAGTAAAAATGTTTTGCCGACTAGTAACTTTTGTGGGCTTATCTACAAGGCTGATGTAGGTCTTCGATCACCTAATGAGAAGGAAAATCCACACCTGGATTAGGAAGAAAAGAGGGAAAGGGTATATGGGCTTCATGGCAGCTGCCCACACTTCCTGAAACGGGGATCCTTACAATTTGGAAAGCACAACCCTTTACTATCTGTCAGAAGGACTTTGAAATATTCCTCCTGTGCTTTTTGCCCTTCATCAGCAAACCTAACTGCAACTGGAGGCCCATGGAGCATTAATATCCCCTGAGCTCACCCTGTCTGATAGGAGGAAAGTTTTGTACCCCGCTATCCTCACTGGACCATTATAAGAGGGTGGGGAATGCGGGTTGAGGTGGGAGCAGAGTTGCCTTGGAACAGAGTAGAATACATCTCGGTGCTTGAGAACAGATCAGCCTTCTCCAACCTGCCCCTTCCAGATGGGTTGGACTGCAGTTCACAGCATCTCCCAGTCAGTGGCTAGGGGATGCTGGGAGTTGCAGTCCAGCGCATCCGAGGAACATCAGGTTGGGCCAGGCTGATCTAGATGGAAAGGACACATCATGGTTCTTGAGACAAATGGGGTGTGTGTGAGGAGGGTTTTATTATCGCGTCGTCATCATCAATAATAATAATAATAATAATAATTTTAATAGCTATTTTAATCTGTTGTTTTACTTGCTTGCCTGCTGGTCTACGACCGTAATAAACTGATAGACTGAAGAGGGGGTTTTGTCCTTGTTGTTGCCCATGTGAACTGAGAGCTCCTTCATGGCCTGCTTGTGGATTTCCTCCAGGGATTTGGCCGGACACTGTTTGGACCAGGATGCCTTTGGTCTGATCCATCAGGGCTGCCCTTCTGTTCTTAGGATTGGAAATATGTACCTGGGGAAGAGGCAGATCTTGGGGAGAGCATCTTAAAGCGCAATCCTATGCAAGTTTAGACCAAAAAAAAAAGGCTTACAACTCCCAGCATGCCCTAGCCAGCTATGCTGGCTAGGGCATGCTGGGAGTTGTAAGCCTTTTTCTGTCTAAACTTGCATAGGATTGCACCCTTAATCATTCTTTTCTGTACCTAGTCATGTGTAAACACCGTAACTCATCACGAGCTTTCGGGATGGGGTAGAAATTGAAATAAAAATTCCAGTTCCCATGTTTATAAGCCCAAGTAGCTCATTCTTCTTCCCTTCCCAAAGGGAACTCTCTCTCTAGTCTCCAAAACTAGGGCTTTGCTGATTTGTTGATTTAAACCCAGCCTTATTTCTGCTCTCCTTTTGTTTTTCCCTAGCTGGTGGAGATCATCATTTTCTGCCTGTTGTTGTACTTCTACAAAGAGAAGAAAGCTAATTATATAGTGGTGATTCTGTTATTGGTAGCACTCTTGGGTGAGTTTGACGTGCATGCTTTATTCACGTACATACAGTAAGTTCCGTATGCATGCTTAATTTTCAAACCACTGCTCTGCGTGTGGGGCTGTTCGGACGTAACGCAGCTTTCAGCGGCAGTTTGTGGGTTAATTAACCCATAGCTTGGTCTTGTGTTAACTTGGGATTGTTTAACCCACGAACAACCCCAAGTTCTTGTGTTCAGATGTCACAATAACAACCTTCAAATGCTGCATTCAAGGGTTGTTACTGAAAACAGGAAGCAGGTTGTGTGTGGCCCATGGCCCTGCAATTTGTGGGTTAATTAACGAGTTGCTACCAAAAGCCACTGTTATGACCGAACTTTCTTGTGCCTACTGGGAGATGCCGGGGATTGAACCTAGGACCTCCTGCTTTTTTCCTCTTGCAAGGAACCCCCAGGCGGCTTACGTGGTCCTCCTCTTCTCCATTTTTATCCTCACAACAACCCTGTGAGGTAGGTTAAGCTGAGAGTCAGCGACTGGCCCAAAGTTACCCAGTGAGCTTCATGGCCGAGTGGGGACTAGAACCCAGATCTCCCAAGTCCCAGTCCAACACTCTTTTTTTTTAAATTTCAACTTTTTAAAACAATATAAAAACAACTAAATAACAAACATACAACTTATATAGTGCTCCCGTCACCACGGGACCATATAGTACATTCTATCTCTATAATCTATCATAATTCATTATTCCAAAAATACAACATATCCTGAAACGGCATACTCCCCTTATTTAACACAAAATCCAAAATAAACCCCAAATATCCTTAAAATTGTTTTTCTTTAATTCTCCCCTTTTACATTTGATATTGCAAGTTAACATCATTTAATATCCAACACTCTTAACCACTGCGCCACACTGGCTCACTACACTACATTTATTAAACTACAATTAAAGCACACTTGCAAATCTACTTCGGAATGATGGGTCTCAACATCTTTGTCTTGGCAAAGCAGCATTCAAGTTGGCATGGACATCTTGGTCTTCTGTCTTTGCTTATAGTTGGCTTGTGTTTGTTTGCTTTAGATCAGCAGTGAAGGTGGGGAACCTCTGACCCGCAGTCCGGACCCAGACCCTGACAACCAGGCCTCTGTATCCAGCCCGCCACCTATCCCGCTAGGCCAAACCCCCCTTGGCCAGACCCCTCACCTGTCTCTCTTCTGTAGCGATCTGGCAGTGCAGGGAGAACAGTTTCTTCCTGTTTGCCAGATGGTTTGAATTCATCTCTGTGCACTGAGAAAGAGGCTGCCCCTTCCTTAGTACACAAAGAGGAACGAGAGAGAGAGACAGTAGGGGAGATAGAGTGAAAGAGAGAAGGAAGAGGAGTGAGAGCAAGAGGAGAAGAAGCGGGACAGAGAAGGCGAGAAAGAGAATGTTGACACCGGAGGGTTATGCAGAAACAAATGTGGCCCTCTGGCTTTAAAAAAAAAAAAAAAAGTTCCCCACCCTTGTATTATAGGCAATAAATTGATTAGATCATATGAAAATGATTTCATAGATCATAGAGTTGGAAGGAGCCTACAAGGCCATCAAGTCCAACCCCCTGCTCAATGCAGGAAACTAGAGGAGGGGTCTCCCATCCAAGTAATAACCAGGCCTGACCCTGCTTAGCTTTCCACACTCAGACAAGCTGAGCCAGCATTAGCCACAGGCATCTGACTACCATTTCGTACTAAGAAAGGAACGAGAAATAATAAGCTGAGGCTTAGACAAGGGAAGAAGGATGTTCAAAGACAACATGAAAAGATAATTCTGGGCTTCTTCACTTACCATGGAGCGATTGTTACATACTTACATATTTTTTGATATTGCTTTGCCAATTTTGCTTTTATATTTTATATGAGAGCCAGTGTGGCTTAGTGGTGAGAGTGTTGGACTGGGACTCGGGAGATCCGGGTTCTAGTCCCCGCTCGGCCATGAAACTCACTGGGTGACTCTGGGCCAGTCATGGACTCTCAGCCTAACCTACCTCATAATTACAAACAGTTCCAGTCTGGCTGGCACATACCTTTGATTCCAATATGAAATAAAAGGATAGCACTTCTGCAAAGGAATGGACAGACAGAATGGACCGATTTCTTATTCTTATGCACTATATCTCCGTCGACATATTCATGTTCGCTTTGTTCCAGATTCTTTCATTCTAGGAGAAAAGCTTTTTCCAGTAACAGGCTAGAGTTAATTTCGGCTACAATAAAGTTTAGTATCCATACACTGCCAGCCTTTGGGATGTCCTTTCCAGAGTGTTTCAATAGAATTTAACGTGGTGCAGAATGCAGCAGCCGGACTGATTTCTTGAGCCTGCTTTGCTGATCATATACCCCAGTTCTGTTTCATCTGCACTGGCTTCCAGTTTGTTTCTGGGAGCCATTCAAAGTGCCGGTTTTTACCTGATAAAGCTCAGTCTAAATGGTTTGGGACCAGGACATTTAAAAGACCATTGCCTCCCATGTTTGCATACCACATTTACAGTATTTTTCCATGTATAAGACTATACTTTTTCCTAAAATTGCTAGACTAAAAATTGAGGATCGTCTTATATATGGAAGTAAGCCAAGGAGAGAACCGTGCGGTTGCAAAACTGCCCAGTGGGGGGCGTCTTATACATGGGGGCGTCTTATAGACGGAAAAATACGGTAGTATCAATTTACATGTCCCATCACTTTCAGAAACCTGATCGGTGAGATGGGGCATTTTCTACTGTGGCACACAGGCTGTGGAACTCCATCCCTAGAGGCTTAGCTGAACCCCTCTCTTTTGAGCTTCAGGGTACCTGCTAAGACCTTTTTATTTCGCCAAGCTTTTAGATTAGTTTAAAGTTCGGTCTCCCTGTTTTAAATGGAATTGCTTTATCCTACTCTTGGTTTTGATGTATGAAATTGATTTTAGTCATTTGAACAGTTTTTATTGTGTGTGTTTGTATTATGGGTAGTATCCAAGTCGACACCAACACTAACGTGAATTAAAATCCACTAACGTGAGCGACCTTTAGTGCAGTGCCAATAGCCTTAGTTGGTGTGACGGGTTTCCCCGGAAAATCCATCGCTCCAGCTACTGCTTCTTGGCATTGCACTAGAGGTCGCTTACGCTAGCGCAACTTAATTTACATCAGCACTAGTGTCGACTTGAAAACTTGAATTATATTTTTGTAAACCACCTTGAGTGTTTTGGAATTTTTAAGGAAAAATAATCAGAATTACTTGTTAACAACAGCTTTGAGCTTTTGGACGCTGCCACCAAACTTGAGAATTGTTGTTCATGTATAATCTATAGCATGATCAGTGTGCCTGGCCCTTTACAGCAAATCCTAAAGGAGGAAATAAGGGTGTGTTCCTGCCCCAAGGAGCTTACAAAGCAAATCCAGTTCCTGTTGGTAGGATTTGTGCAGTGCTTTGACATCGCTCATTTGCTCTCTTAACAATGGGAGGATTGTTGACTTCAATATTTTCAGGTTCCATGACAGTCATCACAGTGAAGGCGGTGGCAGGCATGATTGTGGTTTCGATCCGAGGGAACCTGCAGCTGGGCTACCCTATTTTCTACATCATGGTGGTTTGCATGGTGGCAACAGCAGCCTTTCAGGCGACGTAAGTGGGTCAGAGCTTCTTTCTTCCCTTCCTTCCCTTTCCTGAGTGTGTGTGTGTATATATGCAGTTGCAGCTTACAACTGAATGTCAGCATAACTGAAATTTTAATTAAAATGAATTATACATTATAAAAAGAGCCTCAGGGGGAAAGCTAGGTAATTGTATTGTTCATTGTTATTACTGGCAGTTGGCAGAAGGTGGGCCCTTTTAGGAGCTGTTAAGCTGTTTCCTGTTTGATAAAATGCTTTTGCGGCATTTTAAAGGATGCATTTGAACAGCAGCTTCCCAGGCCTGCAGTTATACACTGCAGCATAGAAGAACGGTCTGACCCAGCCGGACAAAAACAACCACCATGCCTGGCACTCTGACTCTACCATAGATTTCATAGATCATAGAGTTGGAAGGAGCCTACAAGCCCATCGAGTCCAACCCCCTGCTCAATGCAGGAAACTAGAGGAGGGTCTCCTATCCAAGTAATAACCAGGCCTGACCCTGCTTAGCTTTCCACACTCAGACAAGCTGAGCATAAGCCACAGGCATCTGACTACCATTTTGTATGAAGGAGAGGAAAGAGAAATAATAAGCTGAGGCTTAGACAAGGGAAGAAGGATGTTCAAAGACAACATGAAAAGATAATTCTGAGCTTCTTCACTTACCATAGAGCAGTGTTCTCCAACGCTGGCTGGGGCATGCTGGGAGTTGTAGGCCAAAAACATCTGGGAACCCAAGGTTGGAGAACACTGCCATAGAGCGATTGTTACATACTTACAGTCTATTTTTTTATATATTGCTTTGCCAATTTTTGCTTTTATATTTTATATTGCTTTTGCCGATACATGACTAGGAACTTAACATACACAAAGTCTTCCTTGCAAGGCCAGATTTTTGTAAATCTTTAGTACATCCATCGTGACCAACCAGGTGCCCTCTGGGAAGCTTGCAAACAGGGCACCGGTGCCAGCTGCAGGTTGTTGCGGGCCCTTGGGCAAGACGCCCGCGATGGGCCCCCTCCCTCAGGAGCCCGCCCTCTCCAGCGCCGTGGCCACCAGCTGCTCTGGCTCCTACTCCTCTTCCCATCATTGCTCCAGTTTGCTTGCTTGGATACTTGTGGATGAAATAGAGGTGTATTAACTGTGTTAGTACTTCGAGTATGAAACCTGGAAGTAGTAGCTATTCCAGAGTAATTCAATTGCAGTATGATAGTACGATCTTATACGCAAGGCTGAGAAAAAGCAGACCAGAGGAAGATGGTCACAGAAAAAAACAGCTTGCATGTGTTAGTACATTAAACGCAGTGTGTGGAGAGGGGATTTCAGCACAATGAAGTCATTTTGAAGGAGGATACATGACCATTAATGGTTCTCCATCCAATAAGTTTTTAAGTTTTGTACTGTTTTTTAATTGTGTTTTATACTGTGTGTGTGTGTGTGTGTGTGTTCCCCCCCCCCCTTGTGTTTTATTGGACTGTACATCGCTCATAGTGGCCAGATGTCTGGCCAGATGGGCGATTCATAAATATAATAAATAAATAAATTGGCAGGCAGGGAGCCAGCGGGCAAGCAGGCCGTGGCTTCTGCTCCTCCTCACCACCACCACCGTTGCCTGGGCAGGTGAACAAGCAGGTTGCCATGGTGAAGAGGAGGAGCGGCTCCCGGAGCCTCTTGTCAGTGGGCCCCTGCTGGGATGTGGGCCCTCAGCAGGTGCTTAACCATGCCTACCCTTGACGCTGGCCCCGCAGGGCATGATGGAGATGGCCATGCCCTGTTGCTTCTCCCCTGCATCTGATCATCTCAGGCAGACTGCCTCTGGATGTGGAGGTTCAATTTTTAGCGACCATAGCCAGTAGCCATTGATAATTGTTTTTATTACGTTACATTTATATCCCGCCTTTGTTAGGAATCTAGTCAGAACGTGGGTTTCATCTAGTGTTGCTGACACTGACTGGCAGTGGCTCTCCAGGGGTTCCGGCAGGAGCTTTTCTAGTCCTACCTGGAGATGCCAGGGATTGAACCTCAGACCATCTGTAAGGGAAGCATGTGCTCTACCCGCTGAGCTACAGCCCTTCTTGTTTGTCTTTATAAGGAAAGACTAAAGTATTTAGGGCTTCTTTGGGCAGTGGAAAGGGGGGGGAAACCAATGACCTGGTTTGCATATTAACTCTAACCCATGGTTTATTTAACTCATGGTTTGTTGTCCTACCCAGGGTTTGTCTGGCAGATGATTGAACAAAACACAGTTTGTTTTCTCAATCCCTGGGTTGTTTGTTTCCCTCCTCGTTCACCCACTTCCTGCCTGAATCCCAAAAGCTTTTGCGGCACTGTAGTACTGGCACGTAGAGAGGGTGGGTTTGGGGTTTTTTTACTGCTAAGAACAAGAAGAGCCATGCTGGATCAGACCAAAGGTCCATCTAGTCTAGCATTCTGTTCAGATTAGCATTGTGTGCAAACCGGGTCATTGCATCTGGACACAGAGACTCAATTTTTAGCTACCATAGCTCATAGCCATTGTGTTCATCTCTTTTCATCACTGTTTGCCTCAGTTCTTCAGATTCCTCCTGCAAATGTCAGTCTGGGCTTTACATCTTCTCGAGTGAAGACAGTTGCAAAGAATTCAGCTTCTCTGCAATCTCCTTATCCTCCTTTAGCTCATGTATTAAGTCCCTTGTCATCTAACTGCCTCCCTAGACAATTTCCTGCTTCTCGTGTATTTAAAGATATATTTTTTAATTGTTGGTCTTAGGGCGCAATCCTATGGCCTTCTGACCTTGTCTGGGGGGCCATAGGATAGGGTATAGTTGCCACTGCGACCTCGGAAATGCCTTCCAAGGTTGCAGAGTCCCTGCCCCCCCACCTCGTAGCCGGTGTAGTTCTTTCCATGCCGGCAGAGAACCGAAGACTGAAGACCGTCTTCGGTTCCCCCCGTGGGGGGGGGGGGCTTTCCGAGGGGAGGGGAGGAGCGAGGCACCACTGGCTTCCGCAGAATCCAGGCGGTGCCTCAGCCTCTTCTCCTCGGGAGGAGGTGTAAAAACATTTAGGCCTAGATGTTTTTGAGGGCGAGAGGAGCGCGGCAGCAATCCTATCTGCTGCACTCCTCCTGCCCTCCATAGGATGCCCGTAATCCTCCAAGTTCGGAGAGTTCCGGGCAGCCTCATTGGATTGTGCTGCCCATTTTTAGTAATATGTTCTTTCTTTTCCTTTATTTTATTTATTTATTATATTTATACCCCGCCTTTTTTCCTGAAAGGAACCCAAGGCAGCTTACATAATCCTCCTCCTCTCCATTTCATCCTGACAACAACCCTGTGAGGTAGGTTAGGCTGAGAGTCAGTGACTGGCCCAAAGTCACCTGGTGAGTTTCATGGCTGAGCGGGGACTAGAACCCGGATCTCCCGAGTCCCAGTCCAACACTCTCACCACTATGCCACACTGGCTCTCTTTCTTTTCTTTTCTTTTTTGCACCACTAATTAATTTTTATTTTTATTTTGACTGTAGGTTTTTAACCGAAGCCTCACAGCTGTACGATGCATCTCAGATTGCCAGTGTGGGCTACATCTTGTCTACTGCCATGGCAATTACAGCAGGTAAAATAAATACATTAAAATAATTTAAATAATGAATGGAGCAGATCAACAAATTCCTGCACCCTGAAATGGGCTCCTTTCCCCATCCCACCCCAATAGAAAATACCTGCAGTTTTCAATAGCCATAACCTGAATTATATTTTTAATATGCAAATGGCATAAGGGTGTGTTTCCTCCCCCCCCCCTCTTATTTTGAAACTGCTTTGCCAATAAGATGAATACTTTAAAAAATAACCAAGTCCACAGTTTCACTGCATAGGAAATCAGCTCTGCTTGTTAAAGGGGGTCTTGGAAGATTGCCTACCCCATTGTATTCTGTGTATTTTCCCCTCATTTTTTAAATTTTCTTAAATTAAAATTTAAAAACCATATTATGCTGATACAATTTCAGTGGCCCCTGCCTAGCATTTGGTAAGGAGATTGCATTTGAAAAAGCTAAATGTCTTGTTTTCATCTGTTTTTTCCTCTGGGGTTAGGTGCAACTTTCTACTTGGACTTCATTGGGGAAGATGTACTCCATATTTGCATGTTTGGCTTGGGGTAAGCTTACAGTTTTATTTATTATAGAATTTATAAACCGCTCCACATTGCGAGATATCGGAGCGGTGCGCAGCAGATTAAAACACAAAATACAAAAAAATGACAGTATAAGCAAATGCTTTTTTCAGTAAAACAGTGGCTGGAATATAATCATCAGTCAGCAAATGCTTGCCTGCAAAGAAAAGTCTTCAGCAAACAGCCTCCTCTGGAAATGTCCAGTGCAGTCCTGAAGCCAGAAAGGCCGTCCAGCTGCTTGGCTGAGCAGAAGCCCCACCCCCTAGAGTAGGGGTGGCAAACCTCAGGCCTGGCCCTACGGGGGTTCCCTAGACAGCCACGCCCCCTTTCCCCCAACCACCAGTCGTTGGTTTCCTGGCTTTTGCACAGTTCCCCCCCCCTCCTAAAAGGTTGATTCTAAGGTTGATTCTACACGCACACGCACACGCACACACACACACATTCTAAACTTCTCCTAACGCTTTCTTGCTGGCAGTAAGAGCTTTAAGCTACAATATGCTGGTATTTTTGACCCCACGCATTTTGCCTTTGGCTCTGCCCCCTTTGCCGTCAGCCTCACCCACCACTGGAAGGCAGCCCCCAAGAGCTTCTCCGAAATCAAATTCGGCCCCCGAGCTGAAAGAGGTTCCCTACCCCTGCCTTACGGACAAAACATGGTTCCTGTTGCTAGGTAGCACACTTCTTGGGACGGGGCTATTTTGCTATTTCACAGAATGCTTGAAGAGCGGTAGCAACATGAATGGTCATGTTTACTTTCCTCCTCCTTCCACAGTGACTTCCATCAGTCAGCACTGCTTTGCAATAAATAAATAAATAATTGTCTTACTGTGTTCCTGGTATCTTAATTTTATCATTGTCACCTGCCTTGCAAATTTCTTTTTTCAGTAGAATGGCCAGCGCACAACTGTTTTGAATAAATAATACGATCTTAGTAGGATTTCCCATGGGTGGGGTGGGGGTCTTCAGCACTTTTAACGCTCCCCATGCCTAGCAGAAGCTGAATTTTATGCAGGTTTTATGCAGAACTCTGATCTTATTGCAGGACACTTTGTATTTTATTTTAGTGCAGTCTACAAACAGCTCGTGCACAGTGGGGTGCTTTCTGTCACATTAATGCATCTGGAACTGTTTACTATATTGCTTTGTCTTATGAACTGCGTTGGTGTGTAGGAAAACTTAACAGCTTTCTTGGTGTGTGTGTGTGTGTGTTTTTAAAAAAGAATACTGAAAGCAAATGACTCGCATTCAATGTTGCTGCTTAAATTTCTTAGCTGTCAACCACTTCCTCTCCTCCTTCTGTTGTTTCACAAAACCATTTTTTTCCTCCTCCTCTCTCTCTCTCTCTCTCTCTTTTCTTTTCAGGTGCCTCATCGCATTTTTAGGTGTCTTCTTGATCACCAGAAACAAGAGGAAATCTATCTTTTTCGAACCTTACATCTCCATGGATGCTATGCCAAGTAATGTTACAAATCCTTCCTTTTTTTAACGAGCTGGTTGAAATGGTTTTTAATATGTCAGCACACACACAGACACACCACTGCCCTAGGTGCCATAGGTGTCACAAGGCACAAGACCAGTTTTCGAAACGGTTACCCTGAACCAAACTCAGCTTTCCAGCCCTGAGGGGGAGATGTGGAACACTTGGATACATAATACCTATCTAGATATTAATATCCCTCCTGTCGTGTGTGTGTGTATACACATACAAATACACACACAGAAGGTGGAGGAATTGTAATATCTATCTATATATATATTGTGTGCATGTGTCTGTGCATGTATGTATAATATGCGCGCGCGTGCGCGCGCGCACACACACACATCTATATATATATATATATATATATACACACACATGTGTGTGCACATATACAATAGTTACCTCCTCATCCCCCACTCCCCCAATTGTATCTGACTCCTGGGGTTTTGTGGGAGGAGAAAAGGGAACATGCAGAAACCGATTGCCTGCTCTCAGGCAATTGTATTTATTCCTTTTGTTTATCCCAACTTTCCTCCCTGGACTCCCAAGGCAACATACTTGGTTCTCCCCCATTTTACCTTCACATCAACCATGTGAGGTGGGCTTAGGCTGAGAGAGAGAGAGAGAAACTAACCCAAGATCGCCAAGTTAAGTTCATGGCTGAGTGGGGATTTAAACCTGGGCCTCCCCAATCCTAGTCCATAACTCTAAGCATACCAGCTGCCTTCAGAAGGGGGGGGGGCGGACATTTCTCCCCTCTAATGGTTCTGCTCTTGGTGGTGGCTGGGCCATCTGGGCTATACACAGGTCGCCTAGGAGGAGCGACTTCTTAGTTGTTTGTCATCTTGGGATTCACCATTGGTTATTAATAATATTATCTAATAACAACAACAACAACAACAATAATGGGATTATTGCTTAATAAGATGATGTCTGTTTGTTGTTTTATTCTTTAAGAAAGACTTACAAGTCTTCATAAGAACTGTATCTGTCCCATTCCATTTGTTTTGTGCAGTGCAAATTTCTACCTGAACGTCTCTTGTTATAGCTAACAATCATAGCCATAGAATGACATGTGAAGATGCTTTAGAGGAGGGGTGGCCGCTCTCTGGCCTACTAGAATTTGTAGAAGCTGATTTGGGAATCTAGCAGGCTGCTGTTTCCTCACTCGCGGGAGAAATGACCCATTGCAGAGGGGTGGCCATGTGACACAGCAGTAATGTCCCACGCCTTGCATGCAGAAGGCCCCAAGTTAATCCCGGACACCTCCCATGTAAAAACATGAGAGGGTTACAAGAAGTGTAGATGACAGTGCTAGACACCTCCCCACACCTGTAAAATTACTTGATATTCGGAACGATGGTGGGATAAAAGCCTTGTCTGGAAGCACCCGTTGGGCTTGCCCACACGTCACAACAGCCCGCCATTGGTTAATTTACCTGCAGGGGCTCTCGTGTCATGCTGGATGCCCATGGGCTCCCAGCTTGCCGCGGCTTGTCATATCATGCAAACCCAAGGCAGCAGGGGTTGTTTGAGGGTCAGGCAACCCTCAGATAACCCTGAAACAAGCCATGGGTTATTTGAGGGTTGTATAACCCTCAAGCCCTGCCGCCTGGGTTCGCAGGACATGACAAGCCACAGTAGGGCAGGTGCCTATGGGGCACCCAGCATGACACGACAGCCCCCCAGGGGAATTAAGCCAGGGTGGGTTGTCATGTCATGCGTACCAGGTCAGTGTGTAAAGCAAATACATGTGATTGTATAGATAGGGGCTGGGGAGAGAAAGCAGCTTAACTCCCCACCCCCCAACATTTGAATCCTGTCTTTGTTTCTCCCTTGTCCGCAGGCATGCAGAATTTGCATGACAACGGAACTGCAGTTCAGCCTGACCTCAAAACTTCCTTTTCTTATGGTGCCCTGGAGAGCAATGACACCATCTCGGAGATCTACGCTCCCGCTACATTAACAATTGTCCAGGAGGACCATGGTTCCAAAGGAGCATCCCAGCCTCCATATCGGGTCATCGAGCATAGCAAGAGGGAGTGAATGCCCTTTCGGGAACTGGCATGATGTCTCCATACATGTGGTCTTCTTATTTATTTATTTCTCTCTCTCTCTCTTTGTTCCACTAAGACAAAAAAGGGTCCGCTCAAAATAAGTATCAAATGATAACTTTTAACAGCTGAACTGTGTTAGTAAAGAGTCTCGTACTCGGGTATTTGTGTACACACTCCTTGCTAAGCTAAATCATACCAGGACGCAAGCAGCTACATCAAAGGAAATGCAGAGGGCATGATGGTGGCTATAATATTGCTGACCAAATGGCAGGCACGAAAGGGTGAGTTTAGACTCTGTTACCTTGATAAAACACCCCCTTTAGGGCCAGTTAACACATGGCCCCAGTGTGTAGACCTTTGGTGGGCAACCTGTAGCCCTGCAGATGTTTTGGCCTACAACTCCTGCGATCCCGCACCATTAGCTAGGGCTGATGGGAAATGTAGGCCAAAACATCTGAAGGACCACAGGTTGCCCCAGCCCTCGTGTAGATTGTCTGGGGTACAGGCAGAGCTCTGGGTTCAGGCCCCCTCTCCACCACACGTGGAACCTTTTAATATGAACCAGAGCTTGCAGAGTAAACTCCTGTTTAAGTGGACACGTGGTCCACCTGCCACTCTGTAGCACCAAGAGAGAACTTGCAAAGCACAGGTTTGAAGGGATCGGATAAGACTGAAACCATTCTGGCTTCCACCATTTATCTCACAGGACAACAATTCAGACCTCTCCTAAAAGTACATTACTTCACCTCTCTTCAGTGGCTGCCATTACTGCAGGATTCCCCCCTTCAACATGATAGCTTGATTATGCAGCATTTCCCAAGTCCCAATAATATTCAGATCTGGCACAGACAGATGCTGTTTCAAGACACACACACACACACACACACACACACACATATATATATGAAATGAAATCCAATAACACTTTCTCTAGGAGATTTTCAGCTGGCATTCCTCAAACCCAAATTTAATGTTTTCCCGCTTTCCCTTACCACGGCCGGCCAGAGAAGGATTAGTGCAATTCAATGCTTTAATATAATGTACTGCATGTTTTGCTTTCTATATACACACTATATGTTCTTTTCCCACAGAAGTCAATTTTTCCCTGATTGGGGAAAGGGTGGGGAATTAATCTCCAGTGAAATCCGTGCTCCTGGTTGTCCAAGTCAAAAAATTTCCAAATGGCTCAGCATTCTGTCTGATGATACCCATTGAAGTGGATGGGGTAACATGGTTATCGAAGGCACTTGTGAATCGGAGACCCAGCAATTTTGAGTCGGGGCACTCTGTAGGTCAGTTAAGCCCACGTTGCACCGCGATTGTTTTGAGATCTCCAGGCTGTGAGAACGCTGCAATGCTAGAAAACCTGGATATCCTAAGGATTTCCATCTTTTTGAACAGTACTTCTCATATCTGTTGCCATTTGATGTTTGCACTTTAACTGCCCTTCCTTTCCACATATGCAGTACTGTGATTCCTTCAGATTAGGTTCCCCACCACTGTCATTACTATCCATGTTTCCAAGGCTTAGTCTGCACATTCAGCAGAATGAGGTGGTACGGCAGCTTTCCCCAACCTGGATCCCTCCAGAGGGATGGGGCTACAACCCCCATCACCCCCAGCCAGCTCTGGACCACCTCTGGAGGGTGCCAGGTTGGAGAAGACTATGGCATAGAGTGGACTGCATCATTTCATACTGCTAGTTGGTGACTGCATTTGAATACTCCCGTACAAGGCAAAAACTCTCTGTAGATAGAAGAACTAGCACAGAAGGGAATGGAGCTGGGGGAGAATTTTTCTCCTTGATTTGCTAGGGCAGTGTTCTCCAACCTTGGGTCCCCAGATGTTTTTGGCCTACAACTCCCAGCATGCCCCATGTGATTATATGTGTGATTTCTTTGCTTTTATTTTTGTGTGTAATTTGCAGGGAGTATTTGCATGGCATAACATTTAAAAATGGCACTCCCCCACACATATACCCACCTAGAGGTAGTACCGTCTGAATTAGTACCATCCATTCTGCTGCCGCATTCTACTGCGTGTGTAGACAAAGTGTAACCGATTTTCACTGAGGAATTAAAGGAATTAATCCTATGCATGCTTAGTTTAATTGCACTGAGAAATTAATCCTATGCATGTTTAGAAAGACAAAAGATTTACAACTCCCAGCATTCCCCAGCCAGCTGGCTGGGGAATGCTGGGAGTTGTAGAACTTTTTTCTGTCTAAACATGCATAGGATTGCGCCCTAAAAGGTATGGTGTTTGTTTTAATTAGATTTGTATTCCACTTCTCAGCCCTCTTGTGGCTCTTGGTAGCAGCTATATTTTGATCTTGGCAGAATTAAGACCTGCATTCATGCCTGCATATGTCCTTGTGAAAAAACCATGGGGAACCTTGTAAAAAAAAAAAACTTTTAAAAGGAATCAGAGGTTTGACAGCTAGCTGTCAAACCTCCGTGCACCAGTAAAAGGGAGTGAGCTGCACTTTTCTACCTTCCCAAGCACCTAGAGTCTTGGGAATAGGTGGAAAGGTTGGAGGCACTGTGACCTATTGGGAACACAAAGAATCCTGAAGATCCCAGTGCCAAAGGGGGATAAATCCCTCCACCCCCTTTTTGTGGGCAAAGATCACTCGTATCTTTCCTTTGAATTGACAGCTTGCCTTTTGACAGCTGTCAAAACAAAGCACAGTGCAAAAAAAACCCTATTGGAACCCTCTGGGTCAATGTCCATGGTTGGTAGCAGCTGCATTTTGACAGCAAGTACCCCCCAGGACATTAACCAGGCGAGGCTTTCCATTTTTTGCACCTCGGAAATGTGCACACCTGCACCTCTGGAATTGTGCAATTCCAGCTTAATTTTTTTTTAAAAAATAAATACATTAATGAAAATATTTGAACGCATTTGGGGGGCTTGTTTGTTTGTTTTTTTATAAAGGAGTTGCGAACCACTGACAGCCCCTCCAATGTGCCACTTAGGCACTTCAGAGGGGCTGTCAGTGTCTGTCAAAATGGAGATCGTGAAAAGTGATCTCCAGGGGCGGGGGAGGTACAAAGCGGGGGGGAAGCCCCAGCAAGCCAAAATGGCTTCCTATTGTGGTGAGGAGCTGCAAAGTTTGAGCTGCAAAGTCCCCTGGGATTCCGGCTGGTGGACCAAGGGGGAAGGAGGGGGTGACACAACCCACGGTGAGACTGATCATCTTTTGGGCACACCATGGGTTATTCTCGCAACAAGCAACCCACTGTGGCTTATTGCCGGGGTGGGTTTGCATGGTGTGTGAACCCGCCCATTGACTCTCCTGTAGTTTGTTCCTTTGCTAATGCCAGAGTGCTACTTTTGAGTTTGGGCGTCTCACCATGGGGGAATGCATTAGAGGGTAAACCAGAGTGTATTAGATATGGATCTGAAACCAGAAACCAGTTGAATGCTCCTTTCAGCATTCCATCAACTTGAGGAATGCTGGTTGTTGGGTTTGGGGTTGTTGTTTTTTTTACCACTGTTGCCTTTCTGGCTGTCAATACATTCCCTTTTAAATAAGCAATCAACTTGAAAGCAAATATTAGTCCCATAAAAATTGGGTGTTGCTAACTGTTAGGGGTGTTAACCGTTATATTGTTGCGTTAAAACTTTCGATTACTTTAACTCAAAGAAAAATCAGATCTTTATGGCGTACTTTGCATTCAAGGATCTCTTTTGCCACAATTCATTGTGTACTTCTAGCAGGATAACATTATTATTAGACTAATACTTCGGGAACAGGAATCTTCTTAAGTTACTTGTAAATGCTGACTTGGCACCATTGTCTTGGGGAACCCCCACAAAGTCTGTTTCGTTCATTTGTGAAATAATTCAAAGCAATTTGTTTATTAAACAGCTACATCATAGAGGAGATGAGAGTGTGTGTGGGAGGAATGGAACTTTAAATCTCTTTGTTGCCCATTGATAATTAATGCAAGAGGTTGTTTTCTAATGGTACAAGAGTGCTGGAGACTGGAGTCTGTGTTGTATATCCACAAAATGGGAATTGTGTTCTTAAACTGCCTGATCCAACTACAGAATACTGTACCTCAGTTATTCATTATTTCATTTCAATCCCCAAGTGACAGAATATGGCCCTGTTATGTCGATTGATTCGACTTCTTGCTTTTTTTTCTTTTTTCTTTTATGGTTTCTTAAATGGTATTTATTGAGTGTATAAAGGCAGAGTATGAATTAAATAAATAAATAAATTATGAAATGGGAACAATTCAATTGAATATAGTTTGCACCTTTTTGTGTGTGTGTATGAGCTCTGGGCAGAGAGAGTGAGTCATTAGTGAGCCAGTGTGGCGTAGTGGTGAGAGTTTTGGACTGGGACTCGGGAGATCCGGGTTCTAGTCCCCGCTCAGCCATGAAACTCACTGGGTGACTTTGGGCCAGTCACTGACTCTCAGCCTAACCTACCTCACAGGGAGAGGAGGAGGAGGATTATGTAAGCCGCCTTGAGTTCCTTGCAAGAAAAAAAGGTGGGGTATAAATGTAATAAATAAATAAATAATACAGGGAAATCTGCATTTAGTCTTGTGATGGTCTGGCCTTGTGCCTTTGGGTCAAAGACAGGCATGTCAGGGGAGATCAGTGAGTAAGGGCACACTCCTATGCGTGTTTCCACCGGAAAAACCTACAACTCCCAGCCAGCTGCAGCATGCTGGGAGTTGTCCGACTTTTTTCTGTCTAAACATGATGATGATGATGATGATGATGAGATGATGATTTATATTATTTCTATACCACCCCATAGCCGAAGCTCTCTGGGTGGTTCACAACAATTAATAAAAACAATACAATACATTATAAAATACAGATAATAAAATCATAACATTTCATTACAAATGTTTAAAAACCGAATTTAAAATAGCAAGTAACTGAAACAAGTTAATAAACTAAGCTTGCAGCTGACATAACCCCCTGGCTCCCTCATGTGCTATTTTGAGCTGTAAAACATTAAATGCCTTGGCATAGAGGGCAGTCTTAACCTGGCGCTGAAAGGATAGTAGAGTTGGCACCAGGTGGGCCTCAGTGGGGAGCTTGTTCCATAACTGGGGGGCCACCACTTAGGGTTGCGCCCTAAGAATGATTCCAGATGGAGGGTTTTCCTAGCACTAACAATCAAAAGGCGTTGTGCAGCTATTCCGTCTCTTCCTCCTTAGTGAATTTTGTTCTGCTAAGAAAAAAGATGGAAGACACAGTAGGAAAACACAGGATGGTTACAAATAGAAGACTTTGTCTGGACCCCCTGTAAAATTCTGTTTTTGAGGCAGGGCAATTGCAGTGTAAAAGCCTCATCTGGAAGCACCGTAGATCTCTCTCTGTGTGTCTTTAAAGAAGCCAGGGAGGGGCTCCAGTTTTTATTAGAACAGGGGCCTATCGAGGACAGGAGTATGTTTAACCCTTTCAGCCTGTTAAAAGCTGGGAAATTAACCAAGGGCCTCCTGTGTCATGTCTGTTTTGGCACGTACTCTTCCATTTGCAACATTATTGGCCTTTTAGGTGTCTGTCCTGACTTTCCAGTGAGGATGTAAACAAAACATTAGACACTCGCACTGTTGATATCTGCTTTTGAGGGTGTCTTTGGGAAGGAGAGGCATGTGAGAACTGTTTTTCTTTTTTAAATTCCCCCGGATGGTTGTTAAAATGTGAAAATAACTTTGTGATAGGGAATATTTCTAACAGACCATAACTGTTGGGGGTGGGGGGGATTCCTCAGTTTAGAGTCTTAGCTCTTGAGAACTGGAGGGGATTTCCTACAGCTCTTCCATTAGACTTTCCTCTTTAAGTGTGGGTTGACTTTTCTTTTTCCTTTTCCAGTTAGCAAACACTGTTTTGCACAGTGGAAAGAGATGCTCCTTGTCATGGAGGCCTTTCAAGCTGTACATGGCTATGTCAATGCACCACTAGGGCAGCTAATGCAGTTCTGAAAACATCTGTGCATATGCAGCAAACACCTTTTGTGTAGTGTCATTGAAAATCAACATAGGAATATGTTGTGTTGTGGGCTGAACTACCCTCAGAGTCCAGTGGGGGAGGGTGGGTGTCATCTTCTGAATGGCCTCTTTTAGTGCTTTGGAACCGTGGAATTCCAGGACGATCCAAACACAGGAGCCATGCAGTACCTAGACTCCCATCTTTGTTCAGAGCAGCATTTCAGTCTGGTCACTTTCTCAGGACTGGCTGGCTGTTGTTTCCTTACCTTGCTTAATGCATGCTCTTCCTTGCCAGCTTTGTCTGAATGACAAGGGGTGGGGGGTGCGGCGCGGAGCGGCGAGGAGAACCCCATCGCAGGTTGTCAAATCCCTTCTCCGGCACTGCTCTGATATTCTCAGTAGAGCTCTGTAGAGAATGACGGCTCATCCCTGGCCATCAAGTCCCTCGACAGTGTCTGCTCTATAGCAGCATGTGGGTACATAGGAGTTGCTCTGCAGAAAAAAGAGAATCGGGGCCATTTAGGAAGTCACTCTTCTGAGCATGGTTTATTTGGGGATATCTAAGCCCTTGCTGAGGAGATGGCTGACGACTCTTAAACCAATTTCTTTTTTCAGGATTATGGCTGATTGTATAGCTCTGCCTCGTTTAATATTGCACTGTCAAATAGACCCAATGTTGGCTGAATGTACTGTCTGAATGTCTTCACAATAGTGTGTGTAAATAAACCGAGATTTATGATACGCCCAAAAGAAGGACAACGGCATATTTTTGTTCAATGAGAATGTTGCACCTAGCGGGTGGGCGATTAAATTGGATAAAAATGAATGAGAGCAAGTGTGACAGTTTAGTTGAAGCTCTGTGGGACCTCAGTAGAGAACAGATGATAGTGTGAGTTGTATGGCGTGCAGAACTTGGATATTAGTAGGAACCTTGCATATGGTTGCTCACAGAGTTTATAGCAGGAGTGGGGAAGCTTTTGTGGCCCGAGGCCCAGATTGCCATCCGGGGAACCTCCTGGGAACCACATGCCAGCATTACACACACACCACTTATGCCAAGGGTAGGAACCTAAGAAGAGCCCTGCTGGATCAGACCAAGGGTCCATCTAGTCCAGCATTCTGCTCACACAGTGACCAACCAGCGGCACACGGGATCCCACAAGTGGTACATGAGTGCAACAGCACCCTCCCGCCCATGCTCCCCGGCAACTGGTGTACATAGGCACACTGCCTCTGATACAGGAGGTAGCATATGGCCATCAGGACTAGTAGCCCTTGATAGCCTTCTCCGTGAATTTGTCCTGTCCCCTTTTAAAGCACTCTAAACTGGTGGCCATCGCTACAGGCTCAGGGGCCAAATCTGGCCTGCCAGGGTGTCCCCTTCCTCTGGCCCACCCCTTCATATGGTGGTTTCCCAGTTTTTTTGCATTCTAAAAGGTTGAAATGTCTCTCCTAAGATTTACCGTAGTTACTGGCAGCAAGAGCTTTAAACTAAAATATGCTGGTATTTTTGTCCCTGCCCCCTTTATTTGTTTGTTTGTTTATTATATTTATATCCCGCCTTTTTTTCCTGCAAGGAACCCAAGGCGGCTTACATAATCCTCCTCTTCCTCTCCATTTTATCCTCACAACAACCCTGTGAGGTAGGTTAGGCTGAGAGTCAGTGACTGGCCCAAAGTCACCCAGTGAGCTTCATAGCCGAGTGGGTACTAGAACCCGGATCTCCTGAGTCCTAGTCCAACACTCTCACCACTATGCCACACTGGCTCTCTTTGCCTTTGCCTTCAGCCCTGCCCACCATGGGATTGTGCCCCCCCCCCCCGCTTCCTGGAAATTGAATCCAGCCCTTGGGCTGAAAGAGGTTTCCCACCCCCGATTCATACACGCACCTTTCCCAGCCACCCACTCCCCACCCCATCTGATCCATGCAGATCAGCTGAGGGGTGATCTTCCCTGCTAAGCGCTGAGAAATGAGCAGGGGAAAGCTCTCTTCTCTGAAGAGCAGCTAGTTTATATAGCTTACTCTAGTTAGGACTGACCCCAAGCAGGGGACCAGTGTGCACCGGACTGGGGCTCAGGGCCCCCAGCTTAGCCTGCAAGCCCATTACTATGAGGGGAAAAATTTGAGGCTAAATTGTAGATCATGCTGGAGATTTATGGAAGCTCATTTCCTTGTATCTGGGTATCCAAGTTCTGTAAGATCTTGTGACATTTGCTGGAGCCAAACAGGCAACATTCTGAATAGTGAGGTGCTGATCCAGCCCTTCTTTAGAACAAACACAGAGAGACAATGAATGCTTGTGCAGGAAACACCTAGTAGTTTGACAGAGGGCTGGTTCGGACATGATGCTAAACAATACTTTAGTGTCATGTGCACAGGCTTGCACCCTCCCCCTCTGATCTGGCCGCAAGGAGATTAGACCATCTGCTTCTGCTTTTAAACTAACTACAGTTCCCCATTATGTCTAAACTTGAGGGAACTGTGATTAATTTTTAAACAAGCCAGGTTCATAAGTCACAGTTTGATCTTGGCTTGTTTGGTCACAGTTTAAACTAACCACACTTCCCTTGAGTTCAGACGTAATAGGGAACTGTAGCTAGTTTAAAAGCAGATGCTACTGATCTCTTGCTTGTGGCTGCAACAGAGGAGAGGGGAGGTGGAGTGCTAGAGCCCAAGACTTCCTGTGGCCTCTGCACGGCATGCTAAATGATGACTTAGCATTGTGTCTGAAAAGGCCCAGAGATATTTATTCCACCCTATGTTGCATGCTCTCTCAAGAACTACAATTTGCAGAGTGCTTTCGTTCTTGCAGGTATCTCTTATGCACAGACAGGAAGAACCTGCAAGATGGGGCATCTGACCATCAGCACGAGGGAAAGATGAGCACCATAATAATGGACGCTGGGATCCTAAGGCTAGTTGGGACTCGTGCTGCTAACAGATTTACATGCCCCAGAGCAAGTGACTTAGGTCTCTGACCTCCAGAGTGCATAGAAGAAGCAACTCTAGATCCTAGGGACTGGAAACATACTGTAATGGGGGTTTTTGGTCATGTGTATAATATACATACATGCCAATCCTGCCTTGTCCGGCTCTAAATACATATTGGACAACTAGAAATGTAAGGAGCTTTAAAAAAGGAAACGAAAAAACAGGGTGTGGGGAGATAAAGAAATCAATCAGTTCTCCCAATTTTTCAAAACAGACTAGGGGGGTTGAGGAGCCATGAAAAAAAAGTATCCTGAACCTGTCCCCAAATGCTGCTCCTAATATTCAGTTAATATTTACTGTTAGGGTGGAACTGCATATTACGGGTTTCCAATCCTATAATTATCTTGTAACACTAATGTGGGAAGTGTGTGTGTGGCTTATGCTGGCTCAGCTTGTCTGAGTGTGGAAAGCTAAGCAGGGTCAAGCCTGGTTATTACTTGGATGGGAGACCCCTCCTCTAGTTTCCTGCATTGAGCTGGGGGTTGGACTCGATAGCCTTGTAGGCTCCTATGATCTATGAAATCTGTGTGTGTG
This sequence comes from Shinisaurus crocodilurus, assembly GCA_021292165.1. Classification (NCBI taxonomy): domain Eukaryota; kingdom Metazoa; phylum Chordata; class Lepidosauria; order Squamata; family Shinisauridae; genus Shinisaurus; species Shinisaurus crocodilurus. The sequence goes on from CM037885.1 coordinate 25,500,336, forward strand.
TGTGTGTTTTAATGCTTTTCCAATCTGCTGACTTCCCCCTGCAAACGCCCTCCCAAATTGTAAGCACTCCAGGAGGATAAACTACCTCAGTTGGAGATATTTGCATGGGAGAATTGGCAGAAAGTGTTATAGACATTTGTCTCCTACCGTAACAAATGCCAGCTACCCCTGCATTTGCATTAATTCAGCAAATGCAGGTTTGGTAGCTCATATTTGCTAAGGTAATAAGTTATTCTACCCTTATGGAATGAAGTTAAAATGTAATTTGATTATTAATTAAACACGTGAGCTGGATGTAGCCCACATATACTAATAAGAAAATAATAGTGACCCACACCAAGGCTTGAACTGTGCATGCTTGAGAAGATAAAGGCTTTTAAAATGAAAGTCTATAATGTCCTCCTTTTGATCTCTAAAACCATACAGATATGAAGACTTACAACAAATATATTTATGCAATTGAGTTGATTGTTGCCTCTGCATGCTGCCACTGAAGCCTTGCCAACATAATTAACACTAGCCATATGGATTTTATTCCAGGGAAGTAAATAAAAACTAACCCTGAGAACATTTTTCATTCATTTATATTTGGGCACTGAATTACCAGTCAGGAAAAAAAGCAACGGAAGCCATCTGTCATCTGACTAGGGGGGGGCTTGGTTAATAGTAGTAGCAAGCTGGTTATGTATGGAAAAATACAGGGAATAAGGAGAAATGATTAATGCACATTGGAAATAATCCACATCTAGGCAAACATGCTTCTGCATGAAGAAGAGAGCATGTAATCTGGAAGCTGCTGGTAATATCTGAAATGACTACTTGAGTTAATAAAATGTATTGATTCACATGCTGTTTCAACAGCATTTTGCCATTTATTTATTTAATCTAAAAACCAACAAACAATATATAACCAGGAGGAAAACATTGCAAAGCCAACACAATAAAAAGCAGTAAATAACTGTTGACTTGTATGGAGAAAAATAAGTGGTAATTATATATTGCATCAGGGCTGGTGCAAGGCAGTTTGGTGCGCTAGGCAAGATCAGATATTTAGCGCGCCCCCCCACCTGAGCCCTCCCTCCCTATTTCTGGCACCCCCTTTAGCCCTGTGCCCTAGGCAGCTGCCTAGTTGGCCTAATGGTAGCACCGGCCCTGTATTGCATGACATTTCAATGTGCATACTCAAAGTGGGAATCCACAGACAACTTAAATCAGGAAGATGTGCACTTTAGAGCTGCAGTAGTGAAAGAGGTATTTGCCAGAATTCTCTTCCAACATAATAGGCCTGGCAATCCTAAATACAATTTTTGAAGCTTATCCTCAACTTCAATGTGAGGTGGCCTGTATCTTTAATAAGAACAGTATCTTGTCTTTTTTGCAGCTGATCTGTAATTGTGTGTAGATAGATGGTATGCCCTTGTTCCTATATAAACTCCCCACTTCTGCTCCTGAACATCAGAAGAGCCATGCTGAATCAAACCAAAGGCCTAACTAGTCCAGCATGGCCAACCAGATGCCTGCAGGAAAGCCACTGGCATCCTCCCACTCATGTTGGTATTGAGAGGCATATTCCCTCTAATCCTGGAGGTAGCATATATCCATCAGGACTGGTAACCATTGAGTCTTATCCTACATGGATTTGTCTAAACCTGTTTTAAAGCCATGACAACATCTTGTGGTAGAGAATTCCATAATTTAACTATGCACTGTGTGAAGAAGTGCTTCCTTTTGTCTGTCCTGAATCTCCCACCATTCAGCTTCATGGGTTGATCCTGAGTTCAGGTATTATGGGGGAGTAGTTTAATAGTCTGCATGGAACTGGGAAAACATGAGATGATAACAGCTGGGAGAAAAAATGACTCAGAAAAATATTCAGCTGTATGGGAGTATTTAGTAAAAATACGTTTTCTGGTCAGTAGCCAATTTTACTTTTTAATGGCGAGGGCTCTCAAATTCTTTAGTTAATTACCGTATGTCTACTACCAGAACAAACTGGGGCCAGTCTGTTGTCTGTTCAAATCCCATACTGATAATGAGTTTACTCTTCAGAGAGCATGTCCAAGGACAATCCACCCATTTGGTGTGATTGCGTCTGATTCATGGGCAAAGGGATAGCTTCACCGACAGAACACTACTGAAAGAGGGGTGGTAATGGTGTGGTAGATGTGGCTTAGTTCCGAGCTGAGTGTCCAGAGAAATGGTCACAAGATAGTTATCACTCACGACTAGATGCACTAACATCACATACGCCACAAAAAGGGTCATGTTAAATTTGGCCCTCTGGCCGGATAAACTGGCTGCTAAGTGGTGGAAACAATGAGTCATTGGCTGTGTGACTTAGCCATAATTCCCATGTTGACACTATAGATTTGGTTGATGTAGATGCTGAATTTTTTTAATCAGAAGCTCAGCTTCTCACATTCACACCACATAGCAGTCCACTTCCTGCAGTGTTGCAGGTCTGACTTTGCCCATGGGGGACCTGCTGTACCATAGCATGCAACACTCCAGCCAAACCACATTCTCAAAGCAGCAGTGTGGTTGTGTGTGAGGTGCAGCTATGTCCCAGAGCTAGTGTGAGGCTAAGTATTTTGTACATCAGAAGAGGTCTCATGGGGGCAACATCCATAGGAGTAGCCACCTTTGTTGCAGCAAACCTAGCAAAGCATCTAGTAGCACCTTAAATGGTTCACATTTATTGTGGGCATAAGCTGTCATGAACTAGAGCCCTCTTCGTCAGATGCATAAACTGAGAATAACCCCTTCAGCTCATCTACAAATGCTTGCACCACAATAAGGATGCAATCCTATGCATGTTTAGACAGAAAAAAAGTCCTACAATTCCCAACATGCCCCAGCCAGCCATTCTGGCTGGGGCATGCTGGGAGTTGTAGGACTTTTTTCTGTCTAAACATGCATAGGATTGGGCCCTAAATTGGTTAGTCTTTAAAGTGACACAGGATTTAAGTTGCTTCTTGTGCCATGTTAAAACCAGTGTGCCAGATGTTAAAATGAGTGTGTGTTTCCACATGAGAGCATTAACACGGTTTTGAGGGGCATTGGCTGGTGTGAGTACAATCCTTTTATTTATTTTTATTTATTATATTTATATCCTGCCTTTTTTTCCTGCAAGGAACCCAAGGCAGCTTACATAATCCTTCTCGTCTCCATTTTGTCCTCACAACAACCCTGTGAGGTAGGTTAGGCTGAGAGTCAGTGACTGGCCCAAAGTCACCCAGTGAGCTTCATGGCTGAGTGGGAACTAGAACCTGCATCTCCTGAGTCCCAGTCTAACCACTACACCATACTGGCTCTTAGGACGGGAAAGTCTTGCTTTTATTATATTACTCTTCTTACTAATGAGGGAAAAGTCAGGGTGCCCTTTTTATCTTTCCCCTTTCTGTCAAAAAAAACATCCCTTTCATTTCCCCTCCCCTACTCCCTCATGAGGCAGCCTTCTCCAACCAGACGTTTCGAACTTCAACTCCCATCAGCCCTAGCCAGCACGGTCAACGGTCAGGATTGCTGGGGGTTGTAGTCCAAAACACCAGGTTGGGGAAGGCCGCTTGAAGTCGGGGGGGGGGGGGAGAGAAAAGCCCGCCTTTTCTTCACCACGTGACCTAGGCTTCCCTCCAACCCTAGCAAGGGGTCGTTCCCTCATATAGTACCCTTGAGCCGAGAGGGGGCGCCCGCCCTCTCCTCTCCTCCCTCCATCCGGGCCACTCATTCCCAGGAGGCTCAAGACAAGAGAGGGCGGGTGCGCGCGCGCACTCACTCACACGAGCGCTGAAAAGCGCGGTCCCAGGAGCTTCACGCTGGAACGTGCGCATACACGCTCGCTCGCTCGCTCGCTTTCTGTCTCTCCGCAGATCGTCGAGCTTTCAGGGAAGGCGGGCAGGAGAGGCGAGCGACGGCGGCAGCAGCAGCAGCAGCAGCAAAGGGGGTGGGGCTCGGCTCGGCTCGGCGCTGCCGCTCCTCCGCAGACTGGTCGTGCCCGGCTGGTCTTTTGGGCGAGTCTAAGGGGCGGTGGGGGGAGAACGGCGGCGGCGGCGGTTCTGTTCCTGAGGTGAAGGCGACGGTGAGTGCGAGCGGGCTGAGGCAGCGGGGAAATAAAGGGCCGCCCCCTCGCTCCCCCTCCGTCGTATCCTCGCCCTCTTGCCCCCTCTTCCCCTTGTTATACCCCCCCATACACACCCTTCGGGGGGTGCTTCTTTGCCCCGCCTCGCCGTCCTCTGTTGCCCCCCCGTCTCCTATTTTCCTTTTATTATCCTCTCTTCTTTCCCGTTAAACTCCCCCCATTATTCCATCTACTCCCCTTTACCATTTTTATGGACCCCCTTCCTTCTCCTCTGTCTCCCCCGTCCTTATTGTCCTCTGCCGGGATTCCTTGTCTACCACGTGAACCCCCTTTTTGCGCACACACCGCCACCCGGATGGAGCCTCCACGGACAGAGGCAGTGTACCTCTCCGGAGGAGACGGTGTCGACAGGCAGCAGCAAAGAGAGACCCGCGCCCGCCTTCGTGCCCTCCCTGTGGGCTTCCTGGAGGCAGATCTGCCTGGCTTCTCTTGCAGACAGGATGCTGACTAGATGGACCTGCACTCTCACCCCCACCTAGCAAGGCGATTCTTATTTACAGGGGCTCTTATTAACAAAGTCGAAAACCTGTTGTGTGTGTCTCTTTCCTTCCCTCCCCGCTTCCTGCTCACCCCTTGGAAGGGCATTGTGTCCTTAACTCATCCCTTCACCAATTCTTCACATAATACCTTTTCCCAATGTAGCTGCTGTCTCATGGATCTCATTCTGAGAGACAAAACCTAGAACCTCACTCTTGCGTTGTAAAGGGGATGTTTCCCCTCTGCTGACTGCCCCCCCATGGTGCCAGCAAGTTGTTGCCCTTCTATTTCCCGCATAGTCCAGGGATTCCCTCCCCCCCCTGCGCTTTTTCCCACCTTATTCAAGGGTATATTGCCTTCACTTCTTCCCTCTTACCACCCCTCACTTTTCAGGACCTGCTACTGCCCCTCCTTTATTGCCTCCTACATGTGGTTAGCAGTGCCCCTTTTCCTTTGCCCCAGGACCTATTCTTTCTCTCCCCCTCTTTCTCCTTAATGTAGCCCTCATCCCTTTTTCCTGTTGTCATTTCTTATCCTGCTTATTCTCTCTGCTCCTAAAGCAACTTGTTGCCCTGCCTGTTTGTGGAGCTCCATTATTCCCATGCCCCCACCTCTTCTCTCTGGTTTTCCTACCCCCTTCCCTTCACATTTGCATCTTTACTCCTTGTTCCTGTCCTTGTCCTTTGCTGAACCAACCAGTCCTTTTTTTCCTACTGTCCACCTCCATTTTCAGAAGCCTTTTGTTTATTTTTATTGCTTCCCCCCCCCCACCATATAGATCCTGCCTCATTGCCACTTCATTTACTTCTGCTCATTCCCATTCATGTTTCTTGTTAACTTAACCCTTGCTTCTTGCCCTGTCTATTGTCCTATATGTGTCTGTTCCATCTTGGCCTGGTTTAGGCATAACAGGAACCTGTGATTTCTCACTACATGAAGGAACCATGCCAGGCCTTGGACTCTTCCCCCCCCCCTCCTTTTTTGCATGCTGGACAAAGACATTGGAAGTATCCACTTACAGCTTTATACTAACTGCACTTCCCCGTGACATCCGAATTCAGAACTACGGTATACCTTTTTAAAAAAAACACCAATAGTTTTAACGATATCAAGCCAGGATCAAACATGGTTTCAAATCCTGACTTGTTCCGAAGTAGATGTTTCTGATAGTCTCCTCCTCTGGCATGTAATGTGGGGGGGGGGGATGCAGAAGCCCACAACTCTCAGTAGTTTGTTCATATAGTGGGAAATCATGGTTTCCCATTACATCTGAACTGGGAATCTGATAGGATGATACTTCATCCTTCTCATCCCAAGAGGTGGTTGTGGTAACAATGGGTGCATTGAAGAGAACAGGGTTCCTTCCATTAGGGAAGAAGTGGAGTGCTTTGCCCGTACTTTCCTTATTGATGGGTGTGGATGGGACTGTCAACACAACCAAGTATGTATGTCATTCACACAACAGATTTAAATCAACAGCAGCATGGTTAGATGCTCTGTGTGGCCTCCTTGAGGATTCAAAAGGTAAATGCTTGCCTTAGAGCGGATGGAAATGGAACATCATCTTTAATGTCAAACCACTTTAGTTGGGAATACAAGTATTTGTCGTTGTGGTTAAGGTTTGGGTAAACCTCCGTTTAGTAGCATAGGAATGAACTTTGGAGGTGTTTGTTTATTGTTCAACTTCTTCAGTTTACAAATTTAGCATCCCAAAGTGATGAATATATTGGGGACAAGTGCTGGTAGCTTAACAGCGCAGTCCCATGCTCATTGATTTGGAAGAAAGCCGTATTGTGTTCAGTCGTACTTACTCTCCAGAAAGTGTGCATACAGTTGCAGCCTAAATCTGCAAACCTCTTCAGTTAGAAATTATTAGCATTTTCTCTCATACACACTTCAAAAAAACAAACAAAAACTTCCTTGTTCTTTAATGCCTAGCAGTGCAAGCAGAAGAAAGCCCATTCCGGGAAAAGGCTTGACAAGATATTACTTCTGCTAAAAATACTTTTTCTGTTCCTTTCTTTCAGCATCTTCTCTAGAGTAAAAGATTCAGTGGGACAAATTTCCTTCTGTAAACACTACAGTTTATTTTTTTCTCTGTTGAGAGTCTACCCTAGTGCGTCAGAGTATGATAAATCACTAGGTCATATATGATTCAGGTACTTAAACTTGATGGGATTCGGAAAAGTTTTGGTTTTCTCTAGAATACAACTTTAGCTTTTTTGTGATTTTAATCATGAACATAAGAAGAGCCATGCTGAATCAGACCAAGGATCTATCTAGTCCAGCATTCTGTTCACACAGTGGCCAACCAGATTCCTGTGGGAAACCTGCAAGTAGGACATGTAGAACCGCACCCTCCCACTCATGTTCCCCAGCAACTGGTATATGGAGGCATACGGCCTTTGATACTGGAGGTGATATATAGCCATCATGACTAGTAGCCATTGATAGTCTTATCCTCCATGAATTTGTCTAATCCCCTTTTAAAGCCATCTGAATTGGTGGCCATCACAACATCTTGTAGCAAATTCCATAGGTTAGCTATGTACTGTGTGAAGAAGTGCTTCCTCTTATCTGTCCTCAATCTTCCACCAGTCAACTTCATGGGATGACTCTGTGTTCTAACATTATAAGAGAGGGAGGAAAATTTCTCCTTATCCACGTTCTCCACAGCATGCATAATTTTGTACACCTCTATCTTTTCCTGTGCATGTTGGCCTCAATCAAAGGCTTAAGTTCTTTATCTGTTAAATTTTAAAATATATAATAGAATGTATATAAACCTAAGAAACAGGCTCTCCAGGCAGCTTAGAATGCAAAGCTTTAATTGGAAACCATGTTATAATATAGTTTTTGACTATATTATAGTTTGTTTGCAATACCTTAAGATATATGAATACAATTTCAACAGGGTCTGTGTTCCTTTTAAAAAAAATCTGTTTACTGAAAAATAGTAAATCATGGTATTGAAAACAAAATATTTTTTATTTCCTACATGGTTTTGATTTGCAAATCTTAAAAAAGCACTTACCATTTCATGTCAAAGTTCTTTAGGGTATATTATTGCTTTTAATTTTTCAGTTGAGGTAATTTTCTGCAATATTCAGAACCAATCCTCAACACAAGGCACTTCTATCAATTTCTAATTCTTTATTATAAAAATATTAGCAATCTGTAAATTCATAAAACTCCAATCTCCTGATCCAATCTGTTAGTCTTTTTATTAGATTAAAAGAACAAAGGATTCATGAGCCAATTTATATCCTATTAATGGGTACTGGTTCTCTTGACAAACCTTGCAATTGTCAGTCTATTGTTATCTGTTTGTAAATGGAAAAACTGAAACAGAGGTCATTTGAGGTTACTTATGTCATCTCAGTTCAGCAGTCCACTAAGCTGGAAGCCACTGTTCTATATTGGAGCTGCTGTAGCCTCTTTTTCATCAGATAACAGAATGTGTTATTTTGCTACATTGTAGTTTTCTTAGTAGATCAGCATTTTCCTTCTGTTAAAGGTCTTTATGCTAGGAATGTTACTTTCCAATCCTTCTTTGTAAAGGAGGAGATACTGTTACAGAAAGCAGGAAACACGGCTCTTTAATCATAGCCCTGATCCTTTAAGCAAAGTTCCGTTCCTCTCTTCCTCAGTGGCCCTACCCCTCAGTTTAAAGAAGATGCAATGCAATATTAGGGGCTTCTAGGACTCTTTACTAAAACTCTCAACTGATCATAGGAACCCCCAGTATTCTGTGACTGATGAGAAGCACCCCCATTTGCAGTAATTACTTTGACTCTGGAGCCCTGCTACTTTGTCCGTTGAAAGCTTCATGCAAACTTAACCATTTCTTTTCTTGAGCTACTGCAAATTCCTTCTTTCTCAACCACTCGTCCTGCAAGCTGATTTTTTTGTTTGGTTGTTTGTTTGTTTGTTTTTTACTCTCAAGCCACCAGGCCTGCAGTGTGATCATGCTGCCATTTTATTTCTGGTCTCTCTCCTGTATGATGGAGTGGCCCTTGTATTCTCTGAAGCTTTTATAGAATGACTCAAGGGATGGCAATCTCATTTTTTTTTTTCACAGCACCTTTTTTACTTCTATTATATACTTTTATGCATAGAACTGAATCTTCCTGATCTCCTCTCTTTCGGGTGGCCAGATGCAAATGAGGTCAGGGCCCCCATACCCTTAGAAACTGTATAGAAGTGGGAATTTCAGCAGGTGTAGGTTGTCATGGAACCTAAACCTGCTGACATTCCCTTTTCTACACAACTATTAAAGGTGCAGGAGCCCTGTCCTTTTTAGCACCTGGCTATCCCATAATCTCTTCCCACCTCATCCTGCTTTACCATAGATTTTTGGCACATTGTGACCTAGATGTTGCCATAGCAAGCCCCCTGATTCTACGTGTCCCAACCATACTTCAGGGTTGAGAAAATCTCATTTTGATATACTCCCTCCATCCCAGGCCTAGTACCAGTATTCCTGCACTGAAGATGAACTACGTAGTTAATTTTGTACTCTTTTTTCCTCTAAACCTCCACAATCATTGGAAACCATGACTTCGAACGGGCAGGGCAAAGTAAAGGAAGAAAACACCACGCCAGACAGGTTCTCATTTCAGTCTGGTACATGTAGTACAGATATGCCCCTGGTTACATTGCAGCTAATCCATTGGGCTGATCCAGAGAAGTCCATGGGAATAGCAAAAGCATTGTTTTATGTTGTGTGCTTTTTGCTTCAGGACCAATTATTGGAGCACCGATAATACCAGTATTCTGTAAAGCAGCTTGAATGTGTGCATGTTAGGGTGGGTGGGATCTTTGATTTTAAGTATTCTTCAAGCTGAAGTATAGAACTCAGCCAAATTATTGATTTGTATGGGTGTTCCGTGAAGCATATATCTTGACTTTTAAGATTAATTTTGTAGTTTAACTCTAGAGGATATGCATCTGGCTCATATAATTTGTGGGAGATGAAATGTATGCGGTTGACGATTCACGCTATCAGAAATAGTAACTAAGATAAATTTTATGTATGAAATTAATATATTTTTTTTCTGCAAATGGATTCCTTAGAAATCTAAATTGGGAGAATGTTGTTGAAAGCTATTTGGCAGGGCTTCTTTATTACAAGGCTGGAAATGTGGGATAAAAAGCTGATAATATTCTTGTAGTGGCATCTGGTAATGTTCAGGGATCTACTATTTTTTTGTTAGCCTTGCTAGCCAAGCCAAAAAATTGTGGTCATCAGAACCTAATTTGGCCCTTCAATTCAGTACTGTGCCAGGCTTTGCTGCAGGTAAGGCTGGCAGGTTGCTTGCCAGTTTGGCCAATCCAAGGTGAGGTGCTCCAGGCACCACCTCAACAAAACAACCTCTCAAACTTGGAGCTGGGCGGGTGTGTGTGTGTGAGATTGCTGGGCAGTTGCTGGAACAATCTCCATGCACCTCTGACCCTTAAAAGGTGGGTGGAAGGCTGGTTGCTCATCACACTTACCGAAGGGCAGCAGTTCACATGCCATGGCAAGCGGAAATAGATTCATAGATAGAGTTGGAAGGAGCATACAAGGCTATCGAGTCCAACCCCATGCTCCGTGTTGAAGCCTGAATCATAATTAATATTGTGGGCTTCCTACTGGATATAGGGACTAGCAGGTTTTACCATGATCATCCATTTTATTTTATTTATTACATTTATATCCCACCTTTGAGTTTAGAACGTCCGACTTACAGACAACCCATACTTAAGAACGGACTTCTGGGTTCTCCCACACTACGTCATTTACGTAGAGTATATAGTGTAGTATACTATGCAATTTGCATGATTTATGCAATTTGTGCAAATGCCGATTTTAACATATAGAACGCTATGCTGTTCCGACCTACATACAAATTTGACTTAAATACATTCTTAAGAACGGAACTCGTTCATAACCTGGCGACTGCCTGTACTTCTTAATCAGAAATACCGTATTTTTCCGTGTATAAGACGCCCCCCACTGGGCAGTTTCGCAACTGCACGGTTCTCTCCTCGGCTTATTTCCGTGTATAAGACGACCCTCAATTTTTAGTCTAACAATTTTAGGAAAAAGTGTAGTCTTATACATGGAAAAATACTGTAAGTCCCTCTTTGTTCAGTGGAGCTTACCGGTACTTCCAAATTAGTGTGCATAGGATTGCAGGCTTAGCATTCAAGAAAGTGATCTTTCTTAGTATCCTAAGCTTCTTCACCCAATTGTGTATATGAGTCTTCTAACATCAGGATTTGGGAGGTCCTTCTCTGGATGCAAGCACTGGATGGGGCAAAATACAGTGGTGGCTCTAGCAGAACTTGCTTTCTGGCAAAAGTCATAATTGCTCATCCATAATGACTTTTTGGAGGCAAAACAAGACTTTGGTTTAAACAAACTTGTAGGGATTAACTGGGCGATCCAGTGGGTTTGGTGGGGGGAGAATCCATGGCAGAGCTGCCAGAAGTTCCTATGCCCTGCTGGGCTCATGCCAGCCAGGGCAGAAGGTATGTGTTGGGGGAGGGGAAGGAGTGCTGTTTTCTGCTTTTTTTTTTCCTTCCCTGTTTGGTCTTTTAAAAACAATCCCCCCTATTGCTGCCATGATTGCCCTGCCTTGTGAGGGGGGGGGTGACTCACAGGAGGGCTTTGGGTTATGCAAATCCAAGGCCTACCTAGATCTGCCCTGGCATGGCCCTGCCCCACCCCACCCACTGCCATCAGAGCATGGGCAGAGGAGCCAGGGCAGCAGAAGTCTGTGCTGCTGCAACAGGGGCCATAGGTTTGCAGCTTCAGTGTGATTTGGCCTGGATCTGGTAACTTGAGATGCTTTGCTATCTTTGTTATACATTTTTATCTTTTAATTTTTGGAGGCTGCCTGAAGGGGAGGGCATTGCATAAATATTTTAAATGGTATTCATTTATTTCAGCTGCTTGTGAGCCTTGTTTTGGTTACCCTAGTGATAAAATACTGAGTATATTATGAAGCTTGTCATTCACATTTGAGTACCGTAGATGATGATGACTCCTCACACTTTTAAATCCTTGAATTGTAAGAGTGAGCCTATTATACTGTTTGGTTTTGTAACTTTCACAAAGATCTTGTTTCTTGCGCATACAGTAATACCTTGGATTGCAAGTAACTTGGTTTGAGAGCATTTTGCAAGACAAGCAAATTTTTAAATATTTATTTATTTATTTTTTACTTGCTATACAAGCAACGTCTTGCAATACAAGTACTGTAGTATGGCTTAAATTAAAAATCTCTGTACAAATTTTTTTGGGGGGATTTCGTTTTGATATAAGAGTGTTTTGGATTACAAGCACGTTTCCGGAACGAATTATGCTCTCAATCCAAGGCATGACTGTAATGACATAATTAAAAAGCAGTAATAAGAACATTTGGCAAATGTGCTCCTTACAATTCTCATGTTCTTTTTTCATTAGAAAGGCTCCTGCCACTAGCCTGGAATACAGAGAAAGAAAAGTTGCTTTGAATGGACAATGATTAGAGATACAATGAAGGCTTGGAGTGACAGTCAGTCTGATCTTTACAGTAGTGACCTAGAAGAGGAGGAAGAAATGATTTTTGGAGAAAATGAAGAAGACTTGGAAGAGATGATGGATTTAAGTGACCTGCCTAACTCACTCTTTGCTTGTAGTGTTCATGAAGCAGTGTTTGAAGTTCAAGAGCAAAAGGTATGGGGTTATGTCAAGAAACAAGGACAGAACTAGTGCTGATCTATTAAAGTGGGCATAAAATTAACTAAAAAGCGTGCTCTTGAGCTTTTCTTTGGGTCTTAAACAGCTGTAACTGAAGGATCTTCTACAGCACTGATCTTCAGCTAGTGTATAGGGGCCCACTGCTGGGTTGCAGCCTCATCTATGGTGGGTCGCAACAGCAGCACTACCACCATACAAGTACATGCTAAAAATAAAAAAGTGGGTCCCCAAATGTATATTTGAGCAAAAGGAGGCTTGTATGCCTGAAAAGGTTGAAGACTATAGCTCTACAATGTCTGGTATTTAAGCACTACTTAATCTATCAGTCATATGCATAAGTACATTCTTAATGTACTTAATGTAGGAGTCAAAACCCCAATGCACAGGTGCTGATTGTGCATGTTCTGGAATTCCCCATTGCACGCACAAGTCTCCCAACTTAAAGGAAACTGGGAAGTCCCTTATTGTTCCAGACTCTTGTACTAATGCACATAAAGAACTTCCCTATTCACTTTAGTGCAAAAGACAACTCCTCATGTACAATGGATGGATGCTTGTAGGGAAATTCACTCTCGCAGGATTCACTCTCTTTGTAGAGAACAAAGTAATAATGGCAAAATCAGGAATGTTAGTTGGCATGATGAATGGCATGGATAGGGTTCTGTGCTGTGCAATCCTATGCGTATTTACTCACCTTGGTCAATGGGATTTACATATGAATGTAAGCATTCATATGATTGCAGCTGTAAATACTTGCCTGAGTTGCATTTAACAGTAAACCATGGTTAGACCGACCTCTGCAAGCACAAGTAGTCTCAGGCTCATGTACTCTCCTCTTCCCACACAGCCAGGAGGAGGAATATACCATGATTCACTTTCACTTTCCCCAATTCTGGGCTTGTTGCCTACAAACCAGGAATTGTAAATTAAAACAAAACTCTATAAACCATCACCTGACCCTTGCATTATCTAGCTGTCTTGTTTAACAAACTAAAGTTTATTTTATACCACAATTCCTAGTTCATACCTAATAAGACAGGAATTGGGAAAAGTGAAACTAAACTTGGCAGGATTTCTCCTCTTGTCCAAGGGGAAGGGGGGAGCATGGAGCATGTGAGCTCATAGCTTTGCTCATGCTTGTAGAGGCTCATGCAAGTGACGCTAAATCCTGGCTTTGAGTTACATCCAACTGGCCCGCTATGTCTTACAAGAAAGGGCAGTTTGGTTCTACAAACAATGTTACCAGGTATCTGTTACTCTACTAACATAGAAGGGATTAATTTGAGTTCCAGTCAAGTTTGGGATATAAACATCTCTTTCCTCCCCACCCCCTGCTTTCTTTCTATTTTGGTATAAGCAAGCTAGAAGAATTATTTTTCTTCCACGTTTCCAGCCTTGTAAATAACCCTCGAAAAGTTACTAGACTTCAAAAAAAAAAAAATTATTCGTCTGCAGAAGGGGGTGGGAATAGATTTCATAGATCATAGAGTTGGAAGGGGCCTACAAGGCCATCGAGTCCAACCCCCTGCTCAATGCAGGAAACTAGAGGAGGGGTCTCCCATCCAAGTAATAACCAGGCCTGACCCTGCTTAGCTTTCCACGCTCAGACAAGCTGAGCCAGTGTAAGCCACAGGCCTGTAATAGCAAAGAATGAATGGCCGCCCTCCTTCATTAGCCCACTTGGTTTCTGTGCTGGGCACAGAGGAGGGACAGAGTGCTTCATCCCCCTTCCAGGATGCTGACTTGCCTGCATGTAATTCCTGGTTGCCTATGACTACCAGGCTAGTGCTTAAATACAAGGCTGTACATTAAATATCAAGACAGATAACAAAAATATGAATGCTTATTCATTAATCACACACTGGGCTTTGAAATGCACCTCAAAAGTCAGATTAGCTTCCATAGTATGCTTCAAAATGTTTCGAGTATTTGAGAATGGTCCTGTCTGGGTGACTTTAAGTACCTAAATCATCACTTGGAATAGAATGTTTTGAAGAAACAGGTTTTATATGTCCAAATAGTCCTCTTTCAGGGAATGAAAATGCTACAATTGAGATCTGATCCTGTAGTTCTCAAAATAATATTAATATTGAGGTACATTATTGCATTGCACAACAATGCAGAATTCTTCTACCTCTCTGTCATCTTTCTCTAAAACAAACCAGTTTTTATTCAAGCAGAGAGAGAATAGAATACCATTATTACTTTTCATTGTCCTGACAGTCATCAAGCAGGGTTGATCATGAGTAGGCAGGCATGTTTCCATGACAGCTCTGTGTGAGGCTGAATGTATTTCTGAAAGAACTCAAATTTATTTTTTTATGCACTGCTGACAAAATATGATTTTTTTCCTGCTTCTTTCAAGTGCTTTGTGAAATACCATTTTAAAAAAAGCTCTTTTTTTCCTGTGTGTCCTGAAAGGCAGGTTAAAAATCTCTTAAATAACAAATGCCGTCTTTTGGGGTAAGGTTTAAGCTTTTATCTGTTTCAGATGTGAATTTAGAATATCAAAACTGTAAACCAGGGCTGGGGAACCAGTGGCCCTCTAGAGGCTGGACTACAATTCCTAGCATTCCATATGCCATGCTGTCTGGGGCTGATGGGAGTTGGAGTCCAACAACATCTGGAGGGACACAGATTCCCCACCCCTCTGTGAACCTTTCTGTTGCAATCAAATGAGTGTAAGAATTGATGGCAAATATTTCTAAACATCAAGCCATCAGTATCAAACTTCTAGAGCAGTGTTCTCCAACCTTGGGTCCCCAGATGTTTTTGGCCTACATCTGTTGCCAGCTATGCTGGCTGGGGCAAGTTTCCCCTGACACTTTCTCCCCACAGCCTATAATTCAGGCTGTCCAGAATTCCATTGGGGGAGTGGACCTTGGTTGGGGTCAGACACTGCATTTCTGGTCCAAAAAACTATGGAGCTTGAGGGCTTCCCTCACTTCCCTCCCCTTCCCTTCCCTCCTTTTCTTCATGTGGTTTGTAGGAAGCATTTAAGCCATAGTTTCCCAACTGGGAATCTGATTTAACAAGCCAGGAGGTCTTATTTTCAGCCAGGCAGACAAGAGGGAAAGGGCAGAGAGGGCACTCAGGCTTGTTCCCTCTCCAACAAACAATGTTCTCATTGGAACATTATGTCTAAACTTGGCCAGTGTTTGTGATGGACAATAAACGTTTTAAGCAAAACGGCAAGTCTGTAGTTATACTGACTAAAGCAATTCACAGTATGGTACAGATAAAAATCAGAGACTGAATTATATTATTCCCAATTATATTTTCCAGTCCCATGACAGTTATTAAAATAACTTGTATCCAGTTACATGAGCTAACAACCTTGAATGTTCAATAAATGCCATTTTTAAAAATTTCTGTGATATGCCAGATGTTACTGTGGAATTGTTACATTGTTAAATCATACAGACTTTTTAGCTTAAAATAATTATAGCTGCTATTAATGAAATACTGGTATTTGTCTTACTTCATGTAAATTTTTAATAACACTCAGTCTCTTAGACTGTAATCCTGTGCACATATACCTGGTAGATTGAATTCAGTGGAACTTGCCTCTGAGTAGACATGCAGAGAACGTGCACTATGAGATGTGAACCTGGTAACTTAAATATAGTATTGGGAAATATGAATGGGGATAGTTCAGGTGAGTGCTGACCCCTCCCCCCACCGTTGTAAAAACGGAAATATGATTTGGAACTGGGGAAAACAAAGTGTGTAGAGTGGCATTGGAGGGATTTTTACTCTGACGCTCTTGATGGGGCTAAAATCCTACTTACTAGGAGAGGGGCCCAGTGAGTAGGATTTACTATGCATCCTATCAAGCTGAGAAAGACCTTTCTAAAGTGTGACAAGTAAGTGCCAAAAGGGTGGAGTTTCACACTGCAGTGGGATGGGGTTTGAATGCTTATAACTGAAGGGTCTACTTAGTAACTCTACTATATTGTATCTGGATTAGGATCAGGGAGAGGTCTCTCGAACCATGAGGCCATGGGAATAGGACTGGGTGGGAGAAGTTGAGGTGAGGAGTCGAACACTTGTCTAATTTTGGTTTTGCTGTATATGTTGTAATCCACTCGAGAGCCTCTGGGATTGAGTAGGATAAAAATCCAAACAGATCCATTGTACCAGTACTTTTGAAGCTAGTCTGTGCAACCACTGCATACGTAGAGTGAGAAATGAGTTGCTAAAACCACACTTCCACCATCTGAAAGTATTTTTGCTTATGTCTTATTTAATTGTTCTGGTGTCAGACACCAGTTATATTGAGCTTCCTTTAATATTTAAATATGAGTAAAATGTTTTGATCAACAGTAAACAAAAGTTCCATTTGTGAATTAGTCTCTCCAATTCGACTGTTGCTTTCCATTAGTGTTTGTTTGTTTGTTTGTTTTTAAAGTCATTCTGAGGTTTCCAACTTACTATAATATTACTGACACATGCTGGTCTGACCCCATCATGGAAATACGTATCTCTTTCTGCCTTGAATTCTGCCTAGAGCTCATTTGCTTTCTAGTCAAGCCCTGTGCAGTTGTTGTTTCTGGCTCACTGCATAAAGCAACAGAGGCAGGGACCCATCCCAGGAATGTTTCACTGCAAAAATAACCTGGTATGATTATTTTGGTCTTGTTTCCTATAATCCTTATTATCTCATCTCAGTAACTGCCTGATATGTTATCCCATAAGCCTGATCTATTCATTTGGCTGCCTCTGCATGTTCATTTCCCAATGTCCTGAAAAACATGGTGACTTAACGAAACCGTGCCTCCTTTGCACAAGGTCATCTTGAGCAAATGTGATTGGAGATGATGTAGTGCTGCATGCTACACTGCATATTTTTCTTTTATTGCAAGCACTTCTCTCAACTTACCATTCGCAGCCCCCGCCCCCTGACCTTGGGGGTCCTTCTGTGCCAGAGTACTAAGGCTGAAAGGAGGTTAATGGAGAAAGAAGATGTTTATTTTTGGCAGCGAGTAGCCCTAGGCGTCCGCAAATTAGAACTTTCTTGCCTCAGTGGTTCCAGCAAGGGCATATGCCAGACTTCCCCAACCTGGTGCCCTCCAGATGTGTTGAGCTACGGATCTCCACATCCAGCCAGCATGGCTGGCAGGGGCTGCTGAGAGTTGTAGTCCAACACATCTAGAGGGCACCAGGTTGGGGAAGGCTAGCATCTATAGGTGTGTTGGTGCGTCATAGCATCTGATGTCAAAAATACTCAAAGGGAGACCTGGGAGAAAGCCAGAGCATCTGTCCATCCCATGGGAATGGGGCTGGCAACATGCCGTCATAAATCAGATATACATATAATTTTTAAAGCAGCTTACTTAACAGCTCTTGGATGGAGGAGGGGGAATTATGTAATAGCTGTTGCAATAACATTCCTGTTACTGCCTGAATGGGTGATGGTGGAATGCATCAAGCGGTGGTGTGCCTGTTGCTGTGGTGGGGGTGGGGCGAGGTACATTGTTGGTAGATCTTGCCTTTACAAGGTTTGCTCTCAGTGGAGGTGAGGTAGTCTAATACCTATCTTTAACATGCATATTTCTAGTGTGATACTTTGTTTAAGAGTCTTAACAATATACCACACTGTAAATATGCACTTTAGATATTGAAGTTAGCGCATCACTGGATGGGACTTCTTGTATTCTGATAAGGTTTTTCTTAAGTCTTACATCAGGGATGCGCAACCTTAGGCCTGCAGGCCAAATCCAGGTTCCCCAGGTGGCCACATCCCTTTCCCCAGACCGCCGATCATTTGGTGGTTTTCTTGCTTTGGCATGTCTGCCCCCCCCCCCCCATTCTAAAGGATTGAAATGTCTCTCCTAAGGCTTAGTGGCTGGCAGTAAGAGCTTTAAGCTAAAATATATTGGCATTTTTGGTATTTTGGCCCTGCCTTTTTTGCCTTTGGCAATGCCCTCGGGCTGAAAGAGGTTCCCCCATTCCTATCCTACATAGTTCTACATTGACTATTAAAATTGGTGAATAGAACCAGTATAATTATATAGATTGCAAAACAGAACATTCAAGCATCCTTCCAGATGGAATTTAAATTTTATCGGCTTGAAGGGTTGTGTCATGCTGGGGTATTTCTGCTCTGCTTTTAAGTAGAACTGTTGACTACTTTGTGTCTTCCCACCACTGCCTGTCTTCTGACTGTTCAGGGATGAATTGTAGAGAGGAGCCCCAGCTCAGTGGTAGAGCAGATGCTTGGCATGCTGAAGGTCCCAAGTTCAATTCCTGTCCTCTCCAGATAGGGCCGGCAAAGGTCCCTGTCTGAAACCCTGGGAAGCTGCTGCCACTCAGTGCCAGCTAGATGGACCAGTGGTCTGACTTGGTATAAGGTCACTGACTATATTTCCTGTCTAGTGGCAGTTTCTCCTCTTCTGGTGCAGTACCACCAAATCCTTGACTGAAGAATATTCCATCTCTTGGTGGAGCTGGATTATGCTTGCCTGGTGTAAACTCCATCCACTTGAATGATATATCTGCTTATACATATGGGAAGGAAGGACAACGTGTGGCCCCTGCAGTTCATGCTTCTGGATCCACCAGCAATTCCATATTTCCAAAATAAGAGCCACAGATGACTGGGGATGGGAGAGAAGATGCACGGCTAGAAGTGTCTTGCCCTCCTCAGGGCCAAACTGCATGTTGTGTGGGAAATCCATGTGTGTTGTGCTCAGCATCTTAGATGAAATGCAGGCAGGGATGGGGAAGTGTTTAACAGAGGAGTAGGCAACCTGGTGCCCCCTAGATGTTTTGGAGGATAATTCCCAGAATCCCTGGCCATGGGGGCTAGGGCTTATGGGAGTTGTAGTTGAAAACATTTGGAGGGTACCAGGTTGTCCACCCCTGGTTTATCCCTTTCCCCTGCACCATCTTTCTGATCCAAATAGCCCTCCTTGATGATGCTTCTGGATTGGGGGTGGGGTGGAATTCGAGGTTCACTAGCAGAACATATGACCTCTGTGTGTAATGGTAGTGATGGAGCATTCTGTTACATTACTAACCATATTAAAACTTCCATCTACAAAAGCATGGACAAATTCCGTCCCCGTTAACATAAATGTAGATGACAGCATAACATTGCTAACAATAACAATCTTATGCTGTCATCTACATCTGCTGACGTTAGTGGAAGTATGAGCTGTTAATTCCACATCCCTGCGAGCTTTTCTAGAAGCCTCATGTTTAGCCCTACATAGGAGTACTTAACTTCTAGTAAAAATGAGTCAGATGAAAGTATTCAGGGCTGGCTGGTGAGTCATCACTGGGCAAAATACAAGGTCATCAATGAGACTGCGTTCATTGAAAGGGATGATGCCCTGTTGACTCCCCATGAACTAAGCTTAATTTGAAACAGTACCAATTCTTCTACAGCATTTTCAGAACAATCAATTGCCTTCATGTAGAAGTAGCATGCACACCAACAGGCTAATAATGCCGTTTAGCTTTCTAACACATCTTTAAACATCCTCAGCCTAAATTCTCCATCCATCTGAAATACCTTGGTACAGGCTTTGCATCTAGATAGCTGGCTGGGGCATGCTGGGAGTTGTAGGCCAAAAACATCTGGGGACCCAAGGTTGGAGAACACTGATCTAGAGGGTTATCTGTAAATCCAGTTTACCTGGGGTACAGATTTTAAGTGTTCCTTGAATGCCTCTTTCTGATTAATGTGACATTAACATGCTGACTGTCCTTGAGGTACTGGCCATTCTAATGATGCTGAGCCAGTTGAGACAAGTAGCCTGTTTGTGAGCCAGCCACATAACATGTAATCCATAATAAGCTCACAGATCTCAACTGTAGCAACTACTGTAGTCTCTAAAATGTACTTTTGGGATCCTGCCTCAGATATCAGGTTGCCTCATGAATAGATTTTGTGTAGGAAGAATGCAGTAGAAACTCAGATCTAAACTGTCAGCTCACATAAGCTTGGTTTTGTTTTATTGGATGAATTAGAGAACTTGAAATGTGTGTTAAGTTAAGAGCCAGTGTGGCGTAGTGGTGAGAGTGTTGGACTGGGATCCGGGTTCTAGTCCCCGCTCGGCCATGAAACTCACTGGGTGACTTTGGGCCAGTCACTGACTCTCAGCCTAACCTACCTCACAGGGTTGTTGTGAGGATAAAATGGAGAGGTGGAGGAGGATTATGTAAGCCGCCTTGGGTTCCTTGCGGGAAGAAAGGCGGGGTATAAATATAATGAATGAATGAATAAATAAAGTGCACTTTTAGATTACAGTATATGTAATTGTTTAGATTACAGTTTAAGTTACAATATGTGTCCAACACATCTGGAGGGTAACAGGTTGGGGAAGGCTGCCATACACACGTACAGAGAAATAAGTATAAGTTATTACTGAATTCTGCATCCCCTGTTATTCCCTTGTGCGTGGAAAGGACCATGCGTCCCAGACCTGATATACTGGAAGAGAGAAATGGGTGCTAATCAGACATAATCCTATTGGGAGTAAAAACAAGGAAGTCACTATGGGAGTAATTGCTTACGTGCCTTTGTCACAAGTGTGAATCCAATGCGGTCCAACAGATTCCAGCCTTGCAACTTTGAGATGTGAATTCGAATGCTTAATGGAGCCATGTCACCACTAAATTACCTTTTAAAACTCACTGGCCTGGGTTGCATAATTGAACAGCAAATTCCACATACTGGGGGAATTTGCATATCCAATGCCTGGCCACAGCTTGTTGTGTCATGTGAACCCGGGCGGCAGGGGTTGTGTGAGGATTATGCAACCCTCGCATAACCCACGGTCTGTTGTTCAGTTATGCGAGGGTAGTTTAACCCTCACACAACCCCTGCCGCCTGTGTTCGCATGATACAACAAGCTGTGGGTGCGTGCTGAATATTCAGAATGGCTGCCTGCTCACAGCACAGACCACCATGGCTTAAACCACTGACATTCTCATGACCACTGCTGCCCACCTTGGCTTGTTTAAGCCACAGTGAACCACGTTGCATGCTGGGTGGCTCTTCAATATTCATACTGCAAGCACAGGTTGTTGTGTCATCCAAACCTGGGAATCATGGGTTATGGAAGGTTTAAACATGGTTATTTAACAATAACCTTGCATAACCCACGATCCCCAGATTCAAACAAGAGGGCAAGCCACGGCTTGTTCAAAAACCACCTCACATGTCCTGTGGCTCACCGTGGCTTAATCAAGCCATGGTGGGCAAGGATGATCATGTGAACCGATGATCGTGCGAACCAGGCCACTATCTCTTTTGGCTTCTCATAAGATTCCTGTGAATTCAAACAAGGCTGTAAAACATGATCAGACTATGCATTCCATATGAATCATCTATAATATTAGAGTGTAAGATCCATGAAGGAAAAACATTGAAGATGGACTTACTCCTTTGGTTTTGAAGGATGCAGATTCTTATTGTTTGGTTATTCAGTAAAAGGGCAATTCACTCTGAAACTTGTTTAAAAGTGAATTTGTAAAGCTATTTGTAGTGTACCTTGTCATGTGCCAATGATAGATTTTACCCTGAAATATTAGGATATTAGGATAGCAGCCACTAGATGGCCCTGTGAGCATTATAGTATGTGCTCCTTATGTATGTCTTTGTTTAAAAGCAAGAAGAAACAAATATTTTCATGAACTTGAGGTGATTTGCTTTGTTTTTCTGCTGATGCTCAGTACAGTTGTGGTGGAGCTCTACTAAAGAACACAGCCTGCAGTAGTCTGCTTTGAGAAACTTTAACAGGGGAAAAAATGCTCTCTTTCTACCCTTAGGAAAGATTCGAAGCACTTTTCTCAGTCTATGATGATCACGTTACATTCCAGCTATTTAAAAGCTTTAGAAGAGTAAGGATAAACTTTAGCAATCCAGAAGCAGCAGCAAGAGCACGAATAGAACTGCATGAGACAGACTTCAATGGGAAAAAGCTGAAGCTGTATTTTGCCCAGGTATGTTGTTGGTTATTGAGATTTGTATCCTGGCTTTCTATTTAAAAAAAAATCCAGGCTGGTGTCCTGATTTCTTTTCCATATGATCCAGGAGTAAAGCAGCTTACATTGGGGTTCATACCCTCCTGTCTTAATGTGTGGATCAGAAATTTGACATATATTTCTCCAATAGCACTTTTAAGTCCCTGGTAGAAAACTTTGCCTGTCTTGTGGATCTCCCTGGGCCAAAGAGGCTGCTCTTGTAGATTGCTTGTAGTCCCATTAATGCAAAGATGGGCTTAGGAAGCTGAATATACCCTGTATATTGCTGTTGAATGCTTTAGTGCAAACACAACCAGGACAGTTGGTAACCATTAGGGTCAGTGAGCTTTCCATTGAGAAAGCCATGTATAAAAGTCAGTATGTTCCTTGCAGATGTCTTATGAGCTGGTGTATTTCTGTGACCTGCAGAAATTACCAGAGGGGTAGCCGTGTTAGTTTGTTGCAGCAAAAACAACAAAGTCTTGTGGCACCTTAAAGACTAACACATTTATAGGCAGTCCCCGAGTTAAGAATGTCCGACTTACAGACAACCCATACTTAAGAAAGGACTTCTGGGTTCCCCGGCGCTACGTCATTTACGTAGAGTACATAGCGTCGTATACTACACAATTTGCGTAGTTTATGCAATTTGCGTAAATGCCGATGAGAGCCAGTACGGCGTAGTGGTGAGAGTGTTGGACTGGGACTCGGGAGATCTGGGTTCTAGTCCCCGCTCAGCCATGAAACCCACTGGGTGACTTTGGGCCAGTCGCTGACTCTCAGCCTAACCTACCTCACAGGGTTGTTGTGAGGATCAAATGGAGAGGAGGAGGAGGAGGATTATGTAAGCCGCCTTGGGTTCCTTACAGGAAAAAAGGCGGGGTATAAATATAATAAATAAATAAATAAATTTTAACTTATAGAACGCCATGCTGTTCCGATTTACATACAAATTCGACTTAAAGACATTCTTAAGAACGGAACTCGTTCGTAACCTGGGGACTGCCTGTATTATGGCATTGGACACTGTTCACTTCATCAGATGCAACTGATTTCCATAGTTTCACTGCATAATTCCACTTTTGTTTGTTCTTTTGCATAATCTTATTTTGACTTCAGTAGTCATGGAAAGGGGTAAGAATCAGTGCGGGACACGGGCATCTCCCCTTCCTACCACCACTGGATTTCTTATTCAGCCTTCCCCAACTTTTTAGATTTCAGCAAGCATCAGCCATACATTTTCAGACATACCTTTAGAGCTAGCTTCTGGTACCATAGTCTGTGCTCCCACAGAATCACAGCACATGCACAGCCCTCGATGTCGTTATGGCATTGGGCACGAGACTGGGGATCAAATCCTTCCTCAGTCATTAATTCAGTGGGTAACCTTGAGCACATTGCCCAGCTACAAAATGACCTACCCAGTTGAAAGAATGAATAAGAATTTTAAACCGTTCTGCACTTAAAGTGGGCGTTTGATTAGGGTTCAGTCAACGTGTTCTTTACTGTCCTGCATGGTCAATGTTTAACTCAAACCGCTAGAAGGGAAGCAACTAGAAGTAACCAGATGTCTTCTCCAGTCAGTGAAACAGCTTTCCCAAGTACTATGGCTATACTGGATAAGAAGCTAGGAAGACAATTAAGAACAATCTGACATGGGAATGTTGTTCTCCTCTTACTGTTCTGGCTGTGTTTGTTCTTTCAGGTTCAGACACCCAGTGAAGTGGGAGACAAATCTTACCTCTTGCCCCCACAACCTGTCAAGCAGTTCCTAATATCGCCACCTGCATCCCCACCAGTAGGATGGAAGCAGAGTGAAGATGCCACTCCCATGATAAACTATGACTTGCTCTGTGCTGTTTCAAAATTGGGGCCTGGTAGGAGTGTTTTCTTACTACCTTTTAAGAACTGGCTCTCTTTCTTTTTGGGCCACAAATGACAGACATGGGTTGATGAGTGAGTGTGCTAGTAACCTTTGTGGAATTGCTTGCAAGATTGTGATAAAGGACTTTGTGGGGGGCGGGGGGGCGGAATTTAGTGTAAAATTTTAGCCAGAATTCTATAATCAGGAAATTCAGGTTTTGCAGTTGGAATGGCTTGTATAAATTTGTACTCTGCACAGTTTGAAGAGACTCTCTCTATGGTGGTGGTGTTGGCAGATGCTGAAGTTTTTTCTTTTATTTTTGAATCAGACTGATTAAGGAAAATGGGCTTTTCTGAGGGGAGAATACACTATAAATGGATAGAGGCAGAGGTGGAGGGGTTGGGAACAAGTGAACTAGTACCATTTCTGGGGTGCTGTTCCACTCAAATTGCCCTCTGGTTTTCTTATGCAGTCTTGAGAGCTAGAAACTTGTATTTTGTAAGTGTAGGAGTCTGCAGTTGTTTCCTGATACTTCATTAAAAGCCTCATTATGACCTCATCCCCCTTAGTATATTGATTGGCTTGCCATATTTGCTCCTAGATTTCTATCCCAGAAAACACGGTGAATAAAAATGCTTGTATAGCATTGCAGAGTATAGCAGAGTAGTAAAACCCATTGATTTATGTTTGGGGGTTTTTTAAATCTCTGTTAGTATGGTTGTTCCAGAAGTATTTATAGATCTGTATTTCTAGGTTGGGCCTTACTACAATATACATATTGTATATTGTTAACAATATAAATTGGTTTCTGGCAGGGAACTCTGTCACTTACATTGAAAGAATAACTCCCATTTCTGTGATTTATATATACTTTGAGATGTTTCCGACTTGCTTTGGTATGTTTTGGGTTTATAACATACCATGAAAGCAGAGCCTCAAAACTTGGCAAAAAAACGAAAGCAAAGCCACAAATCTAATGTGTTTGATACCATCAACCATGGTGTTTGATACCATCAACCATGGTGTCTTATTGAACCAGCTCTGTGGGTTGAAGCTAGGAGGCACGGTGATATGGTGGTTGCACTCATACCTGCAGGATCAGTTTCAGAAAGTAATTTTGTATGGATTTCTGCTTGACTTCATGGCCACAAGTTTCATTTTATTCTCCTGTGGTCTTTAATATCTCTATAAAGACTCAAGGTTAGGTCATTCAAGGCTTTGGAGTGAAGTGTCATCAGTAGAATCAGTACACTGATGACACCCCACTCTTTTTTTTCTTTGTCATCTTAGTCAGGTGAGGCTGTGCAGGTGCTGAACTGCTGGCTGGCCGTGGTAATTGGCTGGATGAGGGCTAACAAACTGAAGCTGAATCCTGGCAAGATGGAGGCATTTTGGGTGGGTGATTCTTGGGTCTGGAGAATCGGTGTTCAGCTGGATTGGGTTGCACTCCTTCTGAAAGAACAGGTATGCAGTTTTGGGGTGCTCCTTGATCCAGCATTGTCACTGGAGGCCCAGAGTCCCTTTTATTTATCAGCTTTGACTGATTCACCAATTATTCATAGACAGTGTGGCGGACTGAACCTGGTCCCTTGCGCGGTCTCGGCACCTTAAGGGTTAACTGGCACCGTCGTGCCTTGTTTGCGGCTCCTGAAGACTTTATATCCAGCCGCCAGTGATATTGACACGGAATCCCCCCAAAAACAGGGAAACCACAACCTGGTCAATTTCAAAGAGTTTAATGGAGTGGAACTAATAGACTACAGGAATTTCACAGCATAAACATAGGAGTCAATAAAGATAGCAGAGCGGAGGTATTTAATTTGCTTACAAGGTAGGCTTAGCTCAATGCAGACAGTTACCTTACATTAAAGAATCTGACTCAAGGATCTAACGTAGCGGTCTCTGTAGCCAGTCTCCGGGCGGCGTGCCCAGGGTTGGATTGTGCTGGTTCCTGAGTACTTGGTTTTCAACCCTCTCTCGGCCCCCTACCCCGTCCTTGACAATCAGGTGGCCAATTGTGCTCTGCGGGGTGATGGCGCCTCTTGGACAGGCATCTCCTGGGTGATCTGGGGTACTTGGCAGCTCTTTGAGACTGCTTCTCACCTTTTGGCGTTCCAGCCCTACCGAGGGTAGGTGTGATTGCCCCCATTGAAAGTATGTAGATGTGGCTATGCAGGGGTGGTCACCAGGTGAGGATTATGCAGGAAGGTGGGGGAATGCAGGGTGTCAGCTACAGGGGAAACTAGGCAAGGATTTGCTCAACTGTGTGTGCTCTGGCTTTCTCCACAGACAGGTATAGCTTGACTCCAGTGATCCATGCTCTGGTAATCTGGTTGGATTGCTGTAATATATGTGGCGCTCCCCTTAAAAACAATTCAAAAACGGGCCTGTGGCTTATGCTAGCTCAGCTTGTCTGAGCGTGGAAAGCTAAGCAGGGTCAGGCCTGGTTATTACTTGGATGGGAGACCCCTCCTCTAGTTTCCTGCATTGAGCAGGGGGTTGGACTCGATGGCCTTGTAGGCCCCTTCCAACTCTATGATCTGTGAAATCTATGAAATTAGTTCAGAATTTGGCAGCTAGACTTCTGACTGGATGAGCTAGGCGGAGCCATATTACACCAATTCTTAAAGAATTTGTTTCCAAGCACCATTCAAGGTGCCGGTACTTAACTTTTAAAGCCCTAAGACCCAAATACCTCAAGGAGTGCCTCCTCTCATACAACCCTGCCTGTGAATTAAGATTTTCTCTGAGTACCATCAATTGGTGAGGTACATTATGCATAAGAGGGCCTTTTGTATGGTAGCACCCCAACATTGGAATGCTCACCCTAAGGAAGTTTGGCTGTTGCCAACACTACAGTCTTTTCAGCTCCGAGACATTTTATTTGCCCAGGCATTTTAAATGTGTTTTTCTTGCTTCTGTTCTCCTTAGTAGTTTTATGGTCTTGTTACCTCTTAGTCTTATTATTTGAAGGTTGATGTGTTGTGTTGTACTGTCTTTATTAAATTTTACTTTTACTATTGTATGCCACCCTAGAATCCATTAGGATGAAGGGTGGGTTAAAACAATTTAAATAAGTCAACTGCTGTAACAATTTCGCCTCAAATGTAGATGCTAGAATTGTGTTAAATTGCTGTCCCTAGATTATTTTTTGCACACTGTAAGGCAAGCAACACGCATATGCTAAGTATTTTCATTGTTCCACTATTATCAGTATAGCTGTTAGAATGCAATATTTTTTTAGCTTTTTGAATGTCATAATGTGCATTGTGCTGTTTACCATGCTGGTATAGTAATGCTGTAACTTGTCATACCCTCTAGGGGAGAAGTATGAGCTTCACGCAGGAACAGAGTCCACTCCCAGCGTCGTCGTCCATGTGTGCGAAAGTGAAACCGAAGAGGAAGACGAAATTAAAAATCCCAAACAGAAGATTGTGCAGACGAAGCGCCCAGATCCGCCGCCAACATTATTAAATGAAACAAAACTCTTGAATGTACACTAGAGGTAGGGGGTGGGATGCACTACTGATGTGAGGCCATCTAATGATGGCAGTCATGTTTGCATTGCTGCGTCACGCATGGCGGCCACAGACTTCTCTTGTAGTCGTCTCGCATCAAGAAGACATTAGATGCCAACATTTTGAAGAGCACTTTAATTTTTAAGGTTAACTTCCAAGATGTAGCAAATCCACTGGGTTTCAAGTCCTAGCATACTAGGAGAGTGCCATTTCTGGAATGTGTGTTACCATTTTCTTGGTGTTCAGAAGGCTGAAAGGAGCTTGGCTGCTGCCATCTCTATATGGGTTACCACATGGTTTTGTATGTGAGTCTCTCATGTATATTTTTGTGTGCTGATATATAACATGATCTGATTAACATGATGTTCTAAGTACTATACTGATGAAATAAATGTAATGTACAATGTACATTGTTATCAGTAGAAGAATCTCAAACTGGTTTGGGGTGATAGAACCAAATTTCCAAACAGGTTTGTTTTTGTGTGTGTGTGTGTGTTTTCCTTAGAAATGCCATAGGTGTGTGTGTGTGTGTGTGTGTGTGTGTGTGTGCTGAATTTCAAGGTACTCTTGTGAATTGACGTGAGGCAAAAAACAAATTTGGAACTGTAACAGGTTGTCTTTCTGCTCACTGTAATTCTGAAAGCTGAAATGTATACAAGGAAGCTGCAGATTATGGACTGATTTCCTCTTTGGCATTTGTTTCCTCACTTTTCTTAGCTTCTGAATACCGCCTGCAGCATAGTTTCTGTGTTTTTCTTGTACCTCCAACAGTAGGAACAATGTCGCTAGGAAGGGTCCTATATCAATATGGCTCCTTGAAAAACTTAGCCCCACAATCCTGCACCGCTTGTCTAACCAAATGGATCCTTTACCTTGTTTCTGGGCTGTCGTAGGCATCCCACAGCAAAGTTACTGTACAGAGATGCACAAGTGCACAGTTGCCCACTGTAGTGATGACACACTGGCTGTGCCCCAGTGCAGGTCTGGGAGAATATTTCAAATCTTTCCCTCATCCCTTCCTTAAAAGCTCCGGCTTTATAGTCTGCTAGGTCCTGGAACTAGTGCCCCTTCACACTTATTCTGCCTAGTACTGTGGTTGACTGAACTATTGTAGCTCTCCCCACCATTCAGCTATCTTACATTTTGATGGCTGCCCTCTTTTCAGATCCCCAGCTCTTTGTCTTAAAGCACTGGCTGGGGCATGCTGGGAGTTGTAGGCCAAAAACATCTGGGGACCCAAGGTTGGAGAACACTGTCTTAAAGAGAGTGCTAGTCAGCAGGTCCCAGTGAGCTTTTGGTTGGATTGCTTTCTTATTGCCTGGTCCTCCCTTTGCTCTCCTGGCATCAAACCCTCTTTCCTTACTCTCCAAGCCCTCTTTCTCAGGAAGGGAGAAAAAACTTGCACCAAGATAGCTTTCTTTCTGCTGCTGATGCTGCAGGAAAAGTGCTGACCACCCAGCTGCCTAGACTTGACAAATAAGGCTAGACCTATTCATTTGTGTAAGTCTCTTTTTACTATTTCATTTCCCTTCTCAATGTCTTTTAGTAAGGTAGCACCTTAAGATGCCAGATACTCAGTATTTTGTAACACTACATGTCTAATAGCTAATACTTTTTATGATTGAACTAAATGACAGAAGAGAGGGGGTCGGAAGTATAAGTGTTGGTTTCTATTTTATGTATAAAATCATCAGCTATACCAAATTCTCTGTAAATCAGAATGGAGAAGGGGTGTCTCACTTTGTGTTCAGTGGCAGAAACAGACCTCCTCTCCTTTCTCTCCCCTTCCCCAGTCTCTGACATATACAGGGGCGGGGGCAGTCCAGTGTCACTGCATGACACTATGGAGACGTTCAGAAGCAGTGTTAATTGGTCATGCTTGAACATCTCCAAAGCCTAATACGCAGCCAAAAAATAAAATTAAATTTAAAAATCCACCCCTCCCTTTGAGTCCTCTGCATCTGTTACAAGCCACGGGGAGGGGGTAACCACAAACAATGGCTAGCTACTGAGGCCAGTCCAAATGTGTGGAGCCCTATTTGTAGTGATTCAAGATATCTATATCAGCCTCCCCCAGCCTGGTGCCCTCCAGATGTGTTGGAATGAGTTGTAGCCCGACACATCTGGAGGGCACCAGGTTGGGGAAGGCAGGTCTGTAACTTCAAGCTTAATCAGAACTATGTCCTATCTTGGGTCCCCAGATGTTTTTGGCCTACAACCCAATGCCCCAGCCAGCATAGCTGGGGCATGCTGGGAGTTGTAGGCCAAAAACATCTGGGGACCCAAGGTTGGAGAACACTGTATTAGTGGATTAAGACTGCCTTGGCTTGGGACTAGGTGTTTTTTTTTCTTTTCAGGAGTACAGTTACAACTAGTGAATTGAGTGTTGGAGGTGGACCAGTAAGACCCATTTCAAAGCTCATAGAGCACTAAAATTCACTGGGTGACCTTGAACCAATCAGACTCTCAGCCTAATCTTTCTCATGGCCTTGACAGGATAATGGGATACCTCCATGTACACAACCCTAAGCTCCTGGGATGCAAGTGTGATGGATTGATAAGGTGAAGACTAAAGGTGACTGCTATCTTGCCAGAATAACTTAATTCTTGCCAGTTTATTAAGAACAAAGGCACTTATTACTTGATGTATTGTAAAAACTGTTGATGTTTCCCACATTATGACTTTGTTATGTTGACATTTAAAAAAAACAAAATTTGATACATTTATTCTAGGGAAATTATGGGTTATTCCCAATAAATGGTCAAAGCCCTGTTCCATGTTTACTGTGGTGTGATCAGAATGGAGTGTTGAGTCTATTTTGCATGATAAAAGTACACTCGGAGAGGCCATGTTGCAATGAATTTCTGAATGTGAATCATGATATCCAGGCAGTATAGATCTAAGTGTGAGTCTTAAAACCCTCCATACTTCAACTAGTGTCTCCAATAGCTGGCATCAAACTCCTGTTTAAGGATCTCATCCCTCAGCATCTGTGAAGTTGCAGGATTTGATCTGTTGGTTATCTTATGTACAATAGTGAGATCACCTACTAATATATCTGTCACAGAACTAATTGCATAGTGCCATTCAAATTGCTAGGTCTCCTGTCTCTTAAAGCAATTGAAAGGTGTTCCTCAACTGGCAACCCTTGGAGCCAAATCTGCTCCACAGGCCTGTGGCTTATGCTGGCTCAGCTTGTCTGAGCGTGGAAAGCTAAGCAGGGTCAGGCCTGGTTATTACTTGGATGGGAGACCCCTCCCTCCTCCAGTTTCCTGCATTGAGCTGGGGGTTGGACTCGATAGCCTTGTAGGCTCCTTCCAGATCTATGAAATCTATGAAAAGATGCTATTTGGCTCCCTTGTTGCCTATGCAGAGGGGAGAGCAGTGATCAGTAGTTGTAGCAATAGAGCTTTCAAGTAGGCTGCTTTAGAAAGTGGGGATTATTGGGGTGCTGACCTGCCACCCCCACTACTTTCTTAGAGAATACTATGCTGTCCAAATGAATAACTATGCTGTCCAAATGAATAATCAAAGCATGATGAGATGTCTATAACTGTCTGGTGTTGCAACAGGTGGTGGTGAACTGTTTTTTGAAAGGACAAATAAAATGTTTTACCATTTATATGCCTTGTTTTCTCTGTCTGAAATGGGTGACCCCACCGTGCGGTGCATGAAGGTAGCCTCTCTCAGGCAAAAGCCTTTAGGTGCCCCCAAAGGGCAGCAGAGTTAGAAGTGGGCAGAGGTGACTTTGTGGGGCCACTGTCTATTGTGATGTCCTCCTGCTTGAGCATCGCTGCCATTTTCATTTTGCCCCCATATTAATTGGCACAGGAGAGTGCTGTTCTAGATTTTCCACTACTGGATTTTCAAGGCACCGAAATGACTTGACTGAGCTGGCCCTGCTGTGTGACACATGGCAAGAAGAGGCAGGTTTTGGAGGATGGAGGTAGGTGGATGGCTAGCGGTAAACCAGACTTCACCCTGTTTACCACCACCACCAGTAAAAGGAGTGAGCACGGCTTGCATTAGACCACCTTGAAGGTTGTTCCCAGCATGGGGTTCAGAGGTGGCAGCGGTTATACCGGCTTGCAGTAGAATAAAATACTGGCTTGCCTTTAAAACTTAACATATTTGGAGCATGCTACCTGTTACAAAGTTGGCTGTTTAAATTTGTTTCCAGAACATTAAAAACTCCTATGTTTAACACAAATCTGCAGTCATGGTTTATGTGAAAGTGTCTGTTTCTTCCCTGATGACCCCACCATGACAGTAGGGACTTTGTGCCCTTGTATTGTTCCTTGGGGCTAATGCATTTCTGCTTCTGTTTCTCTCTCAGCCATTTCCCTAGAAAAGGCCTGCTGTTACCTGGCTCCTCCTACTTAATTCATTTCCAAGCAGGTGATGTGATCTACTACATATCTTTCAGAGGCTGATGCATTTTTTCCCCTTCTGCACTGATTGGGAGACAGGTTTATCTAGTGATAGGGGAGGTGTGTTTGCTTAGGCAGTTAAGTACTTGGAAAGTGTCGGGGTGGGAGGGAAGGAATCCAGTGTCCCAAAGCTTTGCAATAGGAACAGTCAACAAACTGAAAAGTTATTTCCTTAGACAACCACAACAGGAAGGTGTAAACTTTACTTACAGTTTACTCCAGTGCATGCATTTATTCAGCGTATCATTTTACTATGTCACCATTGAACAGCTCAGCCTCGACTGCAGCTGGGAAACTGTTCTTTGTTCACAGGGCTAAAGTTGGTTAATAGTTTTATATTTTAAAGAGCTGCATGAACTGCCTGAATAAGGAACTGAAGTTTATATGCCCCTGCACCCCAAAATAAACCAGAGACTGTTCTCTTTGAGATGTATATGCATTCTCCAATCAAACATGGGTTTTGCACAATGCATTTTAACACAGGATGACCTCAGGCCAAACAAATACAGCACTGGGGATGTTTCATTCCTAAATACGTTTTGAGCCACCCCAAATGAAACATCTGCCACCCACACCACTGGGAGACTTCAGCCTCTGTGAGGCTGAGCTCTTCTATTGACTGAAACTACAGCTTTGAGCTGCATTTTCCCCCTTTACCAGTGCTTTTCACTTGACAACAAGGCAATTGGACCCTGGCAACTGTGCGCAAATTAACTTATCTGTAGTCTGGCCTTGTCAGTTTCCATGTCTGTTACCTACTCTACTTCCCTGCTCTCCTTGACAGCTGAAACATATAAGGAAATTGACCAGGCAAGACCACATATTGGACAGCCCTAAGAGTACACTTGTGAAAGACCAAAAAAGTTATGAACAGTTACACAGTTCTCAGGGGCCAGGAACCCCCCCCCCCGACCCCAATTGTGCTTTTTTGAGGCTCTGAAAAAAACGGTGGTGAATACAAAGGGGTAGCAATCAGAACGGGGAGGGGGAGACAAGATGGGTAGTGCCAAGAAGGACACTGGGATTCTGGCTGGAGGACCAAGGGGGAAGGATGGAGGAAAACAAGCAACGGTGAGCCCAGTCGTCTGTCAGGTACACCATGGGTTGTTCCGCAAACAAGCCACACTGCACAGCTTATTAGCAGGCTGGCTTCACGTGACATGCAAACCCGCCCAATGACTAGGTGCTAGAACGGGTGGGCAATTTGTGGCCACTCCAGATGTTTTGTCCTACAACTCCCATCAACTCTAGTCAGCATAGCCACTGGTGAGGGCTGATGGGAGTAGTAGGCCAAAGCATCTGGAGGGCCACAAGTTACCCATTGCTGCACTGCACCAGGACATGTCAAGATGGATTTATTTGCATTCCCCTTTCCTACATTGGCTGCACTCAACAAAGTTTACAACTGATATGTTAATAATAGCACTCCTAACTACATTCAGTAGCAGTCCAGTAAGTTCATCTTCATTACAAAATACAAATAAGTAATTGATAGTCAATTACAATAATTATACAATATAATATTCAACTCCTAGCAACAATTCATTTTACTAGAGTAGACACAACATTATGATGATCACACACACACAATTAAAGAGGCTTGTGGCATCTTACAGGCCTAACATTCTGGCATAAACTTTCCTGGATTAGAGCCCACTTCATCAGATGCATGGAGTATTATGGAGAGTTTCAGGTTTATAGACACTGGTGGTGGTGTGGGAAGAATTATGTACCTCAAAAGTGTGTACTTCAGCCACTTTCTCTGGTCTTGGACCGTAATAAAGATTTGATTGATTGATTGATTGATTCAGCCACTTTCTCCCAAGCCAAGACATAAAATGGTTCTCGCCTTTTCTTTCTTTTACATTCAAGCAGCTGCGATGGGGGACTTTGAGCTTGACTGAAGCAGTGGTGCTCGGGAGGGGTTAACCTTTCCCCCAGTGCTGTTTCCCCAATTAAAATTGTTTTTTAAAACCCACCTGTCCA
Organism: Shinisaurus crocodilurus; assembly: GCA_021292165.1. NCBI lineage: Eukaryota > Metazoa > Chordata > Lepidosauria > Squamata > Shinisauridae > Shinisaurus > Shinisaurus crocodilurus. The sequence goes on from CM037885.1 coordinate 25,534,454, forward strand.
GGAGCTATAGGCAGATACAATTAGGGTGGCACTGGCCACTTTCACTTCACCCCAAAAGAAGATTTGCATAAAATTGGCACATGCTAGCTGTAGATGCAAATGTTGACATCATTACTACCATTTCAACGGAAATAAAATACTCCTTATGTGAAAGAAGGAGCCTTTGGGGGTTCCTACATGCACACACACACGCCTCCTCATGTGAAAAACAAGTAAGGCCGGTTGGGGGCAGGGAGGAGGCGAAATATGCATAAAGTATCGGATGAAAATGGCGCCTAGGTCTACAGCTTTCAAATGCAAATGTAGTTCAGGCCCAGTAAGTCATGAGTTCCCCTCCCTGCCTGGCCAGGTGAAGTGCATCATGATTGGCTGGAGGCAGTAGAGCTACAGGAAGGAGGGGGGGAGGGAGAAAAGGTATATTCCCAAAGTGTAGCCTGTGTGTCTTTGTCTTTGGTCATCGCGTGGCTGCCGGCTGTTGGAGCAATGGTGGTAAGCCAAGGAGAGGCCCAAGCCTTCGGGTGGCCTCAGGATATGACCCCAGGTAGCTCCTGGTGAAATTAGCTGAATGAGGGCTCTGGTAAAGACAGGCCTTGTGGAGGGCTACCCATCTCAGACCTTCAGGTAGGTGAAGTAGTCCTCCCTGGCAGCAAGGCTGTGCTGAATCTAACCCTAGAAGAGAACTGACCCCCAGGTAACAGAGTTGTGTGCCTGAGAGATATTAAAGAATCAGGTTTTGTTATTTTGCAGCTTTGCTTTGTACCAAAGTGTCTCTCCATTTTGTGCTTCTCTCATTTCCCTATTCTTGTTGTAAGATGCTACCAGAATAAACCTTTCTTGGTTTTACCCCACATGGTGTTTGTGGATTGCTCTGCTTAGTTCAGTAACTAAATCCAGGTTATAGACAAAGGCAAGTCCCTGAACAGAGATTCAAGTAGGATTGCAGACAGCTGAAGCTGGCAATCTGGTACCTTGAGATCTCTGGGGGTCTTAGGTCCTTTAGGTAGGAAAGGGTGGGGGTGTGGCGGGTCAGCCAGCCCCCCCTTCCTCCATACCTTATAGTGGAGAAAACACAGGCGGGAATATGGGGTGGGCTAAGATTTTAAAATTTTATATTGTTTTAAATGTATTTTATGCTGTATCTTATTATGTTGTACATCGCCCACAGTGGCTGGTTTGCCGGCCAGATGGGCGATCCATAAATGTGACAAATAAATACATGTGACAAATAAACAGGTGAGCCGTGTGCCTGCTTGCTCTGCCACTGCCCAGGTGCTCACTGTGGATGGATGGGCAACTTGAAGGCCCAGCTCTTCCTTCTTCCGGTTCTTTAGCTTTGAACCAGACTTGGTTCCAGACTTTGAACTGGGCTTGTACTGGGCAGCCCTTCAAATAAAGAATGCCTTCAAATGCATGACGGTCCTATGTAAATCCCAATGGATTTAGAAGGACATTTGGATTTTAAGAGCGGTGGTCATGTAGTGGCTAAGGGATAGAATTCAAAAGTCAACTTTGCCATGAACTCACAACCCACCATTCTCTCAGACCCAAATCTGTAATATGGCCAACACTGCAGGACTGATGTAAAATTTACCAGAGTGATGTATGCAAAAGATGCTGCACCCAGGAAAATATTGGATGAATATTAAGCATTATCAGGGTCCTCCTGGCCACAGCAGGGCAGGGGGCACATGGTGCACTTCAGAGTAGTCAAATCCCTTCCCTGAACGTTCAGCTTTCATCCATCAAGCAAGTTTCTAATGTTTTGCTTGTGGAGACATAAGGAAAATCATACAGGCAGAATTCTACCCAATTTTTCACTGAGTAAACGTGATCCCACTCTAATCAGGGTTGGCCCTACCACTTGGCAGAGTGAGGTGATCACCTCAGGCGGCAGATCAGAGTGGGGCAATAGTGGCAGCCTTCCACCTGTTTCTCTTGGACTTTCTGGCTATTCCCGTGTTGGAGTCTGGGGATGTTTTGCAGTGCCTAAAATGCCAGAATTGGTCTTTTAAAATAATAATAAAACCAACCAACCAACCAGCCACCACCATGGCCCTTCTAGGAAACTAATTTTTTACACAGGCCTGAAAACTAATATTTTACACAGGCCTTTACACAGAAAAAAGTAGGGTGGTCATTTGCACATCACCGACAAAGGGAAAATTCATCACCAGAAAAGAGGGCACAGATTTGCATAATGTGCATATGCTGATATATACATGCATAGATGCAAATGTAGAAATAATGACTATAATTTAAATAGAAATTAAATACATCTCACCAGGGTGGGGAAGACAGTGACCAGGTGACCTGTGTGCTTGCCTCTTCGGTCTGCTGTCCCGGTGCTAAGTGTGGATGGGCCACTCCAAGGCCCCTCCTGTTCTCCCTTCTTAGGGTTCTTTCTCTTTAAACTGGACGTGGACCGGACACAGCCCTTCAAATAGAAGACAGTCCTCTGACTGACTTTCAAATGGAGGACTGTCCTCTGTGAAAGAGGACACACGGCCACCCTAAGATTCTCAGGTTGAAATGATACTTTGCCTCTAGCCACTCTGGTACGGAGCACATGAGAAGTAGTGCATGTGGCAGCAACATAGAACAGTCTATCTCGTTGTACAACCAAACGGTAAGATAATTTATCTCCGTAACACTATTGTTCCACTATTGTTCCCCTGTTGTCCTCACCGGAAATGAGGAAGTGAATTTTATTACCTGGATGCACCTTTTATTACCTAGATAGGAGGTTTCTAATGGAATAATAAAAAAAAGCGCCAAGCCACTGTAGAGAGGTGGCTAACTGAGCAATTCTATGCATGTTTACTCCCCTCTGGCTGTCTTTTGCCAGGTGGCAAAGGAATTTCTTTTTATTCCAGCAGGGATTTGCCTGCTAAGTGTCTGCTATTATATGTAAAGGTTAAGTTTTATCTGTGGTTTCTCTGCCTTCCTTGTATTTTTAAATGAGTTTACTATTTCCATAAGGACTAGAAACTTTCCTCAGGCGCAGTGGCCCTCGCTGGCCACCGCTCCCACAATGCCTTGCTCTGAGGAAGGACCCCTCCGAGCGAGGCATGGGGGGTGGCAGGGGCATGTGGCCTAGTGTGTTAGAGTGTTGAGAGCCAGTGTGGCGTAGTGGTGAGAGTGTTGGTCTGGGACTCAGGAGATCCGGGTTCTAGTCCCCGCTCAGCCATGAAACTCACTGGGTGACTTGGGGCCAGTCACTGACTCTCAGCCTAACCTACCTCACAGGGTTGTTGTGAGGATAAAATGGAGAGGAGGAAGAGGATTATGTAAGCTGCCTTGGGTTCCTTGCAGGAAAAAAGGCTGGGTATAAATATAATAAATAAATAAAATGTGTCCTCCCACCTCAGGCAGTGGGCCATCTTGCGCCACCGCTATGTTGCACATAGCCATCATCGTGACACTGATAGCCTTCCCCTCCATGCATTTGTCTAATCCCCCTTTAAGGCCATCCAAGCTAGTGTAGAGGCAGTGTTAGGGGACGGCCCACTAGGGCTGGAGCCCCGAATCTTTCATTTGGAGCCCTGAATCTCTGGGAGGCCCTCTGCCCCACCACCCTGCTGTCTAGGGGCACTTGCTGAAATAAAGGTACAGGAGCCCTGAGGATCTCTGTTGCGTCTGATCCCCCTGGATTAGCTGGCTTTTTGCCCACATGAGCTTCACCTCCTGCCCAAGGTTTGTTTTCTGAAATCAAATGCCCCCCTCTCTCTTGTCCACACATCCCCCCCTTTTTTTTTACAAACAGGGGTGTCTTTAGGAGACAGGGAGGCACACACAGAGACTTTAGAGCATATGTAAATTAGCATATGCAAATTTGTGCTGTTTTTTCATAGATTCATAGATCATAGAATTGGAAGGGGCCTACAAGGCCATCGAGTCCAACCCCCTGCTCAATGCAGGAAACTAGAGGAGGGGTCTCACATCCAAGTAATAACCAGGCCTGACCCTGCTTAGCTTTCCACGCTCAGACAAGCTGAGCCAGCGTAAGCCACAGGCCTGTTGTTGTTGTTCTGTGGGCCCGAGCCTGGGATTTCTTTCATCGGTACCTGGCACAGCCCCTGAACTAGCGGCTGAGGCTATACGGAAGAACTTCCAGCTCAACCTAGGGGAAGATGTAAAAGCCTGCTCAAACAGCCCCGTCCTCATTTACCAGCAAAAAGGATATTCAGATATAGCCAAACAGTTCTCCTTGGACAGAGAGTTTCCCAATGTCAGCACAACCACCATCATAGTTACCATCTCTCCTCCAAGGAGGTTCAAAATGAGATATGGGGTGTGCCAGATTCTCTGCGTAGTTTTGGGTGTTCCATAGGGGTGCAAGAGGGGCTTCCCTTTGCATGTTTCACTGGGGCGAGGTAGTCTCTGCTGATGCAATTGCTCCGCCCACACTCAGCAACACCTACGGGTTTTTCCCCCCATTTATTTTGTTTTCCTTGACGGGAACATCCAGGCTGACTTCAATCTTTGTCAGGTACGTTTCTTTTAAAGTTTTGTTTTAATCTTCTAATAAAAAAAAGCAAACTTTTTACCCCCAAAAAAAACATTGGGTGGCACCTGCAAACACAAGCTGACATGGCCTATGAAGTGTGCTCCAGTCTGGGAAATGGGGATCTTGCTTCGAGCCTCAGTTCCTCATCTGTAAAATGGAAATATTAGTGACCTACTTCAAAGACTTGTTGTGAGGGAAAACACAACACGGCTTGTGGGTGCTTCCAGACAGAGGGATCCTAGTGCAACCAATTTAAAAGTATAGTGCGGCTATTCTATCTGTTCTTCCTTAACGGATTTTTTTCTGGTAAGGAAAAGGATGGAAGAAGCGGTGAGAAAACATGGGAGGGTTACAGATGGAAGATGATGACGTCTGGACTCCCCTGCCCTTAAAGTCCGTGAATGTGGCAAAGAGATTGCACCATAAATGCCTCACCTGGAAGCACCCTATAATAATATAACTTTAAAAGAATAAGAGGGATCTGCAATAAAATGCTGCAGTATGGCATGCTGTTATTCAGATTCTCCCTGCCCCCTGATTTTCCACTCCCACACCCAAACGGTCAGCATTATGTGCTGACTGGGAATCCTGGAGCCTGTATTGGGGTCCCCCCCTTTAGGTTTCTCCCCCCCCAAAAAAATATTTTTTGGTGCTTCTGCAAACCTTGGCATTCCCCTGAGCCAAGGGAGGGGTTGAGTTTTGGGGTTGGATCAGTGGTCATCTTAGGGTGGCCACTTACCAATCACCAAAAAAAGAGGAATTGCATCCCCACCAAAAAAAAAAAAGGCCAAAAGAGAGCAGCAATTTGGATAACATTTGCATGTGCTAATTAACATGTACAGATGCAAGTTTAGAAATAATTATAAGAATTTAAACAGAAATACAGTCCATCGCACCAGTGACACTGTGACCAGGTGAGCTGTGGGCCTGCCTGTTCAGTTTGCCACCCAGGTGCTTAGTGTGGATGAGCAACAGTTCTTGGGGTTCTTTATATACCAGACTTGGACAGGACAGTCCTTCAAATAGAGGATGGCTCCAAAGAAGGGATGGTCCTCTGGCAGTCCTTCAAGTAGAGGCCTGCCCTCTGTAAAAGAGGACACGTGGCCACTTTAGGTCATCTGCAGCCCCCACATACAGCGGCACGGCTAGGACTGGTTCTCGGGACCAAAGTTCAAGGGCCACAGACCAGCTCTCCCCTCCCCAGAGAGCGGCAGGTGCTGAGGGCAGCAGAAGCAAACTCCATTGTATTCCTCTACAATACAGAGCTGTGGAGCTGTGGTTTGTGTGTGTTTAAAATGCAAACCTGGACACGCTCAGTGGTTGGTTTTTAAAGCAGGGTTTGCAAACAGGTTGTCGGTTACTGTATTTTGTTCTGCTCTTAATGTGGGAGGGATGCAGAAGCAGCTGCAAAGTGTGGAATGGGGGTTGGGGGAGAGAAGGGAAAAAACGGCCCTTTGTGGGCTTCACAACTGAAGACATTTGACTTTAAGCTGCAATCCTATACAAGTTTAGAAAGGAGAAAGGTCTACTACACCTGCCAGCATGCCCTAAGCAGCATAGCTGGCTGGGGCATGCTGGGAGTTGAAGGCCCATTTTTTTCCTCTCTAAACTTGCATGGGATTGTGCCCTTTGTGCGCTCCAGATGTATTAGACCGCAACTCATCATTCCCAGCCAGCCACTGAAGAAATTTTACTTCAGGAGCAATCCTATGCAAGTTTAGACAGGAAAAAAGGCCTACAACTCCCAGCATGCCCCAGCCAGCTGGCTGGGGCATGCTGGGAGTTGAAGGCCCATTTTTTTCTGTCTAAACTTGCATGGGATTGGGCCCCTTGGAGACATGCACGTGGCACGTCTAAAGCCACACACACACCTTCCCCGCCCCCTCCCAAGCCCATTCCGTCCAGGGTCTAAAACTCTAAAATGACCTCGCTGCACCACTGCCCACGTGAGGCCGGGTGTGCGGGAAATGCACTCTGCACGTGCTCAAGGGAGCTCTCCCTCCTCTTCTTTCCCCGTATGATCCAAAGACCTGAAAGCGAGATCGGTGTGTGTGTGTGTGTGTGTGTGAGCGAGTGTGATGGCCGGGTCCACGCCTCCCTCTGCCCTTAGGGGAGCCAGGGAGAGGCGGCTCGCTCGCTCGCTCGTCCTCTGCCCGCGGCTGGGGCGGGCGAGGAGGAGGAGGAGGAGGAAGCGGACCTGTCGCTGGCTTGGCCCTGGCCCAGCGGAGCCCGATCACCTGAAAGCGAGGAGGGAGTGGCCGGCTGCACAAACACGGCCGGAGCGGGCGCTGCCAGGCGAGTCGGCTGCAGCTGCCAACCAAGCGGCGAGAGGGAGGCGATGGGGGCGCCCGGCTGGAGAAGCCCCAGGGCGAGCTGCTAGAGAGCCCCGCCGGGCGGCTGGCCGGTCTCCCCGAGAGCAGGTGGGTGCACGGAGGATCGGTGCCGAACGGAGCCAGCGCAGCGAGCCGGAACTGAGCTGAGCTGAGCCCCGGAGGGATCCGAGCGAGCAGCCCCCGGTCCTTTCAGCAGGTCCCGCGGGAGCGCCTGACTCCCGAGGAAGCGCGCATCGGCTTGGTGGCTTCGCTCGGGCTGGGTGGGTTTATTAGCATCGGCTACCGGTGGTGGCCCCCTGGGACACAGTGCGGGGCTTACTTCCGAGTAAACCTCGTACATAGGATCGGCCTTGTCCGGCTGCAATCTCTCCTCCGGTACCGGGAAGAAACCCCAAGAGTTGGTACTTGCTTCCCGGTAAAGACATGCGTAGGGTCCGGCTGGAAGAGAACCGACGCCCCCTTGAAGGCGGGCGTCAGGTTGAGGTGGATCGCGCCTGCCGCCTTGGACAGGTGCTCGGTTAAGAGGGAAGCCGCAGCAGCAGCAGCAGCAGCACCCCCCCGCAGCCCTTGTACTTTGGCAAAATATGAATATTAAGTGAGGTAGGTGTGTGTGAGTGGGAGAGACTGTAAGTGAGCGGCTTCCATTGCTTAGCTTTATTTGAGAGACAGGGAGAGCGAGAGAGACCGACCGACCGACCGGCACTGAAGTTTGCGTGGAACGCCAAACTGGAAGTTCCTAATTGGCTGGGAAGCGGTTGCGTTGCTACAGCTCAGCCCTCCCCAAGCTGGCGCCCCCCAGATGTGTTGGACTACAAGCCCCATCGTCCACAGCTGGCATGCTGGCCGGGGATCATATACTGTACCTCAGCATTTCCCTACCTAGTTCCCTTCTGATGGTTTAGACTGCGACTGGGTTCCGGGGACGCACAAGGGGTGTCCTTGAACCGTGGTTTGTTGCTGAACCGTGGGTTACTGTGTTGTCTGAACCCAGCCAAGAGAACAAACCATGGTGAACAGCCCACGTTCACATCCCAACAACAAACCCTGGGTTCTCCTCAACCATGGCTTGTTAAAGCAGCTGGGTTCAAGACCACCCAACAACCCATGTTTCAACAACAACCCACGGTTCAACGACAGCCCACGCTCAACTCGTACTCAAACCTTGAGTGTCGGTTATCGTGTTGTCTGAACCCAGTCTGTAACTCCCAGCATTCCTGACTATCAACCATGCTGACTGAGGCTGATGGGAGTTGAAGTCCATAACATCTGGAAGGCACCAGGTTGGGGGAGACTGCTGTAGCTACGCTGGAAGTGGTCAGGGGCATCCTTGGCATTGCCGCTCCTTCCTCCCATGGCGGGTTCCCAACAGCCAGGTTCCTGTGAAACACTGGGCACTGGGCTCCTGCGCTCCCCTCCCCTGGGGTCTTTTGGAAACTCTCCTGCCTTTCAGGGCAAGGGCAGCCTTCCTGGCAAGGACGGAAGCTCCCAAGTGAAGCTTTCCCCACCGCTTGCACTTCTAGGCCAGCCATCAGACAAGCTTCGCTTGCTTGCATTAGGATTTATGGAGTTGTGCTTGGCCTCTTAGCCTGGAACCATCTTCTCCTCCTCCTCCAACAAGTAGCACCTGCTGGCGGAGGTTTGGCTCTCCTGAAGATTCTTTTCGCGGGAGGGACTGAATCTTCCCCCTTTATTTATTTAGCTGTTATTTAGATCTATGAGTTGCCTCTTCACCTAGGCCTCTGGCGGGACCTGCAACAATATCAAACAGCAGAAATCACAACACAAATGAAATGATACAACACAATAAAATGCATCAGCACAAAGTTTCAACGCATAGTGTGGGGCTGCATGGTAGAAAGTGAAGGCTGCACTCTTGAACCCACTTACCTGGGAGTAAGCCTCATTGAATTCAGTGGGATTTACTTCTAAGATTGCACAGTATACAGTCATGCCTTGGATTGAGAGCATATTTCGTTCCGGAAACGTGCTTGTAATCCAAAACACTCTTATATCAAAACGAAATCCCCCCAAAAAAAATTTGTACAGAGATTTTTAATTTAAGCCGCACTACAGTACTTGTATTGCAAGACGTCGCTTGTATATCAAGTTTTAAAAAATTAAATAAATATTTAAAAATGTGCTTGTCTTGCAAAACGCTTTCAAACCAAGTTACTTGCAATCCAAGGTATTACTGTATTGCTTGTGATGCGGCAGATCCACAATTAGGATCTCCCGTTGGTGTTGTGTGTGTTGTTTTTTTTAAATTCATAGCAGCTGAACCAGGTATGGAGGTGAATGCATTGGGATCACAGGGTTGCAGGAGGGCTTTCCAAAAATACTGATACGTGTAAATTCCACCCCTCAGCTGTGCGACTAGCAGCATTGGAGCTCAATTTTGATTGAGAAAACAGTGTGGGGTGGGGAAGATTGACCCCTCACCCCAGACCTGTGGTCCCAATCTGAACTCCTTGGATTGACTTCTATTAAGGCTTGGATTCTATTAAGTTATTTTTAAAATGTCCATATTTTTTGGGGATCCTATTTGGCCTTGAGCTTATGATCCAGAACAAGTACGTTATGTTGTTGTGTCAGACTGATATTAAAGGCATGAGAGCAAAGGCCAGTAAAAGGGTGGTGAGTGTAGGCTGTTTGGGGGAAGGTGCACACGCCGCCCCCTTCGTGTGTAACCTCTGCAGTGTGTGCAGGGGCGGTGCCAGGTACTGAAAAGATCCGGGACTCAGGCCCACAGGACCAAAAAAAAAAAGCACAGATTTGCATATGTTAATTTACATATGCTCTAAAGCAGTGTTCTCCAACCTTGGGTCGCCAGATGTTTTTGGCCTACAACTCCCAGCATGCCCCAGCCAGCTACGCTGGCTGGGGCATGCTGGGAGTTGTAGGCCAAAAACATCTGGCGACCCAAGGTTGGAGAACACTGCTCTAGCTGAAGGGCTTTCCTGTCCAATTCTAGTTTAAAGATTAAAGCAGCATAAGATTAAAGCCATCGTGTTTTTGTAGCTGGCTAGGGCATGCTGGGAGTTGTAGGCCAAAAACGTCTGGGGATCCAAGGTTGGAGAGCACTGCTCTAAAGTGTGTGTGTGTGTGTGTGTGTTTAAAGGACCCTAAGGACACCCCTATTTGTAAAAAGGGATGTATGGACAGGGGAGAGGAGGGCACTTGATTTCAGGAAAAAACCTCAGGCAGAAAGATTCAAGGGGGGCGGCAGCAGGAGGTGAAGCACATGTGGGCCAAAAGCCAGCTCATCCAGGGGGATCAGATGCAACAGAGATCATCAGGGCCCCTGGACCTTTCTTTCAGCAAGTGCCCAGGGACAGCAGGGTGGTGGGGCAGAGGGCCGCCTCCCAGAGATCTGGGGCTCCAAATGAACGATTCAGGGCTCCGGCCCTAGTGGGTCACCCCCTAACAACGCCTCTTAGTGTGTGCAGGTTCTTAAAGATATTAATTTAAACATCTATTTCTGATATGAAGTGACAGGAAGAGAAGCAGTTCCAACGGCATGGGTGGGGAACCTCCAGCCTGGGGTCCCGATCCAGCCCTCCTGGGATCCCCATATGGCCATGCCTCCTTCCCCTGACTCCACCCCCTTTGCCCAAACCACCAATCATTTGGTGGTTTCCCAGCGTTGGTGCAGATTTTCCCCTAAAATGTGCAAATGCCTTTCCTAAAGCTCAGTTACTGGCAGTCAGAGCTTTAAGCTATAAGGATGCTGGTATTTATTTATGTTTTTTGTCGCATTGGCCCCCACCCACTTATCCTTTAGCCCTGCCCACCACAGGAATGCAGCACCCAAAAGCTTATCTGAAATTGAATTTGGCCCTGGGGCTGAAAGAGGCTCCCCACCCCTGGGCTAAGGTGAAGGGTGGTCTGGAAAAAAAGAAGGAGGAAGGGGAAAAAGAATTCGTATGGGCCATATGAGTCTACCACAGGGGGTAAAGCACGCAGCTGGACTCACTTGCTCGAGTGAGCTTTTCCTTCTGGAGACTCGGCGGCTCCTGTAAGTGCACAGTGGTGCAGAGGCAACTTTAGACTCTTGACTTATGGCCTTATGGTTAGGGGTGCTCCCCTCTTCGATGGTGATGTGCATTGCTTTACTTCCTACTTGTCTCCTGCTTTTGCCCCCCCCCCCCCCCCGCCGCAACATCTGCTCTAAAGCCCTGCTCTCGGTGCACCAGTGGCGGTGCGGTGTTTTCTGGAAGGCATGGTTTGATTTAGGAGTGGGCGGTGGGCGGGGTGGAGGGAAGATGTGCCACCAGCCCTGCTTTGAGAAGGGACATACTGCCGGTTGGCTTCCAGTGCCTCTAAGCACCATGACATCATGGGACGGGTGTGCCTCTAAGCACCATGACATCATGGGACGGGTGCTTCTGAGAGGTTCCGAGGCCCCAAATACCTGTAGTTTGTATCAGTCTGTTGACGTCCCATCAGATTTCTGGAGCGTGTTGTCTGAACTCGGGATTGTGTCTCACTGGTGGCAGATGCAGCCTGTCCATAAACACGTACTGAAGTTTGAACGTGTCATCGACACTCTTTGGCAAACGCTCACGAATTTACTAAATGTATGCCTTAATTCACGGGGCACCATTTGGAGTGTATGGCTCGGTACTAAAGAGGTTCAGCAACGTTTGAACCAGCCTCCCTAGCTTTTCCTCTACTGGCAGTTTGATCAGCGGGAAGGAATGGGACCTGTTCAGTAGGTGGTCGTGTTTAGGTCCATGCCATGAAAAAAAAGCCGATTTCTGCAGAGCAAATCAGGGGCAAAATTCACACGATTCACCTGAAAATAAATTCCCTTTCTCTTTCCCTCTCTCCCTTCCTTTTTTCCTGGCAGGGTGTCTGTACCTGGAATCATGGTGTGATGTGCAGACATTCAACAGGTGCGGGTCCTTTGTGGCCCATGGCACAATGGGAGGTAAAGCTTTAACCAGTTGAATTTCTGCTTCTCATGCAGCTGACCAAAGTACAGAAGCCCTGACATGCACGCGCGTGCACACACACACGCACACAAAGTGGCAACTATGGTAATGAAAAATACAAAAGCACTGTGGGCAGCCGGAGAGAATCAAAACAAGAGAATCAGGCACCAGCAGTGGGGCATGGCAAAGCAATTCAAACTGAATCTAATTTAGTGTACAGAGATGGAAGTTTGTTGTATTTCAGCCTTCTCTGACCTGGTGCCCTCTGGGTGTTTTGGACTACAACTCCCAGGATTCCTGAGCATTGGCCATGCAGGCTGGGGCTGATGGGAACTCAAGTCCCTAGCAATGAATGCTAGAAGTCTGCATACTCCATTCTAATGGATTACAGAGCAATCCCATGCTGGTGGTACTGCTATGCCTGTGGAACTTTCCACGGCTGTTCAGCTCTTGAAAGTATCCTTTAAAAAGGGGTTGTTTGCCTTTTATTGCTGGGCCTAGTTGAGAAGCCGAACCACTGCTTATAAAACTGCCACTTGTGGATGGCTAATGTAGACATGTGATGCTAAAGTTTTATCTAGGGTCAATGATGTGGAGTGTGGGGGGGGAATTGTAATGGAAAATAAGAAGAACCCCTGCTGGATCAGACCATCTAGCTCAGCAGCATTCTGTTCACACAGTGGCCAGCCAGCTGCCCACAGGATCCCACAAGCAGGACATGAGTGCAACAGCACCTTCCCGCCCATGTTCCCCAGCATACTGCCTCTGATACTGGAGGAAGCACATAGCCAACCAGGACTAGTAGCCATTGATAGCCTCCTCCTCCATGAATTTGTCCAATCCAGTTTTAAAGCTGTTACAATCTCTACCCAGGAATCGGCATGAAAATAGATGGTTACGTTATCGACTGCTTATATATACATGGGGCGCTGCCCCCTTTCAGCAGGCAACTCCTTTGCTGAAGGAACTGCACTGGCTACCTATTCACTACCAGGTTAGGTTTAAGGTTCTGGTACTTGTATATAAAGCCCGAAACAACTTGGGACCAGGTTACCTGAGAGAGCGCCTCCTCCCATACCAACCTGCCCAGCCGCTGAGGTCATCAGATAGCTTGCTCCTGGTGGTTCCTCGGGGAGCTTTGGCCCTATTGGGAGTCCACCCGGAGAAGGGCCTTCAGTGTGGCGGCTCCATTTCTGTGGAACTCCCTGCCTTTGGAGGTAAGGCAGGCTCGGACATTGTGCCACTTTCGGCACCTGCTGAAATGTATTTAAATGTTGTTATTATTAGAGCAGCCTTCCATAACCGGGCGCCCTCAAGATGTGCTTGGACTACAATTCCCATCAGCCCCACCCAGCATGGCCACTGGCCTCCTTGGCTGGGGGTTGAAGGGAGCTTTAAAACACAATCCTATTTTAGACAGAAAAAAGGCCTACAACTCCCAGCATGCCCCAGCCAGCTATGCTGGCTGGGGCATGCTGGGAGTTGTAGGCCTTTTTTTCTGTCTAAACTTGCTTAGGATTGTGCCCTTAGTCCAGCACTCCCTGTTGGGGAAAGCTGCTGTAGATGTATAAACCGGTGTGGAATTTCCCAGGTTGTTGCTTCTGCTGTCCCTGCAGCGTTGTGACCTGGTCACCCTGCGAAAGGGCCAAAGGCGGAGTGGCCGGGGCCTAGATTTTGCTGATTGATTTGAATGAAGAGAGTAGTTCTTCAGCTTCAGTCTGGAAGCGGTAATAAGAAGTACCTCTGCACATGTGCAGAGTGCCTTTCCCTCACCATCGAGCAACTGCACTCCGTCCTCACATGCTTAGAATTCAAGGAGCAGAGCAGCTTTCCCCGCAGATGACAGGAGCTCCCATGAAGGTCTGACTCTGGACCTCAGCACCTCTCTTTTAAAATTACACCTCCTTCGACATGATTTTGAGAACACCATACAAAACAGATATACTGAATGTCCTTTCGCTTTGTTTATATCCAGGAAGTTCCAATTAATTTTATATTTCCATAGTTACGACAAATATTAACATCACGATAAGTGAAAATACAGCCAAGTTCCTTGCCACAGCTATTAGAACAAGGTCACAGATACTAGGTAAGTGAGGGTGAATGGTTTTGAGTCTGATCATGTTCAATGTCATAATATAATGTTGTATTAACAGAATGTTTATGTTTTAATTTTGGCTCTTTTTTGGGGGGTGCCTGAATTGTTTGTTTTTTATGGGCTGTGGATGGTAAATGAAGAACTACCGTATATTACGGTATATATTTAATGTTGAAAGCTTCTAGCTGAGGGTGGTTCTCTCATGTCATTGCTAAAACTTCATACTAGCCGTTTCCAGGTGGACCACATCTACTTGCTTATTTTCACCACCACCGCTTGGTCAGCGGTGACTGACCAAGAAAGAGATCTTGGGGTTGTGGTGGGCAGCTTGATGAAAATGTTGACCCCGTGTGCAGCTGCTGTGAAGAAGGCAGACTCTATCTTAGGCCTAATTAGGAAAGGAGTTGAAAATAAAGCTGCCAAGATCATACCGCCCTAATATAAATCTATGGTGTGACCGCACTTAGAATACTGTGTACCGTTCTGGTCACTGCACCTAAAAAAGGATATTGTAGAGCTGGAAAAAGTGCAGAAAAGGGGCAACTCAAATGAGCAGCACCCCAAAGGTTACCACAGCTGGGACTGCTTCGCTTAGAAAGAAGGCGAGTGAGGGGAGACTCAGGACAGATTTAAGGAAGGACTTCTTCACACAGCGCATAGTTAAACTATGGAATTCACTTCCACAAGATGTAATAGTGATGGCCACCACTTTGGATGGCTTTAAAAGGGGATTGGACAAATTCATGGAGGAGAAGGCTATCCGTGGTTACTAGTCCTGACGGCTATAAGCTACCTCCAGTATCAGAGGCAGTATGTCTATATACTCCAGTTGCTGGGGAACATGGGCGGGAAGGTGCTGTTGCACTCATGTCCTGCTTGTGGGATCCTGTGGGCAGCTGGTTGGCCACTGTGTGAGCAGAATGCTGCTGAGCTAGATGGTCTGATCCAGCAGGGGTTCTTCTTATGTTCTTACCTCTACATTGAGCAAAGGCAACCCAAATCATCAAGAGAATTCAGAGCTTTGTGTTGTTGTTCTTGTTTTAGAAGGCGCACACAACTGCTAGCAAGCAACTGTCAACAAATATTCACTGAGGAGGCTTTTCCAGTCTCCCACTTTGGCATGTCAGTGCCTTTCTTCTCCTTATCTTGGCAGTAAGTGTACATTTTAAAAAGCAGCAATACACTTGTTCCAGATTCTGTTCCTGAAAGGGTTTTTAATCAAAGCGAAGACGGAAATACCTTGGGGAGGTCAACATTGGGATGCTGAGAGAGCTTTCACTGCGCTGGAGAGTTGATCGGTTCTACCATGTGCACTTTTATGTGCTCCTGACTGACTTTCCTAATGTCCCTCTCTTCTATTGTAAGTGTGTTGAAGTTTCTTTAGAGCAGTGTTCTCCAACCTTGGGTCCCCAGATGTTTTTGGCCTACAACTCCCAGCATGCCCCAGCCAGCATAGCTGGCTGGGGCATGCTGGGAGTTGTAGGCCAAAAACATCTGGGGACCCAAGGTTGGAGAATACTGCTCTAGAGCCCCCTCTTGGATTAGCCCCTTCTTGCTCTGTTCTCTGCCCCTCATTCTCCACCGACGCTTCTTCTATTGCAGGGGTGGGGAACCTCCAACCCTCCAGATGTTGATAAACTACAACTCCCATCATTTATTTATTTTATTTATATCCCGCCTTTTTTCCTGCAAGGAACCCCAAGCGGCTTACATAATCCTCCTCCTCCTCCTCCTCCTCCTCTTCTTCTCCATCTTATCCTCCCATCAACCCTGTGAGGTAGGTTGGGCTGAGAGTCAGGGACTGGCCCAAAGTCGCCCAGTGAGTTTCATGGGCCGAGTGGGGGCTAGAACCCAGATCTCCTGAGTCCCAGTCCAACGCTCTAACCGCTATGCCACACGGAATCATCCCTGACTATTGGATGCTGGTTGGGGTTGATGGGAGTTGGTGTCCAACAATATGTGGAAGGCCGCCAGATGTTCCCTGTCCCTACTCTGTTGCCTACTCCAGCGGTGGGCAGTTTTCAGGCTTGTCAGATTTGGTTTGTTTTTACTAGGGACCCCAAGAGGATCCTGCAGCCAGAGCCAGCTGCAAAAGACATCCACTTAGAACTAAAGAACAGGATGCCTCTGAGCATATCCTGAGCCTAGGAATTCGTTTTCAGTACGAGATCTGAACTCAGCACCCAGTCTCCTTCTCGCTACCCCAAGCCTTTCTTCATCTCAGCAGCCTAATTTAGGTGAGGAAAGTAATATTGTTGTTCATGGTTTATTAATTAAATTTCGTACCTCGCCTTTCCACCAAAAATGGCACTCAAGGCGGCTAACAATAAAATTGAGAATAAAACAAAAACGTAATTAAAAACATAAAATCACATAAGTTAAAAATGCAATCAAGAACACAACAATCAAAGAAATAAACAGCACTGACTCAACCCAGGGGAAAAAAAACCTTCAGCAGCAGGGTTGCCTGAATAAAAATGTCTTTGCCTGCTGGCAGAAGGACAATAGAGACAAAGCCAACTTAGTCTGGGAGCAGCTCTGTTACTACTGTTAAACAATTGGGAGTCAGAAATTCTTGCTGATCTACTGCAAATCACCCACAGAGTAGATCCTGATCTGCCTTCTGTGAACTCCTGGTCTACTCTCTTTTCCTTTTCCTTTCCTTTTTTTAAAAAAAACTTTCTTGCCTTGGAGCTCCAAGTCCCTTTGCTTCTCTTCATCCTGGGACCACTTCCCACTCCTTAGCCATCCCTCAGGTTTTAGTCTCCATCACAGAAGTTGGACTGAAAAGTTTTTTGTTCCCTGAGCAACTGAACATTCCATGCCCACACACGGCTTCAGCCAACCTTGTCTCAGACTTCGCCACCGCAAGCACAACGCAAGATATTATCTTGTATCTCTTTCTTTAAAGAAGATGGGAAGAACTGGCGTTGAATGGGTGAGATTATGGGAAGAGGAGTGGTGGTACTACAAGACACCACTAACAGCACCTGCAAGAGATTTTTTCCTCCTTAGACCACTGGTTTTCCTTAAGTAGAAATAAAGCCAACTTCATTGGTGTATTATACAGACATGTGTATTATACAGACATTTCATCTACAGTAGTGACTAGTGGTTAGAGTGGATTTCTGGATCCTGATTCTGCAAAAAGTTAGGGTGAGGTCACATGACCACTGTGAGCAGTGGCAGGTTCTGCAAAAGTGGGGCAGCAACCACCTCCCCCCCCTCCCCCATGTACTGGCATGGGTTGCTAATAATGTCAAACTATTGGGTCAGAGCAATATTTATTTATTTATTTATTTATTATATTTATACCCCACCTTTTTTTTTTCTTGCGGGGAACCCAAGGCAGCTTACATAATCCTCCCCCTCTCCATGTTATTCTCACAACAACCCTATGAGGTAGGCTAGACAGTTTTTCCAATTTCCCTCCTCCCCCAAAATAGTATAGATTAAAATCTTGGGGCGGGAAGATTTACACCCTGAGGTAAACACAAGCTGCAGTTTTATATCCACTCTTAACTATTGTATTTCATAGATTTCATAGATCACAGAGTTGGAAGGGGCCTACAAGGCTATCGAGTGTCCAACCCCCTGTTCAATGCAGGAAACTAGAGGAGGGCTCTCCCATCCAAGTAATAACCAGGCTTGACCCTGCTTAGCTTTCCACGCTCAGACAATGAGTTGTCTACTAACTCAACTGCTGAGATGCTACGGAATGTTCACGACTATCCCAGCTGCTCAGGAGTTAACCACTATCAGCATGCAAGTCTTAGGGACTGATGGGGCTGTGCACTGTTTGTGAGAAGAGGTGCAACTGAACTGAGAGCCGGAACTCCAACTGTGTTTGACTGTATGTGTAAGAGAATGTAGTGTGTGTGTGTGTGTGTATGAAAATTACATGCGAGTAATGTGTGTGAGTAGCATGTGTGTGATGGTAGTGTGACCCCTCTGTTGTTGCTTAGAAGATGCCTTGTCTTTCCTTTGGATAGCACTCTCAGTGGCATGGTTGCAACTGAAGGAACTGTGATTTCTGTGATTTCAGGGAACGGAAGCCACATTTTGCATAGTTGTGTGCCAGAATCGGCTGCAGTCCACCTCTTCAGGCAGAAAAGAAATGTGACACCGATGTGAAAGTTCCAGCTACCTGTTTTTTTGGCTTCCAGGGTGGGGTGGGGGGTACCTTATTAGCTGCTATTTGTTTCTTTGAGTTGAGGAAGCACTATAGAAATCGATTCAGGAAGTTATCTTAACCTTGGGGGTGAGAGGGATTGCTGACTTACAATTTCTTAAAAATTGTTTTTGTTAACAACTTCCCTCTTCCATCTCTGAGGCTGGCTGGGGAGTCCATTGTTTTGATTTCCTTGGTTTCAGAATGGTGGAAATTGTTTTATGCTCTGAGGTTGACATAACATCCTAAATTACTTGGGATTGGGATATTTGAAGGACCACCTCCTCACACATGAGCTAGGCCAGCCACTGAGGCCTTTGCTTTAAACATCCCACTACCATCTGAAGTTCAGCTGGCTGGGATGTAGGACAGGGCCTTTTTGGTCATGGCATCCAGATTGTGGAATCCCCCCCTAGAGAAGCCTGGATGGCTCCTGCCATGATGGTTTTTAGACATAGGGTGCTTCTTGGCCCCCGCTCTTTGGTTCTGTTTTTCTTTGGTTCTATAAAGACTCTCTGTTTTTAGGTGCTGATGATTGTTATTGCTACTGTATTTTACCATAGTGAGATGCCCTCGGAACCTTTTTTTTAAAGACTGAAAGGCAGGGTGTAAACATTTCTATAAATGTTATATTAAACAGGTGGCAACTGCCACTGAAGAGGAACAATGCATTTAATTCCACCCTTCCTTAATGTCTAGGAAAAGTTACCTGTGTATTGATCTTGGAGCACCGTGCTTCCCCCTTCCTCCACCGACAACAGCCAATCCTGTGAGACAAGCAAAGTGTTCAGGTGACACTCTCTCACATATTGGGGGGGACGGGGACGGACAGGGTCCCATCCACAGGTAAATTAAGCCAGGGTGGGCTGTTGTGATGTGTGAACAGACCCACTGAGTAAGACCATTAACATAAGAACATAAGAAGAGCCCTGCTGGATCAGACCAAGGGTCCATCTAGTCCAGCATTCTGTTCACACGGGGGCCAGCCAGCTGCCCACGGGATCCCACAAGCAGGACACGAGTGCAACAGCACCCTCCCGCCCATGTTCCCCAGCAACTGGAGTACAGAGGCATTCTGCCTCTGATACTGGAGGTAGCATTTAACTATCATGAATAGTAGCCGTTGATAGCCTTCTCCTCCAGGAATCTGTCCAATCCCCTTTTAAAGCCCTCCACATTGGTGGCCATCACTCCATCTTGTGGAGGTGAATTCCATAGTGTAACTATGCGCTGTGTGAAGGAGTCCTTCCTTTGATCTGTCCTGAATAATCTCTCAACCGATCAGCTTCATGGGATGGCCCCTTTGGGTTCTAGTATTATGAGAGAGAGAGAGAGAGAGAGAAATGTCTCCCTATCCGCTTTCTCCACATCACGCATAATTCTGTACACCTCTGTCATGTCTCCCCTCACTCACCTTTTTCCTTAGCTAAGCAGTCCCAGCTGTGGTAACCTTTCCTCATAGGGGTGCTGTTCCAGCCCCTTGATCATTTGAGCTTGCCCTTTTCTGCACGTTTTGCAACTCTAGGATATCCTTTTTTAGGTGCAGTGACCAGAACGGTACACAGTATTCCAAGTGCAGCCGCACCATAGATTTGGTCCATCTTGGCCCAGTATTGTCGACACAGAGTGGAAGTGGCTCTGAGGTTTCAGGGAAGTGTTTTCCCAGCCCTGCCTGGAGAGGCCGGTGACTGAAGCTGGGACCTTCTGCATGCAAAGCATGTATCTCTGAGCTACAGCCCTCTGTCAGGATCCCCATTGCACGGAGGAGCTGCACATGTGTGTGTCAGTGCATGCGCACGTGCCCCTTCTCATTCTTGCCAAATACGCAGCTGGCAATAGAAGGGTGGAGCATGGCCGCTGGGCATGGGGCGGGGTTCACTTGAACCCCGCTAGGGATAATGCGCAGGCAGAACAAAGAATTCTAACTAATACATTGATTACGGTATGAGATTTTGTAAGCGAAGCCCATGGGATTGTACCATTTATTTTATTTTTTTATTTATTACATTTATACCCCGCCTTTTTTCCTGCAAGGAACCCAAGGCAGCTTACATAGTCCTCCTCCTCCTCTCCATTTTATCCTCACAACAACCCTGTGAGGTAGGTTAGGCTGAGAGTCAGTGACTGGCCCCAAGTCACCCAGTGAGTTTCATGGCTGAGCGGGGACTAGAACCCGGATCTCCCGAGTCCCAGTCCAACACTCTCTCCACTACGCCACACTGGCTCATCTACCATATCCCACATCTTTTCTGCCCATTGTGCGCTTCTGTGGAACGGGCTCTTGGCCTGCTGAAGCGCATGCTGTAGTAACCGGTTGCCAGTCGTCCCTGCTTTTAGGCAAGCAAATAAGCCTTGCACTATTTTTTGTTCCTTTTTAAAAGGATACGTTTATGCTAAAGTGGACATGTTCAAATGTATTGCTGTACCATTATAAAACAATAACAATAGAGTTAAGAACTGAGCATGGGTGTGCGAGGGATTATTAGTGTATATAGAGGCCATTTCTGGCTGGGGCATGCTGGGAGTTGTAGGCACACAAAACATCTGGGGACCCAAGGTTGGAGAACACTGGTCTAAAATCACCTAGTAGTAGCAGCACTGTGTCTGGAGCTGAGCTCCACCCTGGTCCCACTCTGTGTGGAATTTGATCTGGACCAGCTCTGACCTTACCTGTTGTGTGTGAGTCATATGAAAAAATGAAGAAGAGGAGAATTTCCAGTTCAGGACTACTGCACCTTTTTGGCAAGGAGCTTCCTTTGCCAGGAAAGGTTAATCCCAATCATACGGATTTTCCCCTGCAGAAGGCAACAAGGAAATGAATTGGGTGCAGAGAACAGGGCCGGGGCCCCTTAGGGAAAAGGCATTAAGCTACTTGAGGACAAACTAACTGTCCCTGGACAAAGGAATGCTAATTTGAATGCATATGCTCCAGGCAAAGTTTTTACTGCTCCCTCTACATTTTTCTTGACAGAAATAGTTGGCAAATAGTTGGCAAGGCTGAGAGTTGGGATGCATTTCTCCAGTGCTCTGGCCCGCTCCGGGGGTTTCATACTCTTGGAATCATACCTCTCATTTCCCCCACTATGTATACAATTTCTGGTGTGTGCTGCAGTTGTACCTAATAACAGGGTCCCCTTGTCTGTGGATGCTCTGCTGACGCTCTGCTGCCTGTTGCACTTGGAACTCGCAGGTGGAAGCTGGATGTTGCTCCTGCGGACTGGTTCGGAGCAGGGGTGTTGCGCTAGGCCTGGACCCGTGGGGCCTCAGACCCAAATCTCTTTTCCAGGGCCCCCTGTTTATTCCCCAGAGCCCCAGTGTCCATTTGTGTCTATGTATGGAAGGGTGTCCATCCCCCCCCCTTTAATTGCTATGCAGGAGGTGATTTCCAAGGGAATTGCCCCTGGGGAAGGGGAAGGGAACCCCCTGCATGGCAATTAAGCTCAGGAAAAAAGTGCTTCCATTGATGCCAATGGGAGGTTCCCCCCCCCAAGCTTAATTGCTAGTTAGTGGGGGGATTTCCTGGGAGATTGCAGTTCTCACCTCATATGGTCATTAAGCCTTTGGGCCTGAGCCCTAATCTTTTGAGTGCCTTGCAATGTCCCTGGTTGGTAGTGAATTCTGAAAGAGAATTACGTAGTATTTGGCAGCGAGGTGTGCCAGTTTATGGTTTCTTTGTGACAGGGAGACGTTTTATTTTTTTTAAAGAGGGGTAGCCATGTCAAGTCTGTTGCAGCCAAAGCGACAGAACAGTCTTGTAGCCGGCCGTAAGCTTTTGTGGACACTCTCATCCAGTGGAGCGACCAGAGTCCATGAATGCTGGTGGCCAATAGAACATTTGTTAGTCTTGAAGGTGCCACGAGAGTCTTCCTTGTTATATTTTTAAGTTAGCAGTTCTTTGTCAGGGGAAGGCCCTCGGAAATCACTCACGCGCTTTGTCATTGTATGGCACATGTGTGTGCTGTGGCACGGAGCCCTGACCCAGCAGCAGCAGCAGCTCCCTGGCACATGGACACATCTTGAGTGTCTCATGCGCGCACGTCGTAGGGTGCATGTCGCATCGCGCCTGCGGCACACCAAACATATATGTCAAGAAATGTTGTATAATATGCAGTGATGGCAAGCAGAGGAAGGAGCTGTAGGCATAGAGGGGAGAGAAGCAAAAGACGCGGGTCGTACCATGGAGAGGTTCAGCCTGAACTTGATGTTATGGGAAATGTGTGGTTGTCATTGCAAACAGCACCCCTGTGTATCCTCCTCCTCCTCTCTCCCTCTCCCGGTAATATCCACTAATACAGTGTTCTCCAAACCTTGGGTCCCCAGATGTTTTTGGCCTACAACTCCCAGCATGCCCCAGCCAGCGACGCTGGCTGGGGCATGCTGGGAGTTGTAGGCCAAAAACATCTGGGGACCCAAGGTTTGGAGAACACTGCACTAATACATAAAAAAAGGAACCTGCTGGATTAGACCAAAGAGCTGCGTTTTCGAGCGTTCTGTTTCTCTCACAGTTGCCAACCGGCCGCCTTTGGCAAGCCCACAAGCAGGGTATGGGGCCCACTTCCCCTCTCCCGTTGTATATCCCCAGCACCTGGGACTTAGACGAATACCAAATCTGAATGCAAGAAGTTTGATTTAGCCATCATTATTATAAAGTTGCAGTCTTATTTATTATTAAGACTGCTTTTTTCTTTTCTTTTTTTACTGTTTAGGAAACAGGTAACTGAGGGCATAAGTAAAAGGAAGGACTTCTTCACACACAACACCTAGTTAAACTATGGAATTCACTTCCATCGGATGGGGTGATGGCCACCAATTTGGATGGGTTTAAAAGGGGATTGGACGAGTTCATGGAGGAGAAGGCTATCGATGGCTACTAGTCCTGATGGCTCTATGCTACCTCCAGGATCAGAGGCCTGTGTACTCCAGTTGCTGGGGGAACATGGGCGGGAGGGTGCTGTTGCACTCATGTCCTGCTTGTGGGTTTCCCGTGGGCAGCTGGTTGGCCACTGTGTGAACAGGATGCTGGACTAGATGGACCCTTGGTCTGATCCAGCAGGGCTCTTCTTATGTTCCAGTACTCTCTTTCAAGGAACCCAAGGCAGCTTACGTAGTCTCTCTCCTCTCCATTGCTACTCAGATCAGGAGGGCTTCTAGATATTTGTGTGAATGGCCATTGTGGCCTTTTTTTCTGTCTAACCCTACATAGGATTGTGCCCTTAGTTGCCCTTTTCTGCTCTTGGTCCAACTCTGCAATATCCTTGCCTCCTTGAGGGTAAGGTATTGCCTCCTGTAGCAAAAGCTACACATGTGTACACATTCTCCCATCTAACATGTCCCCTCCTATTACACCCTGCTTGGAGCAGTGCCAGCAGCTGCCTCGGGGCCTATAGCTGCTGAAGAGGCCTCACAGAGTCAAACAGCAGGTACATATTTTCACCCCCAAATTAATTTAGGATCGCCTTCACATTACTTTTCTAACCTGGACGTGCCGTGTGAAGCTTGCCCACAGTCCAAGGGGACGCGGCAGGCAGGGGGACAACCCTCTTAAGCATGCTCCAGAATTTTTAGGCTGCCCTCCCACACCTTCCACCCTCCTCCATGAGTTGGCAAACGGTCACTTCAGATTGCAAGCGGAGGCTGGATTGACAGAATGCTCTTCCACACCACTCCCCCGAGAAATCCCTCTACATTTCAAGAATAAAAGGTTCCAGCTTAGCCTTCTGCCTGACATGCTAGTTTTCTATGTGCGGGGAAAATGTTTGCATGAGCCTTTTGTGAAGCTGTGGAACTGGGCTTGTTTGTTTGTTTTAAAAATGCTGTCATGTGCAAAATCATAAGGTCCTGGAAGACCTTATGGGGCCTGGAAGAGAGACACTGCCTTTCTCTTTCCTGCATAGTGTAACTTATACAGAAACCTCCTGATCTGAAACAGAATAATCACTCCCTTTCTGGCTTTCCTGAGCTGGTCAATAGCATGCAATGATGTATTAAAAATCCCTTTGTTATTGTTGTTACAATTGCAGTCTTTGCCAGTACTAACAGATTTTCAATAAGGACCTTATGATTTTGCACATGACAGCATTTTTAAAACAAACAAACAAGCCCAGTTCCACAGCTTCACAAAAGGCTCATGCAAACATTTTCCCCGCACATAGAAAACTAGCATGTCAGGCAGAAGGCTAAGCTGGAACCTTTTATTCTTGAAATGTAGAGGGATTTCTCGGGGGAGTGGTGTGGAAGAGCATTCTGTCAATCCAGCCTCCGCTTGCAATCTGAAGTGACCGTTTACCAACTCATGGAGGAGGGTGGAAGGTGTGGGAGGGCAGCCTAAAAATTCTGGAGCATGCTTAAGAGGGTTGTCCCCCTGCCTGCCGCGTCCCCTTGGACTGTGGGCAAGCTTCACACGGCACGTCCAGGTTAGAAAAGTAATGTGAAGGCGATCCTAAATTAATTTGGGGGTGAAAATATGTACCTGCTGTTTGACTCTGTGAGGCCTCTTCAGCAGCTATAGGCCCCGAGGCAGCTGCTGGCACTGCTCCAAGCAGGGTGTAATAGGAGGGGACATGTTAGATGGGAGAATGTGTACACATGTGTAGCTTTTGCTACAGGAGGCAATACCTTACCCTCAAGGAGGCAAGGATATTGCAGAGTTGGACCAAGAGCAGAAAAGGGCAACTAAGGGCACAATCCTATGTAGGGTTAGACAGAAAAAAAGGCCTACAACTCCCAGCATGCCCCAGCCAGCTATGCTGGCTGGGGCATGCTGGGAGTTGTAGGTCTTTTTTGTCTGTCTAAACTTGCATAGGATTGCGCCTTAAAATGATCAAGGAGCTGGAGCAATGAGGAAAGGTTAAAACAGCTGGGATTCTTTAGCTTGGAAAAAAGGCAAGTGAGGGGAGACGTGATAGGGGCGTAGAAAATGATGCATGGTGTGGAGAAAGCGGACAGGGAGACATTTTTCTCCCTCTCTCATCATACTAGAACCCAAAGGGGTCATCCCATGAAGCTGATTGGTGGGAAAAGCAGGACAGATCAAAGGAAGGACTTCTTCACACAGCGCATCGTTAAACTGTGGAATTCACTTCCACAAGATGGAGTGATGGGCACCAATTTGGAGGGCTTTAAAAGGGGATTGGTCAAATTCCTGGAGGAGAAGGCTATCTATGGCTACTAGTCCTGATTGGCTATGTGCTTCCTCCAGTATCAGAGGCAGTATGCCCGTGTACTCCAGTTGCTGGGGAACATGGGCGGCAGGCTGCTGTTCTCAATTTCCATCTATACCTATACATTAGCATAGGCAAATTTTACGCAGATCGGCGCCCTCTTTCGCCTTCTTTTTGGGTGATGCATTTCCTCTTTTTTGGGTGATTCATAATTGGCCGCCCAACCGGGACACTGGGTCAGAAGAAGAGGGAACTGCAGCCCTTCAAGCAAACAGGCAGAAACAATTGAGCAGAACCGTCCTTGCCAGGAAGTCAGGTGATCAGAAGGAGCCAACCACCTCCCACTTCCTCCTATATAAAGTCCAGAGGCCTCCTGCTGTTTTTCATTCTGAGGGCTTTCATTCATGAGGAAGATTTCATAGATCATAGAGTTGGAAGGAGCCTACAAGGCTATCGAGTCCAACCCCCTGCTCAATGCAGGAAACTAGAGGAGGGGTCTCCCATCCAAGTAACAACCAGGCTTGACCCTGCTTAGCTTTCCACGCTCAGACAAGCTGAGCCAGCGTAAGGGCAGCCATGTTTGCTTCTTCGCATGTTTGCCCTTCATATATAAAGCAAGAGGTGGCTATAAAGGAGCACACAGGCGAGGGGAGCTTAACTACCCTCTTTCTCCTCACCTCACCATGCTTTGTCACTTCAGCCACTTTCCCCCCAGTGTGCATCTCTTGTCCTGTATTGGGCCTAGCCAGGGATGAGAATAGTCGCTGTGACAAAGCATAGGGAAGGCAGTGTGGCATAATTTATTTATTTATTTATTTATTTTTATTTATTTATTTATTACATTTATACCCCGCCTTTTTTCCTGCAAGGAACTCAAGGTGGCTTACATAATCCTCCTCTCCTGAGTCCCAGTCCAACACTCTAACCACTACGCCACACTGGCTAATGGTTACCATGCTGGACTGGGACTCGGGAGATCCGGGTTCTAGTCCCCGCTCAGCCATGAAGCTCACTGGGTGACTTTGGGCCAGTCACTGTCTCTCAACCTCACCTACCTCACAGGGTTGTTGTGAGGATAAAATGAAGAGGAGGAGGAGGATTATGTAAGCCACCTTGGGTTCTTTCCAGAAAAATAGGTGGGGTATAAATAAATAAATAAATTGTGAGGATGAAAATGAAGAGGAGGAGGATTATGTAAGCCGCCTTGGGTTCCTTGCAGGAAAAAAAAGTCAGGATATAAACATAATAAATAAATAAGGAAGCAAAAGGGGGGAACGTTCAGCTTCCCTCAGCCTCACACACATTTTGTTGTAAAAACTAGACACACGCCCTGCTACCCCGTGGGGCAGATACGTTATGTGGCTGTCCTCCTCCATCACCTCTAGTTTGGTCCTGAGTAACAGGTTGACTAGTCCTAGAAGAGCCTCTCAGCCTCTGTGTCTATCTCTGCATTCTGCATTCCTCGGCCCGGCCCTGCTGGATCATAATGCTGTATGATTCTGTCTGGCATCCTAATCAAATTTTAATTAGGATTCAGCCAACAGTTTTACACCAAGGGAAGATAAAATTGTCCTCAGGCATTCTGTGAGCGAACGGTTACATGAGCCATCCAGTTCCTAAGCTATTAAAATGCTATTATCTTCAAAAACTGAACACATGCTTGCTAAGCAATTTGCAGTGCAGACAGTTCCATCTTAAGAGCCAGATGCTAAAACTCTGGTCTTTTCTTGAATCCTCAGATGTGTGTTCTGGTACAACCCTGCTATTTTGTCCTGTGTTTTTAGCACCTGCACAACCCCCGTCGTTTTTTGGGGGGCCCGCCTGGCCCTTAGTGCTATTTCACTAGCTGCCCAACCTGATTTCCCATTCCACACATCTTTTGTCTGACTAAGCACTCTGAATTAAAGGAGGTTTTTGTTGGGAGGGCATATGTTTCTCCTTTCGGAATGAATGGCAGCCATTCACTTAAATGGAGGGAAGCAAAGGTGTGTTATTCAAGAACATCAAAGGGGTTGGAGGCTAAGAGGTTTTGTCAGTGCTCCAACAGTCTTGCCTTTCTGCAGCTCTTTGTCCCGTTGGACTTAATGGGAGCCATTGATAATTGAGCTTCCTATCCTGCAAAGGCTGTGCAGCAAAGCACAAACCTGAGTTCCATTTCTTGCTCATGGTAGCGTGTGACAAAGAGATGGAACTCATGAACCACCTTATAGATCCGTATAGATCAGTGTTCTCCAACCTTGGGTCCCCAGATGTCTTTGGCCTACAACTCCCAGCATGCCCCAGGCATGCTGGGATTTGTAGGCCAAAGACATCTGGGGACCCAAGGTTGGAGAACACTGGTATAGATTTTATTTATTATGTATTCAATATTATATCCCGCCATTCTTCCAATTTCGAAACACAGGGCAGCCCACAACAAAGAGCCAAAACAACCATCAAATAATCTAGATCTAATATAGCATCCTTAAAACCACAATACATTAAAATATAATAGAACAGAAGCGATAGCTCTCACTAGGACTGCACCTAAACAACTTTACCACGGAGTCCAAATGCCTGAATAAAAAAAAGAACGTCTTTGATCTTTGTTTGAACAATTGGGCTGCGGGGGGGGGAGCAGCAAACTTGATATCACCATGGAGGGAGTTCCGTAAACGGGACACCGCCACAGAGAATGCTTTGCTATTGGTGGGACGCAAGCGAGGCACGCCTTGCCTATTGTATGGCATGGGTCGGTTGGTAACAGGGAAATTGCTCCCTCAAGTACTGGGGTCCCAAGTCGCTTAGGGCTTTATATGCCGGTAGCAAAACCTTGGATTGGGCTTGGTAGCTCACCGACGGCCAGTGCAGCGCTTTCAGGATCAGGGTGATATGACCCCTTCCTGCTGCTCCGGCCAGCTGCTGGACCACAGCATTCTGCACCAGCTACACCTTCCAGACTGTCTTCAAGGGTAGCCCCACAAAGAGCACATTGCTGCAGTCTATCCAGAATGTTACTGGAGCATGAGTCACTGAGGCCAGGCTCTCCTGATCCAGGAATAACCATAGCTGGTGGACCAGCCAAAGGTGGGCATAGGCGCTCCTTGCCACTGAGGCCATCTGGGCCTCTATTGATAGCATGGAGTCAGGGAGTACCCCCAAACTACGCGTCTGCTCCTTCAGGGGTAGTGCTCCCACATCCAGGAGCACTACCCCTGCCTCCTTAATTCCTGGACCCGAGAATCACCCATCGACATGACCCCTGTCTTGTTGGGATTCGGCTTCAGTTTATTGGACCTCATCCAGCCCATGACTACCTCCACACGCCGGTGCAACACTTGCACAGCCTCTCCTGATGCAGGTGGAACAGAGAGACAGAGCTGTGTGATGTTACACAGTCCCAGCAGGAAAGTAGATTTGTGCAGTTGGCTGGACTCGACGTGCTCTATGAGTGCTGCCTATTGTGCCTTTTTGGTGGATACGGACAAAGCCAACAAGGGTGATGACTGTCCTCTCTCCCCCCCCCCCACGTACACACCCCTGCCCCTGGCCAGTTTCCACACACTTCAATGCTTGTTTTGGCGATTAGCTGCGGCGCTCGGAAGAATAATCATAATAATCATTAAAAAACCTTGGCCTTGCTCTCTCTCGCCATCCAGGAAATTCTGCCCAAACTGACAAGCCTGTTGAAAGGGAGCGTCGACTCAGCACCTAACCAAAGAAACGTCCCCTTCATCCTTCTGGAGAACACCTGGTAGACCAGAACAGGGGTGTCGGGAGAGGGCAGGCTGAAAGGTCTGTTTGCCATACCCCACCCCACCCCACGTGCCTCCATAAAGGTGCAAGGTCGAGAGTCAGGTTCCTGATGTGGCATGAGCAGGCAGGTGCCGCGTGGAGAGACCGAGTGCGTTAGTTTGTTCAGTCCAGGAAGAAAAAAGAGAGCCTTTATGTCCAGCATGAAGAAGAAGGGAGGAGCAGTGGAGGGTGCTCCTAGGTGCTCCCTGGCACAGTTCCCTTTTCACAAATGCTGGGTGGAAGCCAGAGTTTCAACTGGGGCGGCCGTTCCGCCACTTCCTGCGAGCAGGAGCCTCTCTTGCGGGAGCTGGTGCACGCTTTGCATTTGGCCCAGGAGAGCCGCTGAAAGCAGCTTCCCTCGGTGAGACCCCTCCAGTGCATTCCTACCGAACTTGGCACCCTCTCGATGTGTTGGACTACAACTCCCATCCCATGGCTGGGGGTGATGGGGGTTGTAGTCTCAACACATCCGGAGGGCACCAGCTTGGGGGGGAGGCTGCATTAATTCATGTAAGGGTAACCCATGCTCCCTTTTAAACAGGAAACCCTCTTTGGGGAGGATGAGTTTGGGAGTTGGCAGAGGAGGTGATTAAACCTTCGCCTGCCTCCGGTTCCTCCTCTCACCCGCTTCCAAAGCTGCTTTTCCTGTTTAAGACAGCAACAGGCCATGAGGGTCTTGTCGCAAGCATTTGTAAGGACATAAGAGCAGCCCTGCTGGATTGGACCAAAGGTCCAACTAGTTCAGCATCCTGTTCCTTGCAGGGGCCAATCTGTCAGCTCAAGAATTATTGTTTAATCAATGAGGTTATTTACAAGATTTTGACATCACTGCAAGCAGCTGAAGTCAAACATTAACTTAAAACGGCGCCCAAAGTAAAACAAAAAAGAAGAAGCAATCAAACAGGATGCTTGTAGGTAGTCCATATGTTTAAAGGTGCCTCATTCATATCTATATTAGATATAGATATTCTATAGATATATAGATATACAATTTTTAATGTGAATTTCAACAAAAACGAACCATAAAAAATACAGTTTTTTGCAGAAATATAATAAATCAGTTACGATAGGTGTGTATGAAATGAATACCTATGAGTATATATGAGTATATGAAACTACAGCTGCCAATAAAAACAATTATGCATAAACTTCAAAAAAGGCAGACTAAATATTTGTATTTATGTATACATAGACACACACACACACACTTTTAAAATGATGTTTAAAGGTACAGTACATCTTAATACAGAAGTACTTTTTCACCGTTCCGATGCTTCAGGGAGCCCATAAAGCCTGCAGTCTTCCCTCCACTGGCTTCCCACCAGCAGGGCCGACCCTACTGTTAGGCACAGTGAGGCAGCTGCCCAGGCAACCAGTTTTGGGTGCAGCAAATCATTTGCTATCCATTATTGTTGCATCTTTACTGCCAGGGAGCGAGGCGCTTGTGGGATTTTCTGCCTCAGAGGCCAAAATGACTGGGTTCAGACAACACGATCACCCACACTCCAGGGTTGAGTGTGGGTTGTCATTGAACAGTGAGTTGTTTTTGAAACATGGGCTACCGTGTTGTCTGAATCCAGCTGCGCTAACGAACCATGGCTTGTTAACCACAAGCAACCCATGAAGAGAACTCACGGTTTGTTGTTGGGTTGTGAACTGTGGGTTGTTCACCATGGTTTATTATCTTGGCTGGGTTCAGACAACACGATAATAAGCCACATTTCAACAACAACCCACAGTTCAACGACAGCCCATACTCAACCCTTGAGTGTGGGTTATTGTTTTCTGAACCCAGTGAATGACTTCACTGGCTTTTGGTGCTATGTGCCTTGACTTGGGGCAGGGGGGATCCCTTTGCTGCTCCGTCTCAGGCAGTGAAATGTCTTGGGTCAGCCCTGTTTGCCCTAAAAACAGCCTCCAAACTAGGGTGGCCACTCATGAATCGCCCCCAAAGAGAAAATGCATCATTAAAAGGAGGACAAAAGAGGACAATTTGCATAAAATGTGCATGTGCTAATGGTATAGATGCAAATTTAGAAATGATTATTACAATTTAAATAGAAATATAGACCGTCTCACCATAGCGTAGAAGACTGTGACCAGGTGAGCTGTGTGCCTGCCTGTCCGGTCTGCTGTCCGAGTGCCAACTGTGGATGGGCAACAGTTCTGATGGTTCTTTATCTTTCGACAGCCCTTCAAATAGCGCAGGGCTCTCCAACCTTGGGTCCCCAGATGTTGCTGGCCTACAGCTCCCAGCATACCCAGCCAGCATGGCTAATGGCAAGGGATTCTGGGAGCTGTAGTCCAGCAACATCTGGGGACCCAAGGTTGGAGAGCCCAGAAATAGAGGATGTCTTCAAATAGACGACGGTCCTCTGG
This sequence comes from Shinisaurus crocodilurus, assembly GCA_021292165.1. Taxonomy (NCBI): domain Eukaryota; kingdom Metazoa; phylum Chordata; class Lepidosauria; order Squamata; family Shinisauridae; genus Shinisaurus; species Shinisaurus crocodilurus. Next base: position 25,565,810 of record CM037885.1, read on the forward strand.
CAGCCCTTCAGATAAAGGACTGTCCTCTGTAATAGAGGACACGTGGCCACCCTACGGGACTCCAACCAGCTAGTGTGTAACGTGTAGTTAGGCCCTCACGCCCCTGCTTTAAAATAATATTTGTCTAGCCTTTTTCTGTTGCTTCCCATCCTGCTTTCCTTGTCGCCCACCCTCTTGAAAGGAAAACATGGCCCCTGGACTCAGCTTCCTCCATTAATTTCCTCATTCAGCAGGAACGAGGTGTTCAGCCACAGCCTTTTGGGGGCTTGGGTTAGATAATAAAGAAGCGACGACAGAAGCAGTAGCTACCTTTTAAATATATGGATTTAAAAAATATATAGTGCTGACAGGTTGAAGTGGGAGAACCACAAGCGCACTATAAAAATATGTACGGTAGGGCTGGTGGTGGAGCAGGAAAGGAGAATGTTTGGATTCAATTCTTTGAAAGCCGGGAAGGGGGAAAAAAAGGATCCCCAACCACAGTAGATTATCGTGTTACAAAAGTAACTCAGCCTTGGATACACAAAGGCGCCATTCACTTCGAGGAGAATGACCTAGTTATGGAGTCAGGGCCTGAGTTATTTTCATTTTTGCTTCTCCCCATTTTGGCTAGAAATAGTGAGACCGCTTTGACACAAACAACCTTGTAATTCAAAGCTTTGAAAACTGGGGGCAAAACTTTAGAAGAAGCCAACATTCTCGCCGGCTGCCAGCGACTATCTGAATTTTCCCATATTTTGTATTTTTTTGTTGTTTTTTGTTGTATTGAAATTCCATTTATAGAACTTTCATTATAGAGCCGGATTCAAGTTTATTGGCAGCGGCTGTGGTAGGCTCACTAGCCCTTTCGTGGCAAGGAGAAGCTCTCTGTCTGATCGTCCCCCCCCCCAAAAAAAAACACTCCCAGGTGCCTGAGGTTTTCGCTCTTAAGTGTCTGAAAAAGAGCCAAGCTCCCCTTCATTGATGTGTGGCGGGGAGGAGTGTTCATGGGACATTTACAAATTGGGTTAATTTCTTAGAAGTATTTATGTCTGTAGCCAGGGCTGGATTGCAAACTGAGCATTTGAGAATGGAAACAAACAACAGTTGTTTTCAGAGAGCTGATCGCAGTTTGGAAAAGGGGCAGCTGCTTACAGCACATATGCTCATCCCACTGCTACCTCTGGCAAGCAGGTTGGTCAGGGGGTTGTGTCATTTCAAGAGCCTGTGCAAACCCACTTTGACCAGAGGTGATAGTTGGGCGGGGGCGGGGGGAGTCTGTACATCAGGCTTGTAAATTACCACTTGCTGAATTTCCTGTGCTGGGTAAAAATCACCTTCAGGCAACCAGGCAGGGACACTTTTGAAACCTGGAAGAGAACTCTTCAGGGTCTTTTCGCGCCATTGATGCGCTACTGCTACGCATGACTAAGAATTTGTGCATGTGGCAAATTTTGCGGGTTTATTTGCAAGGCTGTGCAAGGTGCCGGTGGAGGTCTTGAACCGGGGCCTGCGGCAACCAAACTTTGGTGCCTTATCTCCTGTGCCACCAGTTCTCTAGTCTCTCAGCTTGCCTGACGGACAGACTAGGCTCTGTGGGTCAAGGGGAGCCTCTCGGCTGCAGTACTGGCCTGAGTCACCTGACCCAACAACCTGAAGTCAGTCAGCTGACTTCACCAGCCAATTGGGAGGCACCAGGCCCTATAAAAACCCTTCTAGCCGCACACCAGTTCTCAGTCTGACCAACTTGGCACTTAATGTCCACCTTCAGTTCCAGGGGCATCTACCCAAAACGTCCATGGTTCTGAGTCCCCCTCCCTAATATTAGTTTTATACCAAGTCATATTGTTGGTCCATCTAGCTAGACTTCATGGTCATGGAGAAAAACTGCTCACACCTCTGGATTGGGGAGAGCTGGGTTCATATGCCCACATGTTCTGGAGCCTGTCAGCTGGTATTTCTCAGCCTAAACTACCAAACAGGGTTTTTATGAGGATAAAATACAGGAAGGATGCAACCCTATGCAAGTTTAGACAGAAAAAAAGGCCTACAACTCCCAGCGTGCCCCAGCCAGCTGGCTGGGGCATGCTGGGAGTTGTAGGCCTTTTTTTCTGTCTAAACTTGCATAGGGTTGCTCCTTAAGTAACTCTTGTATCTGCCATCCTAAGCTCCTTAGAAGAAGGGCAGGATATAAATGTTAATTAGTAATAAAATCATCATTATCATCATCTCAAAAGGCAGAGAGGTTTCATTACTTATTGATAAAATACAGCCACTGTATGTGGAGATTTACCGAGTATTATAAGCAGACACAGAAAACGGCAGGTTCCTGCCCCAAGTAGCTGACAACCTGCATTTCGACAGAGGCCGGGAGGGAGACGGCAAAAGGAAGACCGGAAGAGTAGCTAGAGGGGACCATGAGCAAGCACGGGGCTGAAATACGTACATGGGCTCCTTACTGGGTGTCAAAGGCATTACTGCAGTGTTCTCCAACCTTGGGTCCCCAGTTGTTTTTGGTCTACAACTCCCAGCAGGCCCCAGCCAGCGTGCATTACTGAGTTATATATATTGTTGTGCTGTGAATTTTGGGTGTGTCTTTTTATCAGAGCATGGGAATACCTTTTCTTATGCTCATGGGGTTGGGTCCAGCTTCAGTCATACTTCGAGTACACCCATTGAAATCGTTGGGACTTAAATTGGTGACTAACCTAAGCCCCATTGATTTCCATGGGTCCACTCTAAGTATGACTAAAGGCACAATCCTACGCAAGTTTAGACAGAAAAATAGCTGGCTGGGGCATGCTGGGAGTTGTGGTGCACTTTTTTTTCTGTCTAAACTTGCATAGGATTGCGCCTTGAATCTGGATCCAACCCACAGTTTGCAATGCCACCTTGTGTAATGCAGGTGATGTCTTTGCTGGGGATGTGTTCTTTTCTCCTACATTATCCGGTTACTAAATTCTTCCGCCTACTACAGTAACGATCAAGCAGACAGGGGCATCCAAGGAGGCTGGGCCTAAGCGTGTGAAAGTGCAGTGACTAATGCTCTTGTGAATGGGCACGGTGTTTATTTTCCATACATTTTAAGATTTAACTGAATTATTGCAGACTGTCACTTTCTGCATTTCATTGCCATTGGACCCCACTGCTTACGTATCATTCCCCCCATGCACGTGAGTGTGTGTGTGTGTGTGTGTGTGTGTGTGTGTGTGTGTGTACTGAGTTATATTTACACACACACTCCTGCCAAGTGAGGATAAAATTTCATGCATCTGATGGAGCGCCCGCCTCTCCATGAAATATGCCATAATAAATGTGTCAGCCTTGTTGTTTCTGTCTCACTACAGCTGTTAATCAACTGAGCAATGGTAGGATGATTGTCTTATCACCAGTTACTGCTGCAATGAATGGTTGCTTTGCTTATCTTTACATAGAATTTATGTAAAGCCAGTGTGGCGTCGTGGTTAAGAGTGTTGGACTGGGACTCGGGAGATCCGGGTTCTAGTCCCCGCTCAGCCATGAAACTCACTGGGCGACTTTGGGCCAGTCACTGCCTCTCAGCCTAACCTACCTCACAGGGTTGTTGTGAGGATAAAATGGAGAGGAGGAGGATTATGTAAGCCACCTTGGTTTCCTTGCAGGAAAAAGGGTGGGGTATAAATATTAATTAATTGATTGATTGATTAATATTTAAAAAAAGAATTGTCAACAGATGGTACTTCCTGTATGCAGTTGCTTCTAGCCCCATTTTCCCTCTATACGTTTGTCTGTGTATAGATAGATGTATACGTATATATACCTGTCAACTGAGAATTGTGTTCCATGCATCTGTTGAAGTGGACTTTAGTCCATGGATGTTTATACCACAATAAATGTGTTATTACAGTTATTAGAAGCAAGGGAAGCCATGGTTTTAATGGGCAGATAGATAAGAGGATTTCCGCAGTTCTGGCTTTCCTGCATGACAAACTGCAGCTGCTCAGGTGCCATCTCCCCCTTTCCATGTGGTCACCCTATGTTGGGGAGGGGGTCTTAAAAACTACGGTGGACAAAAGGTTCCAGCCATCCTTGCCCTGACTCTGCCCAGGAAAACGACATTATTTTTCTTCTGCATGTGCGGCATGCGTAGTGTGCATGTTGCAAACACCTGTCGGAGAGGAACCCATGACATTGATGGTGATGGGTGATGAGTCAGAGTGATGGTGATGAGTGCAACCCCTCCCTGTGGCCATATCATCCATGTGATAATGACCTTAATATTCGGCCTGCTTGGGAGCTGGAACTGACCATGCTCAGAGCAGGGTACAGGGAAGCCCTCTGTTAACCCCCAAATCTCAGCTCCCCCCCCCCACGCTTTTCAGACCTTGCCACCATGCATTACATCGTTACCCTGCAAGTAACTCAAGGTAGCGTACACGATCTTCCTCCCCACCCCTGAGAGGGAGGTTAGGCAGAGAGAGTGATTGGCCCAAGGTCATCCAGTGAGCAACTTGCCTGAGCAGGGATTTGAACTTGTGGGTCTCCCCAGTCGTAGTCCCAACGCTCTCACCACTACGCCATGCTGGTCTAGGGCAGTTTCATGGGTCTACTCTACACAGGTGGCAAAATGAGGTGGTACAAGAAGTGACTGCACCACATAGTCTGACACCTCAGGGTTTTAGGTGCTTTCTGAATCGTTCGTGTTATTCTACATCACCCTTCGTGTGTGCCAGGCACAGTGTGCAATTTTTTGAATCTAATAAGTATAAATCATCACCACCACCATCACATTTGGATAAAAACAAAGACATCTGTGTAACCAGAAAGCTTGCACACTCCACTAGCAATAGACCAGGGGTTCAGAACCTCAGTTGCTCCGAGGTGCCCTAGATTCTTTTTTTTCTTTTTTAATTTTATTAGTTTTTAAAAGTGAAATACACCAAAACAAAGAAACTCCATAGAAAGGGGGGGGGGATGAAGGAAAGAAAGGGGGGAATTCTTACAGTGATTTAAATGGATCCATTACAGTAAATATGTATGAAATATATATCCATAAGTTTCAAAAAGTATATAGTAATACAATTATCAATAAAAACAGTTATGCATAAGCATCAGAAAAAGCAGACCAAATGTCCATGTATTTATCCATCCGCAGGTGGCGTCTAAATACCACCCGCTCAAACGTTGAAAGCATTATTAGGTCCTCAATCCATTGTGTTATAGGAGGTGAGCATCCCCTAGATGGCCCCACCCCCTTTCCCCTGATCACCCATCATTTGGTGGTTTCCCAGCTTTTGTGCAGTTATCTCCCCATTCTAAACGGCTGAAATGCCTCTCCTAAGGCTCAGTTACCAGCAGCAAGAGCTTTAAGCTAAAATATGCTGGTATTTTGGGGGGGGGGCTTGCCTCTGGCCCCTCCCACTCTTGGAATGCAGCCCTCGAAAGCTTCTCCGTGCTTAGGGTGAAAGCGGTTCAGCACCCCTGCAAGAATAAAAGATAGCCTGAACGCGCCCGATCTCGGAAGCTAAGAAGGGTCAGGCCTGGTTAGTACTTGGATGGGAGACCGCCTGGGAATACCGGGTGCTGTAGGCTTATTCCTGCATTGAGCAGGGGGTTGGACTTGATGGCCTTATAGGCCCCTTCCAACTCTACTGTTCTATGATTCTAAGAGACACTGGCCCAACAGATTATATTGCTGCATCTGTTGTGTTTCCCTAATGGCTCCTTTCCATTTTTGCTCTGCCTAGCTGGAATCAAGATGACGACAGCTGCGCCAGCGACCGAGAATTCCCTACCTTCGACAAACGTGACCACAAAGTCTCAAGAACAAATTCTTTATCAGAGTAAGATGCTGGCATTTTGTGGTTCTTAAATTCTGTATGTTTTGAAATGAGCATTGTGAGAACGGTCACAGGAATTCCATTTTGCTGTCAGGCCTTACATAAAACCAGTGCTGTAGGCCGAGACAAACAGGAGGCAATGGCCATCACCACCTCTTGCTTGTGAGCTTCCAAAGGCATCTTCTATGGCCGATTGCTCATGGAAAGGGACCCCAGAGGCAAGGACAGGAAGAGAGCAGGCCAGGGGTGGGCAGATGGTAGATCAGGATCTCCTGGTAGACCTCTAAGTGTTTTACAGTGATGGCAAAGTTTTCAGACACCCAATTGTTCATTTAACAATACCAACAATAAAAAGGTGTTCCCCCGCTCAGTTAGGCTGTTAGCATCCCTGATTTCTAGTAACTCACATGAAGGTCATGCCAGGGTACGGCTCATCATCCATCTCCGGGTCACCATTTTGCCCCGCCTGGCTCCAGTTCGTGGATCTCAGGGGCGCTAGTAAAAAACAAAGTAGATCCCACACTGCTGAATTCCACCCAAACCTGCACTGGATTGGTCTCATCCAACAAGGCCGTGGCCTCTCTCCAGGCCACTTGGGACAAACTCCCACAGGTTCCAATTTCCAGAGGGTAACTGGCATGTTAGGCTATTGCAGCAGAAACAACAAGGAGTCTTGTGGCACCGTAAAAACTAACACATGTATTCTGGCATAAGCTTTTGTGGACTATATAAAAATGTATGCCAGAATAAATTTGTTAGTCTTTTAAGGTGCCACAAGACCCTTTGTTGTTTTCCCCATATGTATGTTTTCTAATAGAGGAGTTTGGACTTCAGGGAGAATAAAAGGGATGTGATGATCACCAGTTCTTTCTTTCTTTCAAACATTTGTTTACCGCCCATCAGCCAAATGGCTTCCTAGGCGGTTTACAAAAACAATACCAAGAAACCAATAAAAACAACAAAAACATAAACATATTAAAATACACCAAAGTAAAAACAAGCAGCCAAATAAATTCAATCCCGAGGTACAGTGGCGATAATAAAAAGAATAAAAGGAATAAAATCACCCATTAAAATATTGGGTAAATAAAAAGAATAGAGGGTAGGCGCCAGGCGGACCTCCTTGGGGAGTAGATTCCATAGATGGGGTGCCACAACTGAGAAGGCCCCTCACCTAGTAGCCACCCTTCTAGCCTCTTTTGGAGGGGGCACTCTGAGAAGGGCCTCCGAAAAAGATCTCGGGCATCTTTAAAGGGGGATTAGACAAATTCATGGAGGATAACGGCTACTAGTCATGCTGGCTATATATGACCTCCAATATCAGTGGCCTCTGTGAACGAGTGGCTGGGGAACATGAGCGGGAGGGTGCTGCTATTGTGCTCATGTTCTGCTGTGGACTTCCCACAGGCAGATCAAAATTGCGAGTCCCCCTGGCTCCTTTAAAAGGTGGTTTTGTTTTGTTTTAAGACAAGGCCTTTTACTGGGGCGGCCACATAGGAATCACCCACAAAACAGGAGGAAACACATCACCAAAAGAGAGGACAAAAGGGGGAGTGATGTGCATGACATGTGCATAGGGTAACTGATAGGTATAGATGCAAATTTAGAAAGGATTGTTATGGTTTAAATAGAAATACAGTCCATCTCACCGTAGTGAGGAAGACTGTGACCAGGGGAGCTGTGTGCCTGCCTGTTCATCTTGCTGCCCAGGTGCCAACTGTGAATGGGCAACAGGTCTTGGGGTTCTTTATCTTTAAACTGGAACTGGACAGGACAGCCCTTCAAATAGAGGACACTTTCAAATAGAGGTTGGTCCTCTGTAAAAGAGCACACATGGCCACCCTACCTTCTACCACTGTGGGAAGGATTCCAGGAGAGAGGCAGGCAGGTGAAGACCACTGTCGGGCCCATGCTCCGGCTGGCCTGCCCCTCCCCTTTCCCTCCTGCCATCAACTGCCCTGTGGGATGCAGAGGTAGTGATAGGTACCGAAAAGATCTGGGGCTCAGGCCCATAGGACAACAACAACAACAACAAAAAATGCACAAATTTGCATGTGCTAAGTTACATATGCTCTAAAACAGGGCTCTCCAACCTTGGGTCCCCAGATGTTGCTGGACTACAGCTCCCAGAATCCCTTGCCGTTAGCCATGCTGGCTGAGTATGCTGGGAGCTGTAGGCCAGCAACATCTGGGGACCCAAGGTTGGAGAGCCCTGCTCTAAAGTGTGTGTGTGTGTGTGTTTAAGGGGCCTTGTCTCCTAAGGACACCCCTATTTGTAAAAAGGGATGTACAGACAGGGGAGAAGAGGGCATTTGATTTCAGAAAAAAAAAAAACCTCAGGTAGAAAGATTCAAGGGAGGCAGCAGGAGGGGAAGCACATCTGGGAAAAAGCCAGTTACCCCAGGGGGATCAGATGCAACAGAGATCATCAGGGCCCCTGGACCTTTATTTCAGCAAGTGCCCCTGGACAGCAGGGTGGTGAAGCAGAGGGCCACCTCCCAGAGATTCAGGGCTCCAGCGCTAGTGGGCCGCCCCTAACACCGCCTCTGGTAGCTTGGGTCCTTATGAGCTGTTGTTGTTTTAAATATTGTTTATAGTGATTTTATTCAGGTAATTTTATCTTGCTTGTAAGCTGCCTTGAAGGATTCCTATCCTGAAAGGCAGGATATCCATAATGGTGATACATAAATAAAGACGGCATGTTCTCCATTCCTGAGGCTCCCGGATGTGCCACAACCATACTAGAGCCTTCAGAGCTTAAATTCTGAAGGTCAAGAGTCCCTGGCGGAGTTTTTCTCTGAAGGTCAAGAGTCCCTGGCGGAGTTCCAAAGAACCGGTCCACCTACCTGAGGGGGTGCTAGGTTTGTTTTTCTCCAGCAGCTGCCCCTTGCGCTGCATGGGAAGCTGCTTTTGAAATGGAGGGCTGTTTCAAAAGATGTTTGTGATGCTGCAGCAGTGGGCAGTGGTGGAGAACTCTCCTATTCCGCACATTTGAAAAAACAAATCAAAGAAAATAAAAGGTTTATTTTTAAATTGCATACACACTTGATACCCTACACCCCAAGCTCTGAGCGGCACCTAAACTAGCTCTTTTGGTCGCAAACCCCAGGATTTTTGCACATTGGGTATCAAAAAGCTATTTAAAACCTGGGGTGCATGAAATACATTCACTTCAGCATCCTTGTTTCTTGTTTTCTTTCCTTCTTCACATTAGGTTCTGGAGCAATTGTGGCAGCCATCGTAGTTGGCGTAATAGTTATATTCACGGTGGTTCTGCTCTCGCTGAAAATGTATAATAGGTGAGTCAGGGCCTTGGCTTTGTGCTCAAGTTCCTTTAGTTTTCAGGAGAACAACAAGCTGATTGTGCACGGCACTGTTTGTATTCTGTGGGTGTTTCCGCACGTTCTCTCGAAACCGTGCTGCTGTGTTGCATTTTCACATTCATGGTGTAGCTTTGTGGTCCTGCTCCGCATTTTTTCGCTTTGGGAGAGCCTCTTGTCGGGTGATGTGCACTTCCTAGGGGACAAAGGATGCAAAGGAGAGCCAATAAATAGAGAACTGGGGTGGAGCTTACTGGGATTTACTGGAGACAAAAGACATGATCAGCAGCCTTGGGGGATATATATTCATCACCCCATTCCCTCAGGAGTGCACAGCCTTTTCCTCCCCAAGGGCCATATGTAGTTTTTAATTATGATGATGAGGTTTGTTTGTTTGTTTCTCCATTTGTTTATTTATTTATTTGTTTATTCCATTTCTGTACCGCCCAATGGCCAAAGCTCTCTGGACGGTTCACAACAATTCATAAAACACTAAAAACAGCATAATTTTTTTTCCCAATATACAAAATTTTAAAAAACACAACAATTTAACCTTGAAAACAATTTTAGTACAACTAGTCCTGTTAAGAGCGACTGACATAAATGCCCCATCATGCCATGAAATACCCTTAAGTGCCATTAAATGCCTGGGAGAAAGGGGCAGTCTTAACCTGGCACCATAAAGATGATTTTAAGAATTTTTTTTGTGTTTTACGTTTACCATCTTTTTTATTTGACTGCTGTTTTAACTTCTGGCTTTTTGGAAAACCGCCTTGGCTTCAGAAAGGTGGTATAGAAATGCCATCAATAAATAATAAATAGCAGTGCTGAGTCAGGAGCTGCACATACACGCACACGCACCAGGGGTCTTGATACAGGTTGCTCTTTCCTCACTGCTAGTGGCTGTGGCAAAAGAGTGGTCTGTATGAGGATCTCTCGGGGCATCCTGGGCCAGGGCTCTGAAGCCTTGTCCGCAGACAATCCTTACTCCTTGTCCTCACTGGAAGAGGCTTTAGAGCAGTGTTCTCCAACCTTGGGTCCCCAGATGCTTTTGGCCTACAACTCCCAGCATGCCCCAGCCAGTTATGCTGGGAGTTGTAGGCCAAAAACATCTGGGGACTCAAGGTTGGAGAACACTGCTTCAGAGGTTATCAGTGGGTTCAGACAACATGATAACCCACATTCAAGGGTTGAATGTGGGTTGTTGTTGAAATGTGGGTTATCATGTTGTCTGAACCCAGCTGCGCTAACAAGCCAAGGCTTGTTAACCACGAACAACCCATGAAGAGAACCCATGGTTTGTTGTTGGGCTGTGAACTGTGGGTTGTTCACCATGGTTTGTTATCTTGGCTGGGTTCAGGCAACAGGATAACCCATGTTTCAACAGCAACCCATGGTTCAACAACAACCCACACTCAACCCTTGAGTGTGGGTCTGAACTCAAGGCAATGGGAGAGGACTCGGCCACGGAAAGGCATCACAAGGCTTCAATCTCCCCAAGTCCCAGTTTTCAAGAAAGACCCCAAGAATCAGCTTCCTTGTATCCAGATGAGGTTGTATTACTGTATTACCTCGGATTTGGAGGACTGGTGCATGAGGACACTAATATGCCACAGCCACCTCGTTGCAGCCTGAGTTGAGAAAGCGCTGCAGCTCAGTGGCAGAGCATCTGTTTTGCATGCAGAAGGTCCCAGGTTCAATCCCCAGCAGCATCTCCAGGCAGGGCTTGGAAAGAATCCTGCCAGAAACCCTGGAGAGCCATTGCTGCCAGTCAGTGTCAACAGTACTGGGCTAGATGGACCAATAGTCTGACTCAGCATAAGGCAGCTTCCTATGTTCCTAGGAGATTGCTAAAACAGCCCAGGCCCCTTTAAGAGACCAAGCCTTGATCAGTATGGAGGTGCAGCCAACCAGCCTAAATCCAGCTACGCTCTTATTTAGGCCTCAGCCTTGCTCTGCTTCTTGTTGGGGCAACGTACAGACAAGCTTGTCTGGCCTCCAGCCCCACCGCCACTCAGAGCTTTCCATTGTGTTGATGTACTCCTTGTTCCTGAAACCTGACCTTGCTGGAAAAGCCCAGTCCATAGGTGAACCCTGCAACCCATGCCTCACCAGCACCTAAACAATGCTAAGCCCTCATCACAGCAGAGACAGGACAGAACAGGAGGAGGGAGTGGAGAGTACAAGTGAAAATTGAAGGTGTGGGGTAGAATTTGGCAGTGGTGGGCACCCTTGAAGGGCCACAGTAAGGGTCTTGGAGTGGGCTGCATACCTTGATGATATGGAAGCTACTACAGCAGTAAGCCAAGATAACATGGGAGGGAACAAGAATGAAGTTACATCTCACCTTAGGCACATAGGAAGCTGTTGGGCCATTGATCCATCTAGCCCAGAGTCGTTACCTGGAGATGCCTGGGATTGAACCTGGAACCTTTGGCATGCAACGCCTGTGTTCTGCCACTGAGCCAGGGCCCTTCCTCTCCCTCCTCCTGGAGAGGGCGACAGTGGCATGAGAAGTAGCTGTGTCATTAAATCCTCTCTTGTCACATTGGGGTTCCTGGAGTGGCACGGGCAGTTGTGAAATCATGTTAAAAACAGGCCTCTGTGCTGGACTGTACCACTTCAGGCTGCAGGTGGCAGGTTGAAGTGGTACAGTTTATCCTGTGAGGCTGCTAATCATATAGCTGGTCTGTTAGAGGCCAGAGGATCCATCAGGTTCTCTGCCCATCCTGGGTACAAGGGCAAAGGAAATGGAGACTACCCCAAGACCAGACATTTCACGGCCAGCGAGCCCTGTGACATAATTATCATGTTTGCTTTGCTTTTCATAGACGCACGAGGGCAAAGCGAGAGCTGGAACCTAAGAATGCGAAAGCCACGATCCCCTCCATGTTGGGACAGAGCAACAGTGGCGCCGGGCGCAGCACAACAGTAACATTCATCCCTGCGGACATCCACATGCCACACAGAAGGCCGTGACGTACGAGCTCCTCAGAGAACGGCGAGCGAGAAGAAAACTCGGGCCTACAGACTCTCCTGGAATCGTCAACACAGAGGAAGACAGGACTGTAAATGGAGTGGCTACCGGTGGCCCACTTTTTGTGGACAGCCAGCAACATCCTTTTTTTTTTTCCTTAGAAGGGGAAAGACTGAGCTTCTTCTCGGTACAACTGGGGTCGTGCCACCCTGCCTGGCGCCCTGTCACGAAAAGGGTGTGTTTTGTATCTACGGCTGTGGCTATGAAGGGGAAGATAGCGGGCAAGGGTAACCCTGTTGTTGGATCAACAGTTTTCTGCTACTTCAACCTCGGCTCTCGCACTCCCTCAGTCTCCGGATTTGAGTGGTTCTCCGCTGGTTTGGGATTCTGTGTTTGCAGCAGTCAGTTTATGATCATTGTCACCGTGCCCTATACCAGAGGCATCCTATTGAGGTCAGGAGGAGCGCGGAACTGATGGTCGCCTCTGTGCTTCTCCCGCCTTGCGAAAGACTTAGACGGCCGATTTCGGCTGTCTTAGTCTTTTGCGCCTGCTCACGAGGAGGACAGGCTGAGGCGCCACCAGGATACCTCGTATGCTGGCGGAGCCTTACTCCTCCCCTCGGAACGCCCACCCAACGCCAGCTCCCAGCCAGCGCGGAAAGAACCACATCGGCTGCCAGGGCGGAGGGAGGGTGCTCCGAATTTGGAGTCCCAGCTCTGACCTCGGAGCAAATCTAGACAGTGTCTAGCGGCCATTGGATTGTGCCCTAAGTGTATTTTTATCATCCATGTGGCTGAATTTTGATCTGTTCTCTTGAATCACAATACTTCTTCGGTTGGCAGTCTGCCTGTGGAATCTTGACAACTGTATTTATTTCGGCTTACGTAGTTCTTGAATCTTTTTTTCTTTTCTTTTAAAATAAAGGAATGGAGTGGGGAAATAATATTTTTTAATTGCAAGATAGCAAAGAGCAGCAAGGTCATTATGGGACCAGGTGGGTTTTGTGCATGGTGCTGATTTTCTGTAACTTAAATAAAATAGATTTTTTAAGAAAAATGTGTCCATAAATAATGAGATTTGTGACCTACTTCAGCAAGAGCACGCTATGTCTTTTTTTTTCTGCAAAAAACACACAAAAACAAACACACACACCTTTAAAGAATCTCAGCAAAAAAATGAAATACTCTGTAATACTGTACAGGCAGTTCCCGAGTTAAGAACGTCCGACTTACAGACAACCCATACTTAAGAATGGACTTCTGGGTTCCCTGGCGCTATGTCGTTTACGTAGAGTACATAGCGTAGTATACTACGCAATTTGCGTAATACTGATTATTTATTTATTTATTTATTATATTTATACCCTGCCTTTTTTCCTGCAAGGAACCCAAGGTGGCTTACATAATCCTCTTCCTCTCCATTTTTATCCTCACAACAACCCTGTGAGGTAGGTTAGGCTGAGAGTCAGTGACTGGCCCAAAGTCACCCAGTGAGTTTCATGGCCGAGCGGGGGCTAGAACCCGGATCTCCCGAGTCCCAGTCCAACACTCTCACCACTACGCCACACTGGCTCTTAACGTATAGAACGTTTTAATGTATAGAACGCTATGCTGTTCCGACTTACATACAAATTCGACTTAAAGACATTCTTAAGAACGGAACTCGTTTGTAACCTGGGGACTGCCTGTATATGAAACTGGCCAGAAGAGAAATCAAGCTACCAGGAGCAGATAAGTTTCAAAAACAGCATGAAGTTACATGAAGTAACTGCTTCCCGCACATCCTTTAGAGTTCAAGTTTTGTGGCAAAAAAGAAAAAGTCAATTGATTCAGCTCAACTGCTTCCATTCCACCTGGCTGCAGTAAAGGGAGAGATGGAACAGCAGGGCTGGCTGACTGAAAGAGGGCAGGGCTGGCTGGCTGAAACACTGAACAGGAGCACTCTAAACCACAACCTTTTGTTGCTGGTCCAACTTCTATCCTCTAAAAATAATGGGCCAAATTCAGCCTGACTTACGGGTTTTTTAACACTGCAGTCTTATCCATGTTTACTTGGAAGTGACTCCCATTGACTTTAACGGGACATACTCCCTAGTAAGAAGGTTTAGGATTACAGCCTAAATTAGATTAATTGAAGGTGAAGTATAAAACACCGGTTTAAAATTCCCCCTTTGGTATCCATCCATCCATCCATCCCCCAGCGGTTTAACAACTTGTTTGCTTCTTCGTGGACCTTCTTGAATTCGGCCACTTGTATCATAGAATATGATACAAGGCAATTCCGTACCACAATTCCGTTTCTCGCTTAATCCCCCATATTATGTTGAAGTGAGATCTGCAGAAGGAGAAGAACTCGGCAAGAAGAATAATGCACAGAATAGTAGTTTCTCCCCGGGGCCGAGAAGCTATGCTGGGTAAACCAGTGTGTTTAAGTTTGTGGTTGAAGCATGTGGGCAGGAAGCCAAATGCCACACTCGGCTCCGGGTCCTGCTCGGAGTGGCGTAGAACACTGGAATGCGCACAGACCAGCAGGTAGCTCTGAAAGGCGAGTTCCATGACAGCGCTCGTCAACGCTTATCAAAACGGCTCATGTCACATCCTTGTTCGCGTACAGACACTTGAGGGTGGGGAATACGTTGGCAGTAGCTACACAAGTCTGGTATTGCAGGAGTGGGTGTGCAATTACCCAACCCAAAAAATTCACCAGGCCCACGGGGTACAGTTGCACAGTAGCAGCATTGTCGTTTGTGTCGTTGCATGAACCATTCTATCCTCGGCTTGTGTGTGCATGTATATGGGGGGGGGCAGCAGCAATATATACTATATTTCAGTCAAGGCGTAGTAAATATTTTTACTCAGAATTTGTTTGATTACAGAGATTTCTATCCTGCCCTTTGAGCAGGTCCCCAGGGGGGCTTGCAAAGAATCAAAATGCAATAAAAACAATGGAAACCTGCAGTCAGCTGACAGGTAGATCAGTTCTAACCGTGGGTGGGTGGGAGATCCCATGGGAGAAGAACCACCTTATCCAAAGCCCTGCTAGTTTTATGGTGGGGGGTGGGGGGCTAAAAGAGTGGCATTCCCCCCCCTTTTCAGCATTTGTTTTATTTTATTTATTATTACATTTATATCCTGCTTTTTTCCCCCTCCAAAGAATCCAATGTGGCTTACATAATCCTCCTCCTCCTCTCCATTTCACCCTCACAACAGTCC
Source organism: Shinisaurus crocodilurus (assembly GCA_021292165.1). Taxonomy (NCBI): domain Eukaryota; kingdom Metazoa; phylum Chordata; class Lepidosauria; order Squamata; family Shinisauridae; genus Shinisaurus; species Shinisaurus crocodilurus. Next base: position 25,581,118 of record CM037885.1, read on the forward strand.
TGTGAGGTAGGTTAGGCTGAGAGTCCGTGACTGGGCCAAAGTCACCCGGTGAGCTTCCTGGCCGAGTGCGGACTAGAACCCGGATCTCTCGAGTCCCAGTCCAGCATGGTAACCACTACACCAGACTGGCTCTCTTTTCCCCTTTACTTTTACGAGTTACTTCCCATTGGTTCCAATGGGAGGGAAATGATGGATGCCAGGAGGTCTCTGGACTTTCCCCCAGTTTCGGTGGAGGAAGGCTGTGAATCCAAGCCTTCCCCTGATCTGTCCCCACCAACATCGGAGCACCAATGTTGAAGGGGCAAGTGCCAAATGAATTTTCATGGAGGCTGGGAAGGGGTTGCGAGATCGAGATCTATCCCTCTGAGGTTGGACCTCTTCCCCGCCCTCAGAGGGGGAGATCCAAAGCATCCCAGGGACCACCGAATTGCAGCCTAAAAGCAGCACAATCTAAAAGAGCAGGGTAAGGCCATCCACTGAGAGCAAAAAGATTAATAGTGCAAGCCTTTGTGCGTCTACTCAGAAGTAAGTCCCATTGCGTTCAATGCGGCTTACTCCCAGGCAAGTATAGGATTGCAGCCTAAATGAGACAATTAAAAAGCCTGGGGAATTTAAAAAAAGTTATTTTCCTGATGCTGAAATAACAGAGTGGGCTCCTGTAGAGAGCATCCGAAAAACAGGGTGCCACCACTGAAGCGGCCTGTTCTCTGGTAGCCACCTACCACACTTCAGAAGGCAGGGGCACCTAGAGAAAGGCCTGCCTGTGTTGAAGATCTTAGGGAACAATCCTATGCATGTTTAGACAGAAATGAGTCCTACAGTTCCGAGCATGCCTACAACTCCCAACATGCCCCAGCCAGATCTTATGTCTAAAACATTCATAAGATTGCACCCTTAGGGTATGGATTGGCCCAAGCGATGAAGATTAAGACTAGCATTTTGAATTGAGTTTGGGATTGGATCGGGAGCTATTCTCCTGTAAGGAAAAGAGGCAGAGTCTCTGAGCAGTTGTTGCCGTAGTTGCCGTATTGCTATCTTGAGCATGACGAGGCTTCTGCCAACCTGCCTTTGGAGGGAGATCTTTCTTTCGAGATTCACATTCTTTCGTCAGCCCTTCAGCTCGCATCACCCAAGCGCACGTGCTCCATTACCTGGAAAGGCTTCAGCTGCAGGGGGATGCTGACTACGGGTCCAGCCACCCATGAGGTAGCAGGCCCGTTCCATCCACCCTCCCCCACAAAAAAACCCAGTGTCTGCAGAACAGGGACAGGCAACTTGTGGCACTCCAGACGTATTGGCCTACAACTCCCATAATCCCTCACCGCTGGCTATGCTGCCTAGGGCTGATGGGAGTTGTAGGCCAAAACATCTGGAGGGCCACAAGTTGCCCGCCCCTGGTGTAGAATCCAGTGCAGGGGTGGAGGCCCTGTGGCCGTCCAGATGTTACTGAACTCCCATACCCATCAGCCCCATAACCAGCATAGGCAATAGTCAAGGATGATGGGAATGGAAGTCCAGCAACACCTGGAAAAACACAGGCTCCTCACCCCTGATCTCGTGAATGCCAAGGATATAAGGGGGAAACAACAGGCCTAAAGCATCTCCAAAGATGGGTTGCCAAAGCAGAGAGCAAGGGAGTGGAATTAGGGGGGGCACTTACGAATCGCCAAAAAAGAGGAAATGCGCCACCCCCCCCCCCAAAAAGAGGACAGCGATCTGCATAAAATGTGCATGTGCAAATTAATATGTATACATGCAAATTTAGAATGTATTGTTAGAATGTAAATAGAAATATAGTCCATCTCTTCATTGGGCAGATGACTGTGTCCAGATGACCTGCCTGCCTGCTTGTTCATCAGCTGTCCAGGAGACAACTGCGGACAACTGTCCAGTGTGGCATAGTGGTTAGAGTGTTGGACTGGGACTCAGGAGATCCAGGTTCTAGTCCCCACTCGGCCATGAAACTCACTGGGTGACTTTGGGCCAGTCACTGACTCTCAGCCTAACCTACCTCACAGGGTTGTTGTGAGGATCAAATGGAGAGGAGGAGGAGGATTATGTAAGCCGCCTTGAGTTCCTTGCAGGAAAAAAGGCGGGGTATAAATATAATAAATAAATAAAATGGGCCAACAGTTTTTATGGTCCTTTGTCTTTAAACCAGAATTGGACAGGACAGCCCCTTCAAACAGAGGACACCTTCAAATAGGGGATGGCCCTCAGGCAGCCCTTCAACTAAGAGGACTGTCCTCTATAAAAGAGGGCACAGGGCCACCCTCGGGTCAGCCGGTTGTTTATTCTCAGCGGCAGCAGCTCTGTTTTCCAGAATAGAGATGGAAAACACTCTGGAGATGGAAGTGTCTGTTGGCACTCAAACAGACCCTTTCATTGACAGGCTGCTCTATAATAAATTAGCCATCATCACCTAGCAATAATGGCTTCACGGTTAGGAAGCTATCACGTTCAGGCACAGCAGGGCCATCATGCGCAATGTAATGCCCCAAAGAGAGAAGTGTGTAATCTCTCTCATGCACAGCTTGTGAGTACCATTTAAAGCAGTGTTCTCCAACCTTGGGTCCCCAGATGTTTTTGGCCTACAACTCCCAGCATGCCCCAGCCAGCTGGCTGGGGCATGCTGGGAGTTGTAGGCCAAAAACATCTGGGGACCCAAGGTTGGAGAACACTGCTTTAAAGGATCATCACAACATAAATGGTCACTAGAATATCCTTCGCAAAAGCACCAGTATACCAGATACAGCGTGTCTCTCTGTGTGTACAAACGTGTTATATGGATACTTACCGGTACATTGTTTTCCATGTAATCATACATGCAGCCATCCAGCTCCTCCTGGTGTCAATTTACAAATCTATCCGCTATGCTACATTCTTTTATTCATACCTCAAGTTGCCCAGTGCTCACTGAACATGGACATCTGCTAAATCTGGATTTCAAAGTCTAGATATTGTAACACAGACCAGGGAAAGCTGCATCTACCAACTTTTTCTTTTCTACACAACTGTTCACTGTACAGGGGCGCAGTCCTCTTTGGCAACGGATCACCCTGGGGGGCGGGGAGAAAGAGAGAGAATCGCTCCTTGAGTTTGTCTCAAGGAGCGCCTCCAGCAACATCAAGTAGGCCGCTCAACAAGATCTGCCACGGACGGCCTTCTCCTTATCCCATCAGCCAGAGCAGCCAGACTGGTGGGGACTAGGAAGAGGGCCTTCTCTGTGGCGGCCCCCACGTTATGGAACTCCCTCCCTAGTGACCTTTGCCATGCCCCTCCGTGATGAGGGCCATTCCACCACCCCTGCCAGGAGTATTAATTAATATTCCCCCTTCTTCCCTCCCCATTCCTTCTTCCTTGTGTGTCTTGTCTTTTTAGATTGTAAGCCTGCGGGCAAGGACTGTCTTGTTAATTGCTGTAAACCGCCCAGAGAGCTTCGGCTATTGGGCGGTATAAAAATGAAATAAATAAATAAATGAGCTTCTGCAGTGCATTAAAAACATGGCTGTTCAGGTGGGAATATGGAGTGGGTTAGGATTTTAAAATAATTTTTTATACTTTTTATCATATTTTATTGTATTGTTTTAATTCTACATTGCCCACGGTGGCTGGGTGGCCAGCCAGATGGGCGATTAATAAATATAATAAATAAATAAATAAACTCAAAGCTGCATAGAAGGTGTACTTCATTGAGCCCAATGCGCTTCAGGTCTCTTTAGCCCTCTTCTTCAAGAGTGCTATAAAAATAAAGTTGTGGAGGAAGGGGGGGGGGGCTGGCTGACCCGCCACACCCCCACCCTTTCCTACCCCAAAGGAACCAAGACCCCCAGAGATCTCAAGGTACCAGATTGCCAGCCTCAGCTGTCTGCAATCCTACTTGAATCTCTGTTCAGGGACTTGTCTTTCTGACTGTAACCTGGATTTAGTTACTGAACCAAGCAGAGCGACTACAAAACCCATGTGGGGTAAAACCAAGACAGGTTTATTCTGGTAGCATTTTACAACAAGATTAGGGGAAATGAGGGAAGCACACAAAATAGAGAGAGAGACACTTTGGTACACAGAAACAGAGCTGAAAAATAACAAAACCTGATTCTTTATATCTCTCAGGCACACAACTAGTTACCTGACGGTCAGTTCTCTTCCAGGGTTGGATCCAGCACAGCCCTGCCGCCCTGGGGGAACTACTCCACCTACCCGAAGGTCCGAGATGGGTAGCTTCCCACAAGGCTTGCCTTTACCAGAGCCCTCATTCAGCTAATTTCACCAGGAGCTACCTGGGGTCGGTTCCTGAGGCCTCCCGAAGGCTTGGACCTCTGCTTGGCTTGCTGCCATTGCTCCACAGCCAGCAACCACGTGACGAACGAAAAGACAAAGACACAAAGGCTACACTTTGGGAATATGCCTTTTCCCCCTCCCCCCCTCCTTCCTGTAGTTCTGCTGCCTTCAGCCAATCATGATGCACTTCACCTGGCCAGGCAGGGAGGGGAATTCATGACATTTGCACTTGAAAGCTTTTAGCCTGGCTTTTCCGGACTTCCAGGCGCCATCCATTCTAGAGGAACTATGCACACCCCACCCACCCCAGCCTCCAGCCGGTTCACACATGAGGTATGTGTGTGTGTGTGTGTGTGTGTGTGTGTGCGCGCGCGCGCGCGCGCGTGTGGGAACCCCCAAAGGCTCTTTTCTTCACAAAAGTTGTCCACAATTTATCTAGGAAATCAATAAAACCATATATATAATGGAAGAGGCTGAATGTGAACCTATTTTTCCTGCTTATTTTTATGGTATGCTAACAAACGGACCTGACTTCACACAAGTTGGAATAGCCTTTGGTTTGATATAGCAAAGCCTTCAAGCAAACTTACTATTTTATTTATTTATTAACATCCATATACAGTACTGCCTTATTTGCTAAAAAGTGGCCCTATAGCAGGGGGCAGGCACATACCGGTAACTGTTCCTCAGCCCCTAATCTCCCCTGGCTTCAAACTGTATGCACTGGTTAGGGAAGTCTTCCACCTAGTGACTGACTGAAGGTGTTACTGCAGGCTTCAAACACATGGACACATTTCAATTAATTAAAATTCAGTAATGCATTTTGAAAACAAAATAATCCTGAGGTGCACACCCCTAGTGTCCCTTTAGTATGCACGCTAAGTTTCAGGTGCCTAGATTTTACTGTCTTTGTATGGTGCTGACAGACACAGACATGCACATCTTTCTGCTGTGGCACCCCGGTTGTGGAATAAACTTCCCGGAGAGGCTCTCCTGGCACCTATGTTGTGCTCTTTCTGGCACCAGGTGAAGACTGGTGCCAGAAAGAAATTATTTTCTTTCTGGCACCAGAAAATAAAATTATTTTCCCAATAATTTTAGTCTTTTAGTCTCTGTTGTTTTAAACCTTTTACTGTATTTTAAATCTCTGTACTGCTGCTAGGTTTTACTTCTGTTTTTACTCCTACGCCAGTGTGGCGTAGTGGTGAGAGTGTTGGACTGGGACTTGGGAGATCCGGGTTCTAGTCCCCGCTCGGCCATGAAACCCACCGGGTGACTTTGGGCCAGTCGCTGACTCTCAGCCTAACCTACCTCACAGGGTTGTTGTGAGGATAAAATGGAGAGCAGGAGGAGGATTATGTAAGCTGCCTTGGGTTCCTTGCAGGAAAAAAGGCAGGGTATAAATAAATAAATATTTTATACTGCAGGTTTAAATTTTTATACAGTACTTTATGTTGTATTTTGTGGTTTTAATTGTTGTGAACCGCCCAGAGGGCTTCAGCTATTGGGTAATATAGACATGTAATAAATAAATACATTTTATTATTATAGATCAACTTTTTTAGATATGATTTTTTAAAAAATGTTTTATTGTCGTCAAATGGATTGTATTTGATTCCCTGCACCCCAGCTAAGACTACTCTCAGCATGGATCAAGGCCAAATGGGACTAGGGCAGTGAAAATCCACAATGTTATGGTCCTACTCCATATATAATAAATACTCTAAGACAGTGTTCTCCAACCTTGGGTCCCCAGATGTTTCTGGCCTACAACTCTATGGCTGGGGCATGCTGGGAGTTGTAGGCCAGAAACATCTGGGGACCCAAGGTTGGAGAACACTGCTCTAAGAACTGCCTTGTTGGATTGGACCAAGGCCAATCGAGTCCAGGATCCAATTTCAAACATAGTCAGATGCCTCTGGGAAATTCACAAGCAGGGCATGAGGGCAACAGCTCTTTTTCCTGATCTTTGTCCCCAGCATCTGATATTCTGAGGTAAACTGTCTCCAAATGTGGAGGTTCCATTTTTATATGGTGGCTAATTTAAAAATTATTTATGTATTTATTTATTACATTTCTATACTGAATTTTATGGCGAAATTTACTCTTCACTTTATGGCCAAGGCAGGGAGTATATATGCCATTCACAAGTACGGTATGTGCTTGTGAAGGAAGCACAGAATGCAGAAGGGTCCAATGTCCCATCGAGATTTCCCATTTGAATTATACACCAATTTAGGAACAAGCTGATTTTAACCTCACATATGAAAAAAATGGCCTTTCAGGCCAATCCTGCCTTTCCAGAAATCCCACATGAGTTCATTGGGGCTGACGGCCAGTTTATATAGATCAGTAGAACCAGATGGTAAACCTTTTCCTGGAATATACCACTTCAAGTTGCAGGTGGAGGGCTGCATTTTTGAATACCACCTCCCCACCCTCCAACCAAGCTCCTTCCCTGCCGGTTAAAAAACCCCCCATGCAACTAAGGATGCACTCCTATGCACATTTACCTACAAATAAAGCCCACTGAAATCAATGGGGCTTACTTCTGAATAGACATGTATGGGATTGCACTGTAAGACAGCTAGGCGGATAGGCTTGTTTTCAGAGTGCAGGATTTTTTTTTATTTTTCAGGAAGTACGCTGTATTTTGCCAATTGCACAGTCTCATGTAGGGTGGCCATGTGTCCTCTTTTACTGAGGACCATCCTCTATCTGAAGGACTGTCCTGCCCAATTCCAGGGCAACTATAATGACCAAGAGGGTGGAGCAACTCCCCTATGAGGAAAGGTTACAGCAGTTGGGATTGTTTAGTTTAGAAAAAAGGCGAGTAAGGGGAGACATGACAGAGGTGTACAGAATTACCGTATGTGTGGTGTGGAGAAAGTGGATAGGGAGACATTTTTCTCCCTCTCTCATCATACTAGAACTGAAAGGGGTCATCCCATGAAGCTGATTGGTGGGAGATTCAGGACAGATCAAAGGAAGGACTTCTTCACACAGCACATAGTTAAACTATGGAATTAACTTCCACAAGATGTAGTGAGGGTCACCAATTTGGAGGGCTTTAAAGGGGGATTGGACAATTTCCTGGAGGAGAAGGCTATCAATGGCTACTAGTCCTGATGGCTCTATACTACCTCCAGTATCAGAGGCAGTATGCCTATGTACTCCAATTGCTGGGGAACATGGGCAGGAGGGTGCTGTTGCACTCATGTCCTGCTTGTGGGATCCTGTGGGCAGCTGGCTGGCCACTGTGTGAACAAAATGTTGGACCCTTGGTCTGATCCAGCATATTTCTTATGTTCTAAGGATAAAGAATCCTAAGAACTATTGCCCATCCACTGTGAGCACCTGGACTGCAGACTGAACAGGCAGGCACACAGGTCACCTGGGCATGGTCTTCTGTACTACTGTCCATGGTGAGATGGACTATATTAATCATAACAATGTCTAAATGTGCATCTATACATATAAATGAACATAGGCAAACTGCTGTCCTCTCTTTTTGGTGATGCATTTCCTCTTTTTTGGCGAACCGTAATTGGCCACCCAACAATCTGGCTCTTACCCTATGCATATTTACTTGCAACCCCTGGCCCACTGAACTCAGCGTGACTTGCTTCCAATTAACATGCACAGAGCTGTTCTTTTTTCCTGCTGAACAGGCGGTGTCTACTTGGCTGCATTCCAAAACATGCTTACCTGAGAGTAAGCCCCATTGAACTCAATGCAACTTTACTTCTGAGTATATGTACATCTGCTTGCATTTAGCCTCTTGCAGATGAAACAGTCTCAAGACCACAAAATCTTTTGCTCCAATCAATGTTCTATGCTGAGACATTTAGGGTGCAATCCAATGCAAGTTTAGACAGAAAAAAGGCCTAGAACTCCCAGCATACCCCAGGAACTGTCGGCTTTTTTTCCTGTCTAAACTTCCATAGGTAGGCGATCACTCGTGACCGAATAAGATTGTCTTCCAGGATAAAATTACAAAAAGAAAATTATAAAAGGAGGAAATTCTAAAAAAATTGTGTAGACTCTAGCGATGGATCCGTAAGTGACTGTGGAGGCCAATTCTAGATCCACACAGCTTCGCACAGTGAGGACACAGGTTACCGTAGGATTGTGCCTTAAAATGATCAAGGGGCTGGAACAACTCCCCTATGAGAAAAGGTTACAACAGCTGGGATTGTTTAGTTTAGAGCTTAGCTTAGAGAAAAGGCGAGTAAGGGGAGACATATAGAGGTGTACAAAATTATGCATGGTGTGGAGAAAGTGGATAGGGAGACATTTTTTGTAGGCCTTTTTTTGTCTAAACTTGCATAGAATTGTGCTTTTAATGATATATGGTGGGGCTTATGCCAGCTGTTTTTTTCTTTTAACAGGTCTAGTTGTATTGATCTTGTTTTAGTTGTTCAAATTGTTTTAAATTCTGTATTGAAATTTTATGCTGTTTTAATTGTATTTGCATTGCACTGCATTGTTGTTGTGTTATATTGTATTGTTGTTAACAGCCCAAAGAGCTTTGGCTATTGGGCAGTATAGAAATGAAATAAGTAACAATAATTAATAATGTTTCCCCTTGAAAACACCACAAAACTATTTGTGGTTTTAACCTGACTGAAGTCCCATTGAGCTCAAGCTATGATAGCATTGCAGCTGCACAGCCCTGTCCTATATACAGCCATGCCTTGGATTGAGAGCATAATTCATTCCGGAAACGTGCTTGTAACCCAAAACACTCTTATATCAAAACGAAATCCCCAAAAAAAATTTGTACAGAGATTTTTAATTTAAGCCATACTACAACACTTGTATTGCAAGACGTCGCTTGTATATCAAGTAATAAATAAATAAATATTTAAAAATTTGCCTGTCTTGCAAAACGCTCTCAAACCAAGTTACTTGCAATCCAAGGTATTACTGTACATGTAAGCTCGATTGAGTTCAATTAGAGAGCCTAGTCTAGTTAGGCTCCCTAATACGCAAGACTTAGCTATAGCGCAGCTTCTTACGCACACTCCAAAGCTCCCGTGAGTTTTGACGCAAACTCGACGGCGCTTCGCTAAGAACACTTGCCTCCCCGCAATTGGTTACGCTGCGCAGAACGCCAGCTGACCGTTGGCTGGATCGCCCGTCTCTCTTTCCCCCACCTCCTCCGAACCCGCCTTCGTTCCATTGCGTCACGGCCCTCCCGTTCCCGCGCTGGCCCTCCTCCCGTTCCCGCGCGAAGAGACGACGAGTCACCAGGCGCCCGGGAGGGGGGGGGCTCTCGCGCTCTTCGGCGCGCGGTGCATGTCGGGATACGGAGCAGCGCTCTCTGCGGCCAGGCAGGAGGAGTCAAGATGGACGCGGGCTTCTTCCGCGTAAGTGCTGAGGCAGGGTGGGAACAGCGGGGCCACGCGGGGAGGGGGCAGCGGCGGCGAGGGCGCTTCGGATGACCGGGATCGCCTTTCCTCCCCTGCCGCACGTCAGCCAGGACGGTCCTTTAGGACTTCCCTTCTTCCTCCCCCCCCCCACTCCGACCCTGTGAGAAAATGGCGGCGGCTGCCTTCCAGCGCGCGGCAGAAACCGGCGAGGGGCTCTGTGGAGAGGAGGGGATTTTTCCCCCCTCCTTCCCCGCCTCAGTCTCAGCCTCCCCCTTTCGCCCCTTCTGTGGTGCTGTTCTCCTCCCGCGTTCAACTCCTTTCGTTTCTTCGGGTGCGAAGCCGCTGCCAGGAAGTAGGAAGCGAAGGGCTCTGAGGGGCCGCCTGGGCCTTCCTTCGCCTTCATCAATCAGCCTCGCACGCGCCGCTCACGCTCTCTCCCAGCGCTGCTGCATTTATTAATCTAGTAAATTAGTGGTGGTTCCCACGAAAGCCAGCGTGACAAAACTTTAAAAGAACGGAGCACGTTTATTGTGCGTGACAGGCGCTTTCGTGGGCTAGAGCCCATTTCACCAGATGCATGAGTTAGGGTGGGAGACACGTGCATGTATGAGGGTTGGGGAGGGGGGACACCCACGCCGACATTAAAACCAAAAAAGTACACGAAGTGCAAGAGTACAGTCTGTAATACTCCTCCTCAAAACGCAAATATGTTCAAGAAAAGATTTGCAAGACTAGTAATTAGGTTGGAACACACACTTTCCAGTCTTAACGAGAGAATTCCTGGTCTTAATTCAGAAGTGAAAAAAAACCTGAAAGTGCTTTATTTAAGATTTGCATAAATATTGCATCGTGTAACAAGGTGTGGATAAGATGTGTGTAATAAGAAAACTGACTCTTTGCTTGTTCCTGTGACTGAAGAGAATAAGCTCTTGAATGTATGGGGGAAAGCAGTCCAACTTTTTTGTTTTTTTAATGGAATGGGAAAGGTTTGTCTAAATATGCCCCCAAATCAGTAATTGTCGTTAAACTTCAGGGACTTCCTTTAATGCCAGCTTGTCTGCAACAGAACCCTAGAAGTGTGGCCTGCATTTCCTTGCAGCTGAGCACTGCAGGGGAGTTTAAGTGGTGACTGATCTTCTCATGGAAAGACCCCAGTAATCTTCTGAGCAGTCCCAGTGTTCACCACCCTGAAACTGAATATGACGAAGGGTGATATATAAATGTTTTCAGTCCATTAATGAAGGTTCCTGGAACAAAGTGTCAAAACACTGGCCTAACTAACCTGTGATAAAGCTGCATGAGTCTGTGGCAGGGACTCTGGCATGGTGTCAAACTTGCACTGTTTGCTTTCCCAGCTCACACTAGAGGTAAAGATCACCCAAGGTGCACTGCATTATAGTGGCAATAATAGTTTGGACCTGATTTGTGGCATCCTTGCCCTAAAAGTCAGCTACTACTTGTTTCAGGTAGTGCTAGGGTAAGATATTTTGATCTGTAGTAGTAAACTGCTTTGTTCTACCTTTTGAGAGCATAAGAACAAGTTGGGATGCCATGGTACCACTCTGCTCAAATATTGTCAGCTGACATGTCAGTTGACCACTGATTATGAGATGTCAGCAGATAAGCAAATAGCCAATAGAATAAGCTATCTCTTGCAACTTGTTTGGGAGGGGAAAGGATACAAGTTATTTGGACATAGTTGCAGGGCAGAAGATGCCTAGTCCTGTGTGTATGTGTATATATATATGCGACAGGCAAGTAAGTGACCATCACTCCTGCCATTGCTATCAGATGACCCCATGATGCACTACACAACATCAAGAACACTGTTTTGTAATATTTGATCATGGCCAAATAATCAGTTCAGGAAGAAACATGAATCAATACAAGAGTTGCCACATTAACAGGTTTAGTGTTGCCAGCTAGCCAAAATCTTTCCCTGTGGTATAGTGCATATATATGCACTGTAAAGGGTCTTAGCTGTGAATTTAAACACAGGAATGTTATGCTGCTCCATACAGCTTTGCCCCTTAACAATGGAGCCATGAAGGTGTCTGGCACCATTTCACAGGGTGCATTCTGAAAAGACTGCATGCCTGTGTGTTGGTTGCTCAGATGCCAGACAGTCCAGAGTGGAGACTGAGCTGCTTTCCCCCTGAGTCAAATGCCTGCCATCTTAGTAAGCCACTTCTGGGTGTTGCCACCAGTCCAGAAACAGTAGAAATTTTACCCATGGTTTTCCTCAGTAAGGCACCTTGTTTTTAAGATTTTATCCTGCTTTGTGATGTTTTAAAGTTTTTTAAAATGGTTTTTAAAGTTTTTTAAAGTCCCGTCCCCGTCCCCCCCAAGTTTTAATTGTAAGTTGCTTTTTGGGTCCTATCTTGGCTGAAAGGCGACTCAGAAATAAACCTAAGGAAAGGTGTGACTATGGTAAATCACTCTGTTTTGAAGCAAAAATATTAGCAGCTAAAACATTACAAACAAGTATAAAGTTTGAATAGTTAAACACTTCCAGAAATTGTAATATGGCTAAAAGGTTAATTGCTGGATCATATTAAGTCATGCTAAGATTAATCAAGTTAGGAATCTAACTTCTGGAATGTACATATTTAAGTACTCATACATGCAGTTATTGTTAGCATCTGTGGTCTGCAAATAGTCTACTGTTTTTAGGTGCTCAGTGACAATGGGATTTGCCTTACTGGAGTGCTTTCCAATTGATTCATTAACAGATTTCTGAATTTAAATTTAAATTTCTGAATCTGAATTTAATCTGTTTAACAGAATTCTGAATTTAAGAGCATGGCAATCTCTCCTCCTCCTCCTCCACCACCACCACCACCACCACCACTACTATTTTGTTTTTAACCTGTATTATATTATTATTGGCTTCCTTGAGTACCATTTTTGGCAGAAAGGGGGACATAAATAATAAAAAATAATAATAACATAAGCTGTTGCTTCCATCTTCTAATTTTAAATAGCAGTATAGAATGTTGTTAATCCTCAGAGGAATTCATATAAAGCTTGGGGTCCCTATGTCTTCTATGTATTTATTAAATTAATACACCTTTCCTCCAAAAAGGATGAGCAAGATGGCTTGTTATTTCATTGTAAAATGCTATTTGAAGATGATTCAAAAGCAAGTAGTGATATCAAGACATAAAGAGCTATATTTAAGGGTTGTGGGGTTTTTTAACCACTTTGCCTACATTAATTGGAAACTGCTTAGAGGCTATGTACTATTTTTCAATTTTTTTCTTAAGGCACCTTCAGCATATTGTTGACAAGTTGGTGTAGTTTGTCAAAAGTGTTTTGGGATGTTCATTAATTAAATACCAGCAAGTAAGTTAGTATTGAGAAGAAGAGCTTAGCTTAATGGTGATGAAATTTTAAATACAGTTGGTTTACTAAAAGTCTTTTATTTTTATAGGGAACAAGCGCAGAACAAGACAACCGCTTCAGCAACAAACAGAAGAAGCTGCTGAAGCAATTGAAATTTGCAGAATGCCTAGAAAAGAAAGTATGTTCAATTTGCATGGATTTTAAAAACTTTTAAATATAGCAGATGGTATTTTGAATGCAATAAACTCTGGGCTAAAGCTAACATAGGAAGCAAAAAGAAGGGCTAACGTAGCAAAAGTGTTGGTTTTTAAGGCTAATGCAGAATTGAAGTTGGTGAGGTATAAACACTGAATTGATGTCATTTTGCTATTAGTTCAGTAAAGTCTTCAGCCCTATTACAAAGAGCTCCAGGAAAAACCCAACTGTTAGAAATCTACTAAAAACAAATTCCTGTGGAAGGAACCATTTCAACTTCAGTCTTCAATTTTGGTTTCTTAGGGAAGCTCTGGCTATCACTGTAGACCATATGACAGTGCTGGGGTGACACTTTGAAGGGATAATAAACTCTGAGCCTCAATAAACTATTGCAAACCAATGGTGTCTAGTGATAGGCAAGAAAGCAAATACATTGTATACCACATTATATGTATGCTGCTATTTGTGTGCTTATGGTATATGTTGGTATATCATAGCATGCAAGGGATTACAGTAATTGATTACTAGTTGGACTAACGGCGGCATCCAGCAACAAATCTTAGGTTCATTAACCCACCAATTGCGGGGACATGTGCTGTGCCTGAGCTGCTTCCTGTTTCCTTTAACAACCCTCGAATGCCATATTTGAGGGTTGTTTCTGTGACATTCGGACAGGGGCACTTGTGGTTATTTGTGGGTTAAACAACCCCAAGTTAACCCACGATTTGCTGCTGGATGCTGCTGTTTAATCCAAACCGGGTCTACAGGTGTTCAGTATCCAATCACTGAACAAAAAAGGAAGGTGAACATTAAATATTCTTAATATTTTTGTCTGATAATGCAGGTGGATATGAGCAAAGTAAACCTGGAAGTAATCAAGCCATGGATAACAAAAAGAGTAACAGAAATCCTTGGATTTGAAGATGATGTAGTAATTGAATTTATATTCAACCAGTTGGAAGTGAAGGTAATGATTTTGCTGTGGTTGTATTTACACGTTTGTAAATGTATTGCATAATTCTGTGAAAACTGAAATTTCTCTATCAAAAACAGTTGATGAAATTAGGAGGAATTTTGTTACAATGTATATTGTGAATAAATTCACTTTGTAAAACGTTTGTTAAGGCTGACAGTTTTAGTGAAGGTGCATAGTTTGCAAAAGTGCTCAGGTGAAAAAATCAGACTTACTGTGTTGATTTTGCTGTTACGTGTTAAGCTACTTTGACAGCAATTTTCTAATGATGATGTGATTTATGATTTAAAAGGCCTGAACCAAAATGGAAGTTATTCCTTGCGTCTGAAGTATAGCACCATCACCTTATTAGGTCACAGCAGAGTGAGTGTCCAATGTCGCTCTGACCAACTCCCTTGATGATGCAGTGTGTGTTTGGAGGTGAGTTGTGTAAAGTGGCCGAACCAAAGACAGACAAAGCATCCAGCAGAAAGCAATTGGGCAAAGCTTTACACTGCTCTTGAAATTGTTGTGAATTAAATCAGATTAAATGTAAAGCATGAGGTGCAGTTCTAAATTGGTAAGAGACGTTCAGTGGAGACCTACTCTGTTTAGAGCTATGGCTGGGTTCAGCTGGGGTGGGGCTAATATATTAATTACAATAAAACTGCTTCAGGTTGATATAGAAGGAAAGCTTATAGGTGCAAACCACCTCCCACTGAAATCAGTGGCAAGACACCCATCTGATGTTGATGGAGCTGGATTGCACCACTGGAATACAGCTAATCGGTTATCAGTCGTATAACATGAACTGCACAAATGAAATTGAGTTCATGATAAACTCAGACTTCTATTTTACACAGTCTGCCACTGCATCCCAAGAGACAGTGAAGTGTTTTCTCTGAACTATTGGCAAAATGCTCTTGTGCTAATATTTTATGCTCAATCTTTCTTCCAAAGAACTCATCTTTATGAACAGTTGACATTTCAACTGAGAAAGGTATTGCTGTTAAAAGAAAAAAAGTCATGCTGTATTTTTGAATGTAAGATTTTATTGTTTAAACAGCCATATTTGGAATCTTTTTATGTACTTGCATAGAAATCCAACTGGGGAGGCAGGTTTAAGGGTTCAGCTGAATAAAGTGAGAGTTTATACTAGGAAATAGCTTGCTAATATGTATTAGTGTAACAAACCCAAATACACAGTTGTAGTTCCCCTTCATAGAAAGCATGATTTAAACTTTAGAACTTTTAAAACAATTTTTTTCCTTTTTGTGGTTGTGTACTCATTATTGCTTGTTCGTCTTTTGCAATTTAGATAAATGGTATAACATTAAACTCAAGGTGGTTGAGTTGCAGTAGGGAGTCGGAAGCAAGCCAAGGGAACATCTTTCTCTACAGGGGACTTGGCGATTCCAAACCCCCACAAAGTTCCAAGAAGAAACAGAAGACACCTGGAATCTGTACTTGCTTTGTGCTGTTGAGCTGTGCTTGTTATATGGACCTTGTTGCTTTGACCAACAATGTTAGAACTAAAGTGTCCACCTGTACTGTGAGCCACTCTTGACCTCTTAATCCTTTGTGGGCATTACATAATTGTCGTTAAAAAAATATATGGCAGCTTTCATTCCACAACCTAGTTAGTGAAGGCTTAGTTTAGTTTGCTGATGAAAGTAAGAAAATGCATGCATAAATTTTGTCCAGTTTACGCAGCAGGATTTCAGGTATATTGTAGATGATGATTCTGTAATGTCAAGTGTACAGTTTCTGTCCATTGTACGGATCCCAGTTAAAAAAAAAAAAAAAAAAAGATTTTTAAGCAGCAGTACCAAAGAATATTGGGGAAGAATGCTTAGAAAGTTAAGTACAAAGAAACTTATACTAACCATTATGATGCTGCTATACCAAATTCACGGCCCTCGGTTGTAGCGGCTGCACAGACTGAAATACTTATGAAATCCACAAAGGATTAACAGGCCATTCTGAATGTAATGATAAGGCAAGAGAAAATTGGTAATCTATTAGGGCTATATTACTGAGCATCCTTTAAAAACTAGAAATGAGTATAACATACTCTAGCTAGAAGATTAAGTCAAAATTAAAATGATTTGTTTGGGTTTATGTTTTCAAATAACCTGTGTTTCTTCCTGTCATATCTCTTTGCAGAATCCAGATTCCAAAATGATGCAAATCAACCTGACTGGGTTCTTGAATGGGAAAAATGCTAGAGAGTTCATGGGAGAACTGTGGCCACTACTGTTAAGTGCACAAGAAAATATTGCTGGTATTCCATCTGCTTTCCTGGAACTGAAGAAAGAAGAAATAAAACAGAGACAGGTAGGACTTTAATAGGGCTGGTCAGTGGGTTCGGGTTCAAATCCAAATCCCAGTTCCCATATGATCTTACAGGATGGCCTTGAGCAAACCACTTGGATTCTCAGTGTACCATCTGTAAGTTGGGAATAATTCTCTAGATTAAAAGATGGTTTGGGGAATGAAATGAACAGACACTGACCTGGTCCACACAATCAAATCAGCCCACAGTGGCTTATTTCAGTCACGGTGGGCTCTGGTGTGTGTCGGCTACCATTTTGAATATGTAAGCTGTATTGTGGGAACCCCAGTGGTATGGGTTATGTGAGGGTTAAACAACCCTCACATAACCCACACCACCCAGGGTTTGCATGACACACCATGCCATGGCGCTCTAACATTACTGCTTGCGTATTCAAAATGGGTGCTGGCCTACACTGCAAAGCCCTACAGTTTAATTAAGCTGTGGTGGCTTCGCATGACCTGCAAACTGGCCCAGAGTTAACTCTGGACACTTAATTAACTATTAATGTGACAATATGTCATGGCAACCCTTTAATTAACTTATTAACTGACACTGGTTACACAATAGACAGTTATTTCCTTTACCGCAAGGATGAACAACTTTTTTTGAGATATGGGCACAAAAATTCATGTGTGGAAATGTGAACTGAATATTTACTTGTAGCGTACACAAACTGCCTGCAATGAGGTGGTCAAATCATCTGCTGGGTAATGCTCATTTCTGCTGTGAATAATCTGGGATTTGGTTCCTAAAATTCTCAAGCATTGTGCTGTGGTAAGGGACAGAACTTTGGGTTCTGTCCCCATGGCACTTTCCTTGTGCTCTCTGAATTGTGTGGTAAGTAACCTTTTGTTAAAAAACAAACTCTTCTTCTCAGCTGTTCACTCAGGAGGGTCAAGCAGTTGTGCTGGGTGCATTGTATTTCACCTTGTTAATATGTTGCAGTAGCATTTTATTTATTTATTATATTTATATCCCGCCTTTTTTCCTGCAAGGAACCCAAGACGGCTTACATAATCCTCCTCTCCATTTTATCCTCACAATAACCCTGTGAGGTAGGTTAGGCTGAGAGTCAGTGACTGGCCCAAAGTCACCCAGTGAGTTTCATGGCTGAGCGGGGACTAGAACCCGGATCTCCCGAGTCCCAGCCCAACACTCTCACCACTACGCCGCATGTTAATCATGTCAAAATAGTAGCATGTTAATCATGAGATTTAGCAATAAAGTACTCTGTAATTGCAGTAAAATTGCGAGAAGTTGGGATGGAAAAAATGATTTTGAAAATTGGCATCCTAGTTAGGAGTATGTATTTATTTGATTTGTACTCCGCCTTTCTACCAAGAAAAATGGAACTCAAGGTGGCTAATTGCACTCAAGGCGGCTTAGCAGTAGCAAAGTGTAAGTGAACAGCCAAGTGAGGTTTCATAGGTGAGGTGGAATTTCAGCAGCGGCTCCCACATCTAGAGCTGGATCTAACCATCATAGTATGGCAAACCAGTCAGTTTAATTTATGGTTCCCACCAATTTACTAAGAGGCAAAATCAGATTTCACTCTTTCCTAAAATACATGTCATAGCATAATAGTTGGGCAGAGCAATCCTGTGGCCCCCATACAGCGTCTAGGGGGGCCTTAGGATTCTTCGGATTCCCAGATCCAAAGTCAGAAAAAGAGCTCCAGCCTCGGAGCTGGGGGTCTGTGCTCAGATCCCCCTGCTCCCCCTCATAGCCAGTGCAGCAAGAACTGTGCTGGCGGCTGCTCCAACATCCTAAGAGTGACCTCAGAAAAAGGGGTAAAGGGTGTGTTCCAAGGGGGTAGGGAAAGGAGGAGACCAGGGCTGTCAGGATATGAGGCATCCTGGTGGCGCTCCAGCCTCCTTCCTTCCCCCTCTGAAGTGCCTCGGCTAGATGGCCAAAATTAGCCATCTAGCTGATTTGCAGGGCGAGAGGAGCGGGGAAGCAGAGGTCGCCTCCGCCGTTTCCCCCGCTCTGCATAGGATGCCTGTAGTCCTCCCAAGTTCGGAGGCTTATAGGCATCCTTCCTGATTGGATTGCAGCCTGAATGGGTATAGGTTTCTGAAACAAAAATTTCCATCTTGGCCATGCTGCCGGAGTCTCCAGCTTTGGGTGCAGTCTCTCAGATGCATTTGTGCAGTTTGTAAATTATTGGTTGATATAGATGTAGGCATCTAAGCTAATGTAGCATAGTGTCTTAAGATACTGCACTATGAATTACCGAGTCCCCCGTTCAAATCTTGCTTCTGCCATGAACTCACCAGGTGGCCTTAGGCAAGCCGCTTTCTCCTAGCTTCAGCACCCCCACGTGCAATATGGGGATGATACAGTCCAACCGTGCACACAGGGTGGTTGTAGGGATTACAAGATAATGTATATGAAGCATTTGGATCGCACTCTTTATAGTACTGTATAAATGTTCGGTGGTATTGATACTTTGTTCCTTCTATGAATGCAGCATTTACTTCTCAGCCTGTGCTTCTGAATTAAGAACACATTCTTGTTTGTTTCAGATTGAACAGGAAAAGTTGGCTTCTATGAAGAAACAAGATGAAGACAAGGATAAGAGAGACAAAGAAGATAAAGAGAACAGGGAAAAGAGGGACCGATCTCGAAGCCCTAGAAGGTAATTAGTTAAGTATGTGTTAATCGGTATTCTCATATAGGACCCTTGGATGTGTTGAAGCCATTGGCTACTGAATTTTTCTTGGATAATGTATTCTCTAATACTTGGAATCTAAATGCCTGTGGTTAAAATTTAGCTTGACTTAGTTTTCCATTGAATGCATTATTCTTTTCCAGTCAATGGTTGGAAGGCAATAATGGCTCTGTGGCAATCATCTGATGAAAACTCTTAATTTAAATGCATGTTAAATTGGGTATAAATATACACAATTTTTAATTCTGTAATAAACTAAATATAAATTTGTCCTAGGCGCAAATCAAGATCTCCTTCCCCTAGAAGACGCTCATCCCCTGTCAGGAAAGAGAGAAAACACAGCCATTCCCGTTCTCCACATCATACAACGAAGAGTCGTAGTGCTACTCCTGCACCAGAAAAGAAAGAAGAGACTCCTGAGCCAGAGCCTTCTGTCAAAGTAAAAGAAACATTGATCCAGGAGGCTACATCTACTAGGTAGCTGTAGTTATTATTGGTTATTACTCTTGGTTACGACTTTTTCTTCCCTAGTTTTGTTACCATGTTATTCTGAAACTTGGTACTACATGTTATATGGTTGGGTGTGTACATGCGTGTGTATGCGTTTGCTTTTTTTTTCTTGGACCCTCACAAATGCTATTGGTCCAGTGGTCCTATTTCTTAACACAGTGATTGGGTTTGCATGACATGACAGCCCACTATGGCTTATAAGCCACAGTAGGTTGTTGTGTCGTGCAAACTTGGGACGGGTTTGTCAGGGTGGCTTAGAAGCCACCCTTGCAACCCATGGCTTCTAGTTGGGTCTGTTTGACCCATGATGGGTTGCCATGTCATCCAAACTCAGATGATACAACCCATCATGAGTCAAGCCCAACTACTAGGGAGCTGCTTGGCAAGAGTGGCAAAAGCCCCTTGGGATGCCTGTGGGAGGACCAGTACCTGTCCCCTGGGATACCTATGGGAGGACGAAGTGGGGAGGAGGTAGACAAGGACCCACAATGTGCCCAATCATCTGTCGGGCACATCGTGGGCCCTGTGGCCCAACAACCCACACTGTGTGGCTTGTGCCACAGCGTGGGTTGTCATGTCGTGCAAACCCTCCCATACTGATACTGACTTAGAAGATATTGCAATAGACTTCAGTTAACATCTTTGATTCCCAAATAAGTTTGGCCTGTGGGTATATATTTAGAGTATAATTTAGAAAGATGTAATGTTTTGGCAAATAGTATTCAAAGGGATAAATGAAATAACTAGGGTAAACTTAAAGGTATTTCCTAGCATTGCATTATTATCAATTTATGTTAAGGTTTGTTGTACTCAAGATACTAAAGATTTAATTACAAGCTTATTGACAGCAGCAAGGTTAATGATACCTAGAAAATGGAAAATGCAGTGTGATTATCAAATAGAGGAATGGTATAAAAAGGTATGGGATATTGCTATTAATGATAAATTAACGTGTAGTATTAAAGTTAAAAGGGGATTATCGAATTGAAATGATTTTAAAGATATATGGAGAGCATTTGTAGATTTTGTTTTATTAAGGGGGAAAGGGTGTACACCTTCACGACAGTCATTAAAATTTTGGAAGGTTGAATAGTTATATAGTTATTTGGTCCCGGGGGGGGGGGGGGGGATGCACTTATTTGTGTTTTTTAATGTGTTTGTTGTATAATTTGTATGTTTATGTATTTTGTAGTATATATGTTAAAATTTAAATAAAACTTGTAAAAAAAGAAAGATGTAATGTTAAATTAATAAAATCAGTGTAGTATCATTCTGGCTTGATTTCACTGCTTTTAAAGTATGTTTTGAAGATAGCCAGAATACACTGGAGAAATGTGAAAATATTAGACGGAAAGCTGAACTGAATGGTGACAGAGGCTTTCCCTGAGCTACAGCTTAGTCGGTGTCATTCCTCAAACTCAATAGTGCTAGCGGAGTTCCACCTAATCTTTCCAGTGCACAAGTGTTCATTACATTTGTGCAACCAGGTTGCGCAACAAGTTGCACAAGTGTAATGCAGAACCATTTGCACAATGAGTTGCACAAGGGTAATACACAACCACTTGCAGAACGGGTTGTGCAACCACTTGCACAACCGCACTTGCGCAAACGTTGGCTTCTCCTCTTGCATATAGTTCGGAACGGAGTTTCTGCTAGCACAGCGTCATTTGTGCTAGCGGAATGACACAACTGGATACTGCCCATAGTTGTAGGAAGTCTTTCCTCACATTGTAATCCATGGTTTAATTGTAACATTTTATTTCAACAGTGATATCTTGAAAGTCCCTAAAATTGAACCCATGCCAGATACTAAAGAAATATCTCCAGAAAGAATTGCAAAGAAGGAAAGGGAGAAAGAAAAGGAGAAGGCTCGTCCAAGATCTCCATCCCGATCTAAGTCAAGGTCAAAGTCTCGTTCACGTTCTCCATCTCATTCAAGACCCAGAAGGCGTCATAGATCACGATCCAGGTTAGCGGATTTATTTATTTTTCACACTTGCACATATGTGGTCTTCCTAGTGTGTTGATGGGGGACATTAAAGGCATGAAGCCCAGTTTCATCATGGCAATTCATCATGGTTGAAGTGTTCCTCCTCACCTTGTCTTTTGTACTCTCCTAGAGCAGGAGAGGGCAACCAAGGCCCGCAGAGGGTTGGGCACGTGATGAGAGATAAAAAGGGAATTGCACACACACCCAGCTAGGTTTTGCAGGAGTCTGTCTTGCAAGCCCCAGTCGATTCCCTTCCCACACGGCCTCAGTTGGGACATAAGTGGCACGGGAAGGAGGCATGGAGCTCTGTGCCCCTCTCTACATGGAAGGGGGGAGTGGCTGTGGTGGTGCTCAGTGATGTCACGGGAAGGGGGGAGGTAATCTGACCCCTGGTCCAAAAGAGATTGCCCGTCCCTGTCTTAGAGCTTCTTCTGTGCCAGCCTTGGTTTTCTTCATGTGACCAGTCTGGGGTCACTATGTGGAAGCAGTTCACATTCTGCTGCACATGAATCTTATCTGTGGCACCAGGTTTTTTAGGAGTGACATGTAGGCAGGTGTTGGCTGCTCCACAGATACTGATATCCCTTCTGGAGACTTGGCAAAGCTTTGACCTTATAAATCAGGTAGTAGCTGTTTTTGTATCTGATTTTTTGTGAACTGTATTGATAGGTCTTACTCTCCAAGGAGGCGACCTAGCCCAAGGCGACGTCCATCTCCTCGGAGAAGAAGCCCACCAAGACGCATTCCACCTCCACCCAGACACAGAAGGAGCAGATCTCCTGTGAGACGGTAAGAATACCTAGTTTAGAAGCAAGAGTCACCAGCATTTAAAGGATATCGCAATATTTGAATGTGCTAACATTTCAGTTGCTTCCGCTTATAAGATGCTTCCCCCCCCCCCCCTTGGTCAGGGGATAGAGGGAAGAGAAATTGGTTCCCCGTTTGGCTTGACACTTAAAGTCCTCTGATAGGCAGAGTTCAGTATTCAGTATACATCATCATCATCATCAATATGTAATAATACATTAATAATAATAATATTGAATAATAATAATTTCAATTTATGAGTCTCCCTATAGCTGAAGCTCGCAGGGTAACATTTGTAATAATGAAAAGTAAACAGGGAAATACGGTAAGTGGCTTACAGTGCAGTCCAACGTGGCTGCCCGTAACCCGCCAGACTTGGAGGATTATGGGCATACTATCAAAGACAGAAGGAACATGGAGGTGAAGGTTGCCTCCGCACTCCTGCTGCCCTGCAAAAGACTTAGATGGCCGTTTTTGGCCATCTTGAGTTTTCTGGCCCTGCACGCAAGGAAGGCAGGATTCCCCTCCCCGCCCACAAACCTCCAGCTCTGAGGTTGGTCTTCCAGAGTCCTAGCTCCGACAATAGAGCATGTTTCCGAGGTTGGAGCTGGGACTTCGACATCTCCTATGGCCGGCTAGACAGTGTCTAGTGGCCATAAGATTGTGCCTTTAAAAATGGATAATTCTTTTTGTGCAATATTGCATGACTGTTCTTTTCTTTTCTTTTTTTAATCATATACTGACAATCTGATTGGGAATTGCCTGTATGTGCTGTGTTCCTCACTAGAAATAGCCTATACTAAATTAAAGATTATGAAAAAAGTGGCATAATTTTGAGAGTTAAAAGAACAATTCACATTTTATTTCCCATGGCCTACATATTACACAGAAGCAGATTACAATGTACAGTCTTGATGAAACTGTACAAGTCTCTTACAAAATGTATGGGTATAGTCCTTTGCTCTCAAAGGATCTGTATAAGGGTTGAACCTCCTGCAGCTAACTTCTAGTAGCCAGTTGTAAGAAAACAAAATGCTTTGGGGTTTGAGAAAAATAGAGGCAGTTTTGACTTTTATATTTCGTGATAAAACTAACCTCATTCCTTTATAAGAAGCCTTTTCTTAGCAAACATGCAAGCTAGACCAAAACACCTTAACAGCTTTTTCTCTGAACCCTTCCAGCATGAACTTGTCTACCAAGTCTCTTCCATGGAAGTTGCTGAGAATTTTTAAGCATGTAGTAGGGCAGAGACCTTTTGGGTCTCTTGTCTCTCTCTTTCCCCCTCCCCCTGCCCCATCCCAGATATGTCTGCACATTGCAGGGGAAGATCCATAGCATTGGGCAAGATATCCTTCAAGGAAGAGCCCCAGGGTTCCCCAGAATGCCACTTGAAAACCGCTGCCCCAAACAATTAACATAGGACCACTTCCTTGATATCCTGATGATATAGGATGCTGACAACATTGCTAAAATCTGCACATACTGACACACACAAATTGGACTGGCAGTTGAATATTTCTTTTGCAAAAGTTGTTAACAAGTATATTTTTTATAGCTGTATGACACCGCTCCTAAGGAGTATTATTGCTCAAGGCAGGGTTTCTTTTTTTCAGGTTCTCAGGAATTCTGCAGCCAAAGGTGGCATCAGCAGGTACATGATAGCAACAGAACTGACCACAAATTGTGCCGCAGAATTCTAGAGGCCTTTAAGCGCAGTCTGATAATCAGTCTAATTTCTGATTCCGTGCTAATGTGTTCATTTTTTCACGTTTGGAAAAATCTGCAATTTTTCAATCACCTTGTATTTTGTGCTACTTGAAACAAGTTTCCTGAAAAGAAGATCTGTGAATTCCAGTTAATTCAGTCCTTTAAATAGGTTGCTTTTGGACCATTCAACTTCTAAACAATCTACGTAAATTATTTCCCCATTGCTAAGTAGTATGCACATATTGCTTCTGCACAACTTTTGAAAATTCCTCCTGAGATGTTTTGGGAAGCATTAAAAACAACAATATAAGAACTGTGCTGGATCAGACCAAAGGCCTATCTAGTCTAACATCATATTCCCACAATAGCACCATCCTGCTTGTGTTGCTCAGCAACTGTTATTCAGAGGCCTACTTCCTCTGATACTGGACATATTATATTGATGGCCTTATCTTCCATTCTAGTAGGAGCTGTTATTATCTTTGTAAGACTACAGGGCAATGTAAATTTTGTAAATCATGCTTAAAGTACACTTGATATCAACTTGAATTTTACAGGAGGAGACGGTCATCAGCCTCTTTGTCAGGAAGTAGTTCCTCCTCCTCTTCTTCACGTTCCCGATCTCCACCAAAGAAGCCACCTAAGAGAGTTGTTTCCAGCCCTCCTCGTAAAACACGGAGACTGTCTCCTTCTGCAAGTCCTCCTAGGCGAAGACACCGACCCTCCCCACCACTAAGTCCACCTCCAAAACCACGACGGTCTCCAACACCTCAGCAGTCGAGCCGTACAAGAAAAGCCCGGGGCTCAGTTTCTCCTAGTAGAACTTCAGGTAAAGTGAACTAAATTTGATACTTCTCCAAGCCACTCTGACGGTGTGTGTTTAGCTTCATATAGTTCTTGAGTAGCTAATGACTGTAGTGTTTCATAGCTTTGCCTGTCCAAAGTGAAGAGAGTGGATACAGACTTTCCAATAAATATTGGAATGTTCAGAGCAATTGCTTTATACTTCAAGGCTATTCCTTTGGAATTCATCAGAGTTTGAGCATCTTTCAGAAACAGTGTAGGACATTTTTATAAGGTAAAG
Source organism: Shinisaurus crocodilurus (assembly GCA_021292165.1). NCBI lineage: Eukaryota > Metazoa > Chordata > Lepidosauria > Squamata > Shinisauridae > Shinisaurus > Shinisaurus crocodilurus. The sequence goes on from CM037885.1 coordinate 25,606,373, forward strand.
GTATTTCCTGTTTCAAAGCAAGGCCCTCCACACAGCAGCCCCATGCAAGTAATCCTACATAACCCAACCATCGAGAGGAGATACACTGAATGAAGAGGCGTCTGCTCCAGATTACTTTTACGGAGGCTGATGTGTTGCATCCACCAGCCTATGCCCACTTCCCTAGGCTAGAAGGGCGGGAAAAGGCAGGCACTACATTTTGTGTCTTGGTAGCTGTGTACTTTTCTGTGTTTAACACGGCACTGCTAAATTGGCTGTATACATAGCTCAGGGAGCTGGGATTAGTAGCCACTATGCTAAGCTGTATGTGCAGCTTTTGTCTTTTTGCTTTAAGGACAACTTGCCATGTGTACCACTTGATAAGGTGGCAGCATTATTTCATCTGCCACTGCTTCTGACTTGCTATGTTCAAGGGAGATACTGGCATGAAATATGTCTGTATGCTTGGACCACCTCCTGCATAGCTAGGATGTGTGCAGGGATCTACCTCTGTTGCTTCCCCCTGTACCCTTGAGCGTAAGGGAAATATTGCTGGCAGGCAGAGGGGAGTAGGTTGTTCAGAAGGCTGAATTAGCAGTTCTTTGCTTGTGCTATATTGCTTAGAAACCGCACACTTGCAGATTAAATGTTATTAATAAATGATTAGAAAAACACAGTCATTGTAGACCAGTGCATAGTGTAATTGTATTTTTAAGGTTTTTAATCTTTGTAAACCGCCCAGAGAGCTTTGGCTATTGGATGGTTTAGAAATGTAATGAAATGAAAATGAATGTAAGAGTTTTTCATTCAGATTTCAACACGAAGATTTGGTTGGGGCATTTTTGCACACTCTCCCTCTCTGTTTACAAAGGACAATAGTGAAGATTTATCTGACAAGTTTTGGGGTTGTGTGATTTTTGTTTTTAAATTCAGATTTCTTTCCCTATCCTAGGGCTTTAGGAGGACTGGTTACACTCCTCATTTTGTCCTTGCAACCATTCCTGTGTGGTAGTTTAGGCTGAGAGAGAGTAACTTGCTTAGGTCTTCTTGGTAACCTTTCACGGCTGAATAGAAATTTGATTCTGGGTCAGAATCACCAGACTGGTGAGGTTTATAGCACTAAGTGTACTGTACAAATGACAATGTGTACAGTCATTGTTTCCCTGACTCTCCCTTACAGTTCTGTTTACTTCTTTTCAGCACCCAAACATAAAAGTACTGAAAAAAGGGAATCTCCCTCACCAGCACCAAAACCTAGAAAAGTAGAATTGTCAGAATCTGGTAAGTTTCTTATACATTTTAATATTGAAACTCCTTGTATTTTTGGCTTATTGTGATACTGGCAAGCGTTAGGGGGCTTGATGTATTGGGCACCCAGTACCCATTCATATCTGTTGTTGACATGTACAATTTGTACCTTTTTTACATGAAGATGCATCATAATTTAGTTATTAAAGCATTTATATCCCTTATTTCTCTACAAAATCCAAGGTGAACAGTATAAAAAAATACAAACAGCCAAAATAACCAGTGCAATGGCAGCAGCAGTACAAAGTTTGCAAGCAAAGCCTAGAATCATAAGCATCACTTTCAGACCCCTCAAACCCTAAAAGAATTACATCTTCAACCCTGAGAAACTGCTCAGAGAATACAAAATGTGTTCCATTTTATTAATATCATGAAACAGGCTCTAAATATAATTCCTCAGTGTTTTTTTTTTTAATTTTTTTAATTTGCATGCTTTTCAGAAGAGGACAAAGGTGGTAAAATGGCAGCTGCAGATTCTGTGCAGCAAAGACGACAGTACAGAAGGCAGAACCAGCAGTCTTCATCTGGTATGGTATTTTGCAGTTTTGCTGCCTATACCTGTGCATGTATACTTGGGAATAAGTTTCGTCTTGTTCACTTGGGTTTCTTCCAAAGAAGTGTGCAAACCTATAATTTGGCTAAGCCTTGGATTTGTGTGTTCTGGCTCTTTCCAGTACTTGTTGCCTAATCATGCATTTTTGGAACTAGTGGCAGATTTCATAGACTTTTTAAAGTGCTTGGCTTTTAGACTTAAAATATTTTGCGCTGGAGCAAGGTATGAGTAGGACTGCTGTTAGAGGTGGGGAAGAGGTGCAGTTCTTCTGTTGTTGAAATAAGGAAAGAGTTAGAGGAGAGTGGTGTCTGTGAGTGAGTTATCCCAAATCTATCTTTGATACATAAGAAGCGCAGGTGTACTATAGCAGAGGTGGGCAACTTTGGTGGGTTCATGGGCCATTTTGCACCCCTCAGACCCCCTCTGGGGGCCACACTTGCCACTGGACTAACCCAAAAATTGGCAGTTTGCTGCCATATTTCAGCAGCATAGCACAACAGAAGCTGAAAGGGGACTTCAGACTCTGTTGTGATTTGCTGCTGGAATTTGGTGGCAAACTGCAGGGGTTTTTTTTTGCCATCAACACCCCACCAAATTTTGGCGGGGGCCACAGCTAGAGATGGGAATATCTGTTGCCCTCCCCTGGACTCTAGTTTTATTAACTTCTTAAATCCCTGGTTCTTAAAAATATGAGATGCCTCTTGCTGTAGCTGGTGTGATGTGCTCTTTAATATATCTTGATTGGTTCTCACCTTGGAGGAAGTTGTGCACCTTGCCCTTTCTATGACTTGTCAATGTTGCATGTTATTTACAAGCATTTGTTTTCTTAGAGATTTCTTAGAGATTTCTCTTTTCTTAGAGATTTTGGCGGGGGCCACACTAGAGATGGGGATATCTGTTGCCCTCCCCTGTACTCTAGTTTTATTAGCTTCTTAAATCCCTGGTTCTTAAAAATATGAGATGCCTCTTGCTATAGCTGGTGTGATGTGCTCCTTAATATATCTTGATTGGTTCTCACCTTGGAGGAAGTTGTGCACCTTGCCCTTTCTATGACTTGTCAATGTTGCATGTTATTTACAAGCATTTGTTTTCTTAGAGATTTTGCAACAGGCACTTAAAGTGCATTTTGAGCTCATGTTGCCTTCTTCCAATCCTCTTTTCCTTTGCTTATGCATGAAAGGGATAAAAACTGAGTCCCACTACTACCCTTTGTAATGTTTTATACTGTGTCACTAAGTGTTTCTGTAATGTAACATTAGCAATAATACCCAATACTAGATATTGGGCTGGTCCACATGACACAAGGGTGCTGAGTAAGCCACGGACTGCGTGCTGGCCTGATTTCACCCTCATCAGGGGCAGTTCCTTTTTGTTGTCCGAACCCGGTAAGAGTGGCTTGTTGGGGTGGCTAACAAACCACCCAGAACCCACGGCCTGTTGCGGGGCTGTTCGGTGGGTTATTAACCACCCGAAGACACCACTCTTGCCAGGCTTGGCTGACACGAGAAACTGTGGCAGGGGGCTTGGATCACCAACATGGTGTCCGTGGGCTCCGCAACCCACTGGGACTTAAGTAAGCCACAGTGACTTGTGGCACCCATGGGTGCCATGTTGATGTGGCTTAAATAAGCCACGGTGGGCTGCGGTGATTGTGCGAACCAGGTCATAGGCTCAGTTTAGACCTAATATTCTCAATCTAATAAATCATGGTTTATTAGAACGAGCTCCCTCCTCCTCTCTCACACACTGCATTCGGAAACTTCTGGAGTTTGTTAAAATACAGTTTCCCATTTCAGATGAAAGCCCTGGCAGCTTCAGTTGCAGCACACAGGAGATGGGAGGAAGGGGGTGTATGGGCACAACACCCATTCTTGATCTAATAAACCATGATTGGTTAGACTGAGATTGTTGCATTAAACATGCATTGCTCAAGGTTCTGCATCTCTCAAGCCTTCACCAAACTTTTCTGACACCAGCCACTTGATTTGGGTCATGTCAGTCTGTAGTGAAATTTTTGTGTGTGTTTCTTTCATGTTTTTAATAAAACAATTGGCTCACTGTCCTTGGGATCTAAAGGCACCTGATTCAAACTTAATGCATGAACTGAAATGTAATTGAGAGGAATCTGTTTGAAATGTCATCTAATATATAGTACTATGTGGCTTAGATGCTGCTACACCATAACATCGCTAACTTACCAATATTAAAATGGTAACCTGTTAGTGGAGGGAATCCATGCACTCCCATCCAGAGAAGGAAGCCTGTTTAAAAATAGAACACCGATTTGTTCTGAAACTCTGTTAACCAGCCACAGTTATTTAATTGTTCAAATTGATTTATAAAGCTGCCATTAATTACTCATTATAGAAGCTTGATACATTTTGATTTTGATTCTGGAGGTTTATTGACAGTTTGGCTCTCTCTCAAATGGATTGCAGAAAATTCTTTGAAGAAGAGTTTAGCTGAAAAATGGCTAGCTGTTTTATACAGAACTGTTTAAAAATAATTTAGGAGTACCTACAGTGCACTGAGTGTCCGTATCCTGTTGCATTTTAGTAATGCAGTTTTCCTTTTTGTTCCAGATTCCGGTTCTTCATCTTCCTCTGAAGAAGAACGGCCGAAAAAGTCAAATGTGAAGAATGGCGAAGTGGGCAGACGCCGGCGGCATTCGCATTCCCGAAGCCCATCTCCGTCTCCACGAAAGTGGCAGAAAGAGTCTTCCCCTCGGTAACTTTCCTTGTTCCAACTCTACTTTTCTATGATTCTGTGTACACAGGCTGCTGTTTACTAGTAACAGTCAATGTGCTATTGTTTCTTGACCGTCTTATTATGTCAATTAGAACAATTTGTACTTTTGAATTGTTTGCAGTAGGAACTAAATTCAACACCTGCCCCAAATTGAGAACATTCTGTGTAAAGTTGTCACTCTCATATTAGCCATGACATTTCTACTGTTCCATTCCATTTATCCGTATAGCTTCTTCTGATTCCAGTGATTAGGATTCATAGTGGGAGCTTCTTGGGGGCCAGCATAAAGGGATTACTCAGTTGCTAAGAAATACAACATGGTGGCTTTCTACCTGCTAGTTCATCCTTGCACTTAACTCTGTGGGATGTTTGACCTCTCCATTTTCCCCCCCTCCACTGCTGTCAGGATGCAGATGGGAAAGAGGTGGCAGTCGCCAATGGTTAAAAGGTTAGTTAGCAGATTAATCTGCTAATTAGGATTAAGTTTTAAAGGGCTTCTGGAAAAGATGCACTTGATTTTACCACAGCCAGCTTGTCATGTGTCCCCCCCCCCCCCCACATAGAGTAAAATTCTGTGGAAGATGGAGAAGGAAGGGGCGGGTGTTCTCTAGTGTTTCCCCAGTCTGCTTTGCTCTCCTCTACTGCTGCTGGGGGGGGGGGGGGGGGGGGAGAAAGTTACAGTAAAGTAAATAAAATGGGATAATCAAACAAGCAAATGGTCCATTAATGCACATCTGGTATTCTCCACATTTTTATGCAGAAGTGGTTAAAATGTATTCCTCTATTGCCCAGAGTTCACTGCCTCTATGAAAATTGAACATTGTATCTTGATTGTATAGTGCGTTGCCATTTGGGGTGTTTAGGTATTGTTCAAGATAGACAGTTTGTAAAACAGAAAGTGGACTCTTTTCTTTCTTTCTTTCTTGGTATTTATTTCATCAGCGTCTGCATTGTTGAAAACATCTAGTTAAAAACAAACAAAAACTTCACAGCATAGTTTAGTTATATATTGGGATTATTACGGTACAAATATGTAACATTATAGCATTTTTTTCTGAAGGTATTTACAAAGCTGGAGAGAATATATATATATTTGTATCATAATAATATATATTTTACTGGGATATTACCAGTCATGTGCAGCTGTGGGGAAGCTTACTGGTGATCAAAGGATCCTGGATTGCAAGGGAGAGGCACAAAGTCGAAAAAGAAATGTGTATGTAGGGGAGAACTGAGAAACTCTTTCTAGAGTGACATAGAGGGATAATGACTGCAAGTGTATGCTTGATCACTTCTGCCTTACGTCTTCTGTGGCAAAGATCAAGCCAATTTACATTAAATTATATGGGTATTAAGACTGAAATGAGCTGGACACAAAAGTCTTGGACAAGTCTTATTAAATGCAGTGCAGTTGTGTCTGTAACCTAGACAGGCTACTTGTTCCTCAGTGCTTCTTTTGTGATTGTTTCACATCTGATCAGGTGTGAGATACATGCCAGGAAATAAGCTGTTTAAAATGGAAGCCTGTTGCTGCTGCGTCAGTGCAGTGTTGCTCCCTGAGGATTTGCATTAGTCTTGCGATGGCACACACCAGTGAGAGTGGGTGGTCGGCACTGTTGCTTTTGATACATCTGCTGATGCCATGGGCAAATTTACTTGCCTTTTGTTCACACATGCCTATGTTAGCCATTTGTGGACTTAGAGGAGTTGCCCCCCCCCCTTTTCAAGCTTCCTTGCCTGATCACCTGAAGATGATTTTTTGTACCACAGGAAGACAGGTGTATCAGAAAGGCTTGTTGGCTGCCCTGAAGAGCACCTTAATAAGACCATATGAACCCAGTAATTGAGTGGTTACTGGTTGTAGCTGAGGGGCAGGGCATGATAGGCCACTCTGTAGGTTGTCATGCCCATGCTTCTCTCCAGGGTTTGTCTTTTGAGCTCTCCCTCTTTCTCCTTCCTTTAGTAGGAGGAGGCGAAGTCCCTCGCCACTGCCTGCCAGAAGACGGCGTTCTCCTTCTCCTGCTCCTCCTCCAAGACGGCGTAGGTCACCTTCATTACAACGCCGAAGGTAACACAGTTGCTGCCTGTCTGTGGAAAATGTATGCATATTGAAATAAAAAGGATGCTGTGACATAAATGACCTTTAATCAACATGTGTTATTTGATACAGGCATTTGTATTTATTTTGAAACTGGCAATTAAGTTACTAAATGTTTTAAAGAGGATATAACTATTGAATACCACCTTTATTAATGATTTCAAGATGGTTTACAAAAACTAAAACAAAAATAAATACATACAAAACCAACCAGCTGATAAAAGCACAATTAAACATCAGAGTTTAAAATACTTAAGATGGTAAAAATATTTTAGAACATTTAGAAAACGGTTTAGTAGAACTCTTAAAACATTCTATACAAAGACTAGATGGCCTTCCTAATCCGTTGGTGCAGTGGCAATTAAAGGCTGTTACTGTGTGGTAAAATTGCATTGCCTGTTTTCCCCAAACCATTTGTTTTTTGCTTATTCAATAGGGTTTGCTAATATCTCTAGGCAGCTCTCCCAAACTTCCTTCCTGTATCTGTTTACTAGGTCTCCATCACCACCTCCTCGCCGGCACTCTCCCACTCCCAGAAGATACTCTCCTCCGATACAGAGAAGGTATTCCCCTTCACCACCTCCGAAGAGACGAACAGCTTCTCCCCCTCCCAAAAGAAGGGCATCTCCTTCTCCTCAACCTAAGCTCAGAGTTTCTCATTCTCCACCACCAAAACAAAGAAGCTCTCCACCTGCAAAGAGGCGTTCACCATCAATATCTTCCAAGCACAGGAAAGGATCTCCTCCCAGCCGGTCCAACCGTGAAAACCGTTCCCCACTGCAGAGCAAACGGCATTCACCTTCCCCGCAGCCTAGGCCTTCCCATACCTCTGCGAGTCCCCCGCTGCTGCGCAGGGGGCCTTCCTCTTCACCTCAGCGAAGACAGTCTCCATCTCCAAGTACTAGGCCCATCAGGAGAGTCTCGAGGACCCCAGAGCCCAAAAAGTTGAAAAAGTAAGTGATTTGTTGGCAGCTAAAGGGCTGCCTTTGCTATTAAGAAGGCACTTGGTTTAAGCCACCAAGGAAACTGAGAATTTTGCAAATCCTGAGACATTCTTACGTAATTTCCCTGTTAGAATACATGTCTGTTGTGTTTTTATTTTGAATATGAGATTTCACAATACAACTCTAATTTCTAATAAACTTTTCCAAGGTAGTGTTTGCTATTTATTTCCAACTTAAAATCCTGTTCAGGGCTGGCTTATAATCATACAGATGTCTTTTCGCTATGGCTGAAGGGGCCTCAGTCTGCATAAGTCCACATCAGACTTAAAAATGTAGAAATTGGTTATGACCTAGATACTCATAAAAAGAATTTTGATTTGAAGAAGTTGGGGGTGGTACAGTGTGAAATTGTGGCAAAATTAAAAGGGCTGTTTCAAGGTTTTCAATTTTAGAATAAAGCCTGTATAAATTTGCACATTTGACTGAACCTATGTAATTCTGAGCAATAGAACTCAAGATTTCTTCATTTTTGATCAGCGGTGGTGAGGACTGGGAGGAATTTTTTTTAATAATAATAATAATAATTATAATTATTATTATTATTATTATTATTTTATTCGTTCATTCATTTATTCATTCGTTCATTTTATATCCCGCCTATATACTGTTACTCTAGGCGGCGTACAAAATAACAATCAATTAAACAGATAAGTATACAATAAAAACATCTGTTAAACATAAAAACCGTATAAAAATTCCATTAAAATTCCATTAAAACAATAAAATTCCATAGTAATATGGTAGAATGTTATAACAGGAAGGCCTGCTGAAAGAACAAAGTCTTCAGTGCCTGCTTAAAGACATTCAAAGAAGTCAGCAGGCGTATTTCAAGTGGCAGGCCATTCCACAATTGAGGGGCAGCAAAAGAGAAGGACCTCCGATGAATAGCTGCCAGTCTCACATTAGGCAGCTGCAACAGATGACCCTCCAAAGAACTTAAGTGGCGGGATATAAAATGAATGAATGCAAATTGGCAGCCAGTGTAAAGATCTTAAGACGGGTGTTATATGGTCTCTACAGGGTGTCCCGGAGACCAACCTGGCCGCCATATTTTGTACTAGTTGAATATAGGGCTTGTGCCTTATAGCTGCCTTTTGTACTTGGGCTCAGTGTACCATATGAAGCTTTGTAGTTGATTGATTCTCCTTAGAAGACTTTACCTCTTGTTAGTCTAGCTGTGTTTACTAGAAAGTCTTAAAATATTCTGTGCCTCTTTTCTCTAAGGGCTTCTACACCAAGTCCACATTCTGTGAGAAGAGGATCTTCATCCAGGTCTGCTTCAGGATCACCTGAACCACTGCCTAAGAAACATCCAGCACCTCCATCTCCTGTTCGGTCTCGATCACCTTCTGCTCACTGGTCACCAGCAGCACCTGCAAAGAAGGCTAAAAGTCCTACACCAAGTCCATCGCCAGTAAGGGTGTGTGTCTCCTAATGCAAGTGTGGTGTATGCCTCACATGCAGGCTGAAAGCATGTTTTCTGTGGCTAATGCAGCTGTAAATCTGTCTGTCAAGCTAAGCTGATAGCTTCTGTATCCCGCCTATATACGAAATAAAAGTGGTGGGCCAGCTTTTATTTCGAATGTGAAAGCCTTGCAAGTGTTCCTGGGCAAACAAATGACCTCTGCCAGGAAGTCCATTTGGAATGTATTACTCTGCAGTGTGTATGTGTTCTTAAATGTTAGGTTTTCTGTCTTTATTCATGGAAAGGTGGCATATAAATGTTTTAAATAAAATAATTGAAATGTACTTATTGCTTGACATTCTAGAACTCTGATCAGGAAGGGGGTGGCAAGAAGAAGAAGAAAAAGAAGGATAAGAAACATAAAAAGGATAAAAAGCACAAGAAGCACAAAAAACACAAGAAAGAGAAGGCTGCGGTAGCTGCTGCAATGGCTGTTTTTACCACATCTGCAGAAGAAGACCAAGAGAAAACCACAGAGCCCAAAAAGGTGAATATTATGTATTTATTTATTCGAAATATTTATAAGCTATTTCCTATATTCCTTGGATTGGGTGGGTTGGATACTGACTGACACTGCTAAATATTAAGGATCCAGGGATCAATTTACAAAGCCATTATAGTATATTTTACACAAAATGTCTTGCATTGTTTAAGAACACCTTTCTTTGTTCGAATATACTCATGGGCTGTGTACTCCAGACAACTGCAGGCTCCGGTTTAGCGTGGGATCTGCTTGTTGCAAAATTTGGCACCCCAAGAAGCTTTGTCTTAAGGAGGCACATTTCTAGCCCTCTATCGTTATATAGGAAAGGGTCAGCAATCAAAGAGGGCCAGGCTGGAGCTTGTGCTGGACAAACCTGTGGTTGCTGTTTCCAGGCCCATTCTCCCTACTGCTCATGTAACACACATTCATACATACATACATACATAGTGGGTATTGAAACATGCATCCTTCATGGGTTAGGAATAAAACCTATAAATGTATCTTACATATTTAAGATGGGAACTGTGGTGACCACGTGTCAGGGGCGGGGAGGGCACTTTGGTCATCCCAGCAGGTAAGCATGGTCCATGTTTCAAAAATGGGAGAAGAGATGTGTCCTCAATAATAGCACAAAATAGGAGAAAGCCTTCTTTGGAGCACCTACTAAGGGGAAGAGGGAGACACCAAAACCTTGCCTGGGTTACATAATGCACAGTTGGGTTCTCCTACTGGGTAATTTGAGAATTAGGCCTGCATAGTTTGTCCTCTACAGCCTGTGAACAAATGTGATTATGTCCTACCAAATGCTACTGTCATAGGAAAATTGAATCAAAATAAGTAATTTTGCATCTAGTTCTTGTTTATGGTGTCGGTGTCTGTGCCTAATTTCTTAAGCTAGAATTCTTAACATTGACAGTGTTAGCAAAATTCCTAGGTCTTTAGACTGTGTGTATCATGCAAGTTTCTGTTCTGTGGCCAAATCTAACTCAGGCTCATATTCTGTGACTATAGAAGTAATTGCTGACTTTCCATTGCGTTAAGGAGACTGAGAGTGAAGCAGAAGATAACCTAGATGACTTGGAAAAGCATCTCCGTGAGAAGGCTCTGAGATCAATGAGGAAGGCGCAAGCATCCCCACCATCTTAGGCTGCAGCAACGTTTGATATAATGTACATTTTATTTGGTTTGTACTCAGACTTCAATTTCAAATTGCTAAAATGTGTTTGAGCTTTAGACTTTAACGTTGGTTGTAATAATTGCTAGGTTGAAGTTCACCATGTAAAAAAAAAAAGGGCATGGATCTTCATTACAAACAAGCATTCACAGTATATTAGTGACCTTTGACAGTTGACATGGTTTCACTAGAATTCTCTCTTGCAGTAAGGGTTTCTCTCCCTCCCTTCCCCCCTCAAGGATTTTGAAACAAGGCTGACAGACCCCACAGTTCCTCTAAAATGCCATAGTATAAATGCTTATGAAGTTCCTAATCTCGTTTCTTGCTGTAGGCCTTTTGTGGTCTATACACACAGGGAAACCATCGTTCATAGGAACACTTGCAAATACCCACATTTCTCTGTGTTTCCCTGTATTCTCAGTGTTTAAGACCAGGATTAGCATTTGATGATGGTACTTACAGCGTAACCTGTTGCTTGCCAGAACGCAGTGGGTTCATAGTGGTGTAATATTTGGAACACTGGAATTTTAATTTTTACCTTATTTCTCTCCCCTGCCCCATCCTGTTTTTCTTTTTTAAAAAAGGCAGTTTCCATGATCAGCAGTCCCAGCAAAATTTGGCATATGTTTTTGTTTTGTGAAATGTTGTTGTTGCCCCTTTCATTGTTTTTTGTTTGTTTTTTTGGTCTTGTTGCAGTCCTTTGGAATAGTGTGTAACTTTCAGAGCTGTGATTTCTGAAAGCCTGAAGGACCTGAACTTTGGATATTGTCATGCTCTCACTGGGGGTTTTGTTTTGTTTTTTGGTTTTTTTAAAAAAGAAAACTGAAGCTATTATAAAGCTTGTGGATTAAACAAAATAAATTTCTAAATTTAAAGGTCTTGGGTGATTTATTTGTATGTTCTCCCGCCTCAATTTTCAAGTAAGCAAACTTGCTTATTTTGCAGAAACTTATATTCTGATCCTGTTAACAGGTAAAAGGACTTGCCCGAAGGTCCTAAAGGATGAGCAGGAAGCCATACAGAGTACAGATGTTCTTCCTCTGCATAGTGGAGCCTTTTGCAGATGCTGCCTGTGTTTCAGACCTCTATATGCGCTCTGTACATGCAGAGATTCTGTGTGAGCAGGCATTCCCTCTCTAACAGAGGGGCCACCTTCACATGCATACACATTTCCCCCATTCAGTATAAGGAACGAGGAAGGGATTGCAGATAGAGATGCTCCAACACCCAGAAGAAACTATATGAGAGCACCTGCCTCTGTGTTTCCAAGTTCCTATTCAGAACAATCAGCACTAGAAACATGTGGCTTGTCTTTAGATTTCACAGGTAGGCAAGGGTTGGAGGATTACCCTTGCCTTCTTGCCCTTCCAATTCCATCACTTGCTTTTACTACCATATTCCACTGCCTGAGTTGTGGAGGTTTCAAAATGGCGTTGGGTCTTTTGAGTTGGCTTTGGTTCCTCTGGTGGCTTCTTTGTCTCATCCATGCAAGACGTGGAGTCCATTGCTGCCTGTGTTTCAGCCACATGTGAGCCTCTTCCAACCTCCTCCAGCTCCTTTCCTGCCTCTGCTACATGCTTACGTTCTCTAGTTTGCTACTTCCATACAGAACAAAAGCTGGAATGTGATGGAAATGGAGAGCTGGCATGTGCACTTGCTAATTTGTTTCCTTACATCTACATTTATTAACGATCTACTGATATGACACAATTGCAAAGTTTCTATGAGTTTTTGCTTACTATGCCAGTCATATCCACAACTGCACATTCGTTTAACTTCATGGAGAAAAAGATGGTATTGCTCTTTCATCAAGCAGTAGTGAACAAGGTTAATGACATTTATATGCTGACTTTTATAAGAAGTTCCTGGGGTGGCTTACATTAAAAAGGAACTGATAAAAGATAAAAACCATAAAATCTAAATACAAAAAACCAGCAATGGAGATTAACAAATAGTAAAACTCGGCAGTATCGGAAATTTCATTTCTATACTGCCCAATACCCGAAGTTCTCTGGGTGATTTACAAAGCTTAAAAGCTTAAAAATACATTATAAAAACCATATACATACAAACATGTAAACATACAACACAGATACAGATATATTTAAACAATTTTAAACCAAGAAAAATTCAAGACCTGATTAAAACCTCATCATATGCTGCCAAATGCCTGAGAGAAGAAGGTTTTAACCTGGTGCCAAAAAGATAATGTTAGCTCCAGGCAGGCCTCGTGGGGAAGATCATTCCAGAGTTGGGGGGCCACCACCAAGAAGCCCCTCTCATTGCCACTTTCTGAACCTCCCTCAGAGGAGGTACTTGGAGGAGGGCCTTCGATGACGAACATAGTGTACGGGTAGGCTCATGAAATTTTAAAAATCCTAAACTCTAAAAATGTCACAAGATCTGTAGATCACTAAAAGAAGTTTAACCACTTAAAAGGTTTTCCCTTGGTGCTGAAAAGGCGAGAGCATAGTCATCAGGTGAGCCTCTGGGGAGAGCAGACCATAACCAAGGTGTCACCACTAAAAAGGCACTCTCTAGCAGGAGCACCTGGGGAAAGGAACTCTGAAGATCTTCAGGTCTGGGTAGGTGTATATGGGAGGAGACAATCCTTAGGTAGCTTGGCTCTAAGCTGTTAAGGTTTTTAAAGGTTAAAGTCAGCACTTTCAATTGGAAATGGACTGAAGCCAGTGGATATGACCAAGCATGGCGACAGTGTTGGATCCAGAAGTATTTCCAAACTGCAAACCTAATACTTTGTAGTGGTGTGTGTGTGTCTAACCCTGAGACTGAACACTCAGCAGGGCAGATGAGCCACCCACTACCAGCACATCTATCTTATCAGGACAATCTCAGTGTATTGGCCTCAGCCAGCCCATTACCATATCCAGGCACAGGTTTAGAACACCGTTCTAAACTGACCCAGTTGGATCAGACTGGGTTATCCACTGGGTTCGATGAAATGGAGAAAGCTGCGTGTCATCTGTATGCCATCTGTATGTGACACCTCAGTCCACATCTCTGGATGTCCTTACCCAGCCATTATATGTAGATGTTAAACTGGGGGATACAATAGAGCCCTGTGGCACCCCAAAGCATAATTACCAAGGGCTAGAATGTCGCAGTATCATTTTTCAGAATCAATCCAAGTAGTAGCAGAACCATTGCAAAATACTACCTCCAAAACCCGACTCGGCCTGTTTAGCAGGATACCATGGTAAAGGGTTATCAAGGTCCAAGAGAACCAACAGGGTAATACTTCACGTGTCATTCTCTCGGCAATATTTGTCTTCCAGGGCAACCAAGGCAGTTTCCATTCCAAACCCAGACCCCAAACCCAGTTGCAATGGATCGAGAAAATTGGTTCCATCCAAGAATGTCTGGAGTTGGCTGACATCTACCCACTCAAGCGCCTTGCCCAGGAAGGGGATATGAGCAACTGGCCTATAGTTGTTCACATCTGGGTCCAAGTTAGTTTTCTTCAGGAGTGGCATTATTGCATCCTCTTTCAACGTGGCTGGTACAACCCCATTTCTCATGGAGGAATTTACAACCTCATGTACCGAGCTGGACATTCCCTCCCTAGTAGAGGTAATAAGCCAAGGGTGAAACATACAGTTGAACTTCGCTAAGCACCTTGTTTGCAGCCTCAGTAACTGAAAAATAATCCACTACAATAGGAATAGAATGTGTTCTGGATACCTCCACTAACAACCACATTAACAGTGGAGTCCAAGTCATGACTGATATGAATGACTTTAGGTGCAATCCTATCAGAAAAAAAAGGCCTACAACTCCCAGCATGCCTCAGCTAGCAGAGCTGGCTAGGGCATGCTGGGAGTTGTAGGCCTTTTTTTCTGTCTAAACATGCATAGGATTGCACCCTTTATCTTAAAGTGTCTTGTAAATTTGTCATAGCATGCTACTGAGGTTTCTATTATATATCTCTCTGGCTCAGATTGCAACAGCCTCTAACCACTCAGAAAGTTCTACTGGACGACACTGGGAAAAGACATATTCTTTGTATTATTTCAACTGCATGAGCCAACCCTGCATCCCACAGAACCGCCAGAGCATTGACAGGAGCACCAGCCATACCAGCTGGAAAATCACCCAGAACCCTCCTGGCTCTATTAAGCCTCCAATGGTGGTTCATTTTAACGGATCTCCCACTGTTGCAGAAAGTGTCTCAGAAGTCTACACCTCAACAGAAGATGATTCAACCTTGACAAAGGGATAGATGTTAAATCCTCCGCTTTCAGATCAACTTCCCCTTGCTCGGTGGAGAAAAGTGTCCTGCTGCGTCTGTTGACCTGTTAGGATAGCCTCATGATTGTTGTGGCATCCATGGAAGTCTTGAGCCATCCCAGATCCAGTGACCTCAGCCCAGATGTTAAGATCCCGCAGAACAATAATCCTGGGAGACCTCAACATCAAATCTGAGACTATCTCTGTCAGCTCAGGTAGGGAGATTGATGACCAGTTAGGTGGATGGTACACCATCAGAGTCCTCAACCTGTCCCAAGTGCCAAACACAAAATACAAACACTCAAGATTGGCACTCAGTTTGACAGGAAACCTAGAAAGGGAGATGGAGTTTCTACAGACCACTGCAACCCATTGTCCCCAGCCCTCGAGTCTATGCTGGTGCTGTACCAAGTACTCAGAAGGGTACAACTGGGAATGACTGACACCTCCCAGCTTCCCCATCCAGGTCTCGATAATGCAAACCAGGTCCTAGCCTATTGTGGATGATTGCGATCTTATTTTCAACCAGCCTGGCATTCAGCAACAACACCAATAGACCCAAGGGTAAACTGGTAAGGCAACCAGGAACCTACTGGTTGAGGGAAAGGGCATGGGATGGTAGCAGGTGTGAGGTGTCTAATACCCTTCTCCTCTACTGGATAAGTAGACCATACCTGACAGATCTTAATGAGGACCTTGGCAGTTTTTGTATACATTCTGTACTTACATAGTAGAGAAATGGGAGGGGGTTGTTTTGTTTTTTAGTACTGGCGTGCCCCATCTCGAGGGTCCGGGCATGGCACGTATCAAAGCAGTATAAGAGATCCATATAAACAATTACACAAGATTTAAAATCCCCGCAGCAGATGAACCTCAGCCACTTAATAAACGAGGGCAGGCAAGCAAATCTTCCAGAAAACATTCTGACTTGTGGGGGCTGACATTGTGCTGATGAATGATTGTCTCGGTGGACTGGCTCATGTTGCAGTGCTCTGTGGATCTGTGTGATGGTGGGGCTGGGGGTGTTCATGGACTGGCTAGCTGGTGCCTCTCCTTTCATGTTGGCACACCGAAGAAACCCCATGGCCACGTGGTTCCAAGTTCTTCAGTCCTTTGGGTTGCAGTGGCACATGAAGATCACAAGAGGGCATGATAGGTCAAATGGTCGAGTATGAGAAGATGCGTTTTCTTATCATGAAAGCCAGATTCAGTAAGCAGGTGCGTGGGGAGGGGGAAGTCAATAATTTATCTAGCGAGCACACGGAAGCTGCTTCAAACACAGTCACACAGGAGGTCCACCTAGCTCCATACTGTCTACTCTACACCAGTGTTCTCCAACCTTGGGTCCCCCAGATGTTTTTGGCCTGCAACTCCCAGCATGCCCCAGCCAGCATAGCTGGCTGGGGCATGCTGGGAGTTGTAGGCCAAAAACATCTGGGGGACCCAAGGTTGGAGAACACTGGTTTACACTGTGGCTTTCCAGGGGTTCAGGCAGGAGTCCTTTTGCAGCCCTACCTGGAGATACTTGTAGCAGTAATAATTTTATTGTTTAGCTATAAGCCATAACAAAAGCAAGGAACGTTCAGAGCTGAGCCACAAATGTCGCTCTCCATTTCTTAGCTCCCCAGTGCAAATCAGGAAACGCGCACGGGTGGCATAATTTTCATTACCAGACAACAGAAAAAGCACAAATTCACTTGGTGTAACAAAATTCTTCCTGAGCCCACACTCAGACAAATGTTTTTTTCACGCGGATCCTTATAATGAGGACATTGGGAAACATAATGGACGACGTCCTCAGCAGAAGTTTTACAAAACCCACGAGAGCGTGCCGATTGGTAATTTCTTATGATGGCCTTCTAAGAAAGCAGCGGGGGGTGGGGTGGGGAGGGGTAACATTAAATCTTAATTCTGCAAGAGCATTCCTATGTGACGCTGAAGTAAAAAGATCCAGATAACTGGCTTTCTAATGATTTGACTGGATACATGGACACAGTCTAGAAAATCTGGAAGAATGGAAGATGAACATACCCCTGGATCCAGGGGAGGCTGGTGATGCCTAGGTCAGTGGGGCTCCTCAGGATCCCCAAAATAGGTCCACTACCATGGACCCCTATGGATAGCTCCTATAAAGCTCAGAATAAAAGCTGCAGTGGATAAGGAGCCCCACCAAAACAGGAGTCACCAGCCATCCCTGACTGGATCTTAGTCAGTTGACCATGAAGTCTTCAAGCAAGTGTTTGTAATGCCCAGTTACTCTCCTCTGAGAATTTAAGTGAGAGCCATAAACTTTACAGAAGAAATGTGAAGATGACAAAGTCAATATTCCACTTACTAGGAGATGCCAGCAACTGAACCTGGCAAAGCATGTGTCCTCTCAGGGAGCTCTGGCCCCTCTTCATGAACAAACCCAGTTGTTGATTTAAAAAACAAAAACAAAACAGTAGGCAGCATGCTACGTACAGTACATGGAAAAATTCTCAGAACTTTATAATACCACTTGACATGTAGCATTGAAAGTGCTGTTCATTATCTCGGTAATGTTTACTCAGTAATGTTTACTGAGTAAATTTGTAAATTTAATTTGTAAATTTAATTGTAAATTAGTAATGTTGAGTAAACTCAGAGTAATGTTTACTCAGTAATGTTTACCACCAGCATAGCTGGCTGGGGATGGGGCATGCTGGGAGTTGTAGGCCTTTTTTTCTGTCTAAGCATGCATAGGACTGTGCCCAAATCACCTGCCTGCTACAAAAGCCAGTTGGACTCACTAAGAAGAAGTGAGGAAATACAGAATCAGCTGCTCTTTAGCTTCTGGGCACAAATCACAATGCCGGCGATCATCCATAAAGGCCTACGTGGCCTGAACAAAGCATGGTGAGAGTTGTAGGCCTTTTTTTTCTGTCTGAGCATGCATAGGACTGCGCCCTTAAGCTCCACTTCCCCCCCCCCCCGAATATTGGGGCACTGGACCTCACCCAGATGGATAAGAAACGCCTAAAGCCAGGGATGTTGAAGAGTCCTTGGTCTCGAGTCACGAGTCACGAGTCTTTGGACCCGAGTCTCGAGTCCGAGTCCATGGTCCAAAATGGTGACTCACGAGTCACGAGTCACAAGTCACTCCCAAAGCTGACTCCACGAGTCCCTATTAAAATCAATGGGGTTTCCCCCCAACAAAATAAGGCTACTTCAGATGTGTGGCTTAAATAAATTCTAGGCACAAGTGTGCCTTTTTATTTCAAAACTCTGCAACTGATTTTGGCAAGAACAGACCAGGCAGACAAACCCAAAATAACCAGGTAGGCAGAGGAGGCAGGGAACCCCAAAGCAGGCAGGCAGAGGCCTTTGTCTTGGACAATTCAAACTGTGGAACTGGTTAAGAAGAGACCAGGCAGGCAGAGGAGGCTGGGAACCCCAGACAGGCAGGCAGGCAGGCAGTGCCCTTTGTCTTGGACAATTCAACTGTTGAACTGGTCAAGAAGAGACCAGGCAGGCAGAGGAGGCTGGGAACCCCAAACAGGCAGGCAGAGGCAGCCAAACCCAAAATGTCTGACCCTAACCCCCCACAACAACACATCAATCAAAATAAATCTCAACACATCGTTGGGGCTGCGCTCCTGGTAGCTGTCCATAGTGGCCGAGCAGCAGCGCGCCTCGCTTCCATGCGCTCTTCACCGGTGATCGCGCTCCTTCTGGCACAGCCAGAAGACTTGTCAACAGCCCAGGGATGTTGACGAGTCCTTGGTCTCGAGTCCCGAGTCGAGTCTCGAGTCCCATTAAAAATATTGGGACTAGAGGCAGACTCGAGTCAGAGGGGGGACTCAGTCTGACTCACGAGTCGAGTCCTCGAGTCCGAGTCCCCATCCCTGCCTAAAGCCTACTAAAGTGTAGAATGCCTGTGGCTTGTTTCCACCTTTTATTGACTCATGAATAATACAATATCATTAACAATATCAAATATACGGTAATAAGGATCAGCAATACACCACGATTCAAAGCGATTTTCTTTCTCTACTTTTATTTAATGGGAAGACCACCGACTGTGCAATGTTCTAGCTACTCTGAGGGTTGGCCGGAGTGCCGAATTAAAACAGGGTGACGTGCGCACAGTTGAACGGTGATGATGATGCAGAGCCTGTGAATGAATCGGAGCTGGGGAGAATTGTTATTACTGGGAGGTTTTTTGTTTTTGTTTTTTAAGCCTTGAATAAGATACTTCATTGTAGAACCCTACGCATTCCCAGGTTTAGCTGAGGATGATGGGAGTTGTAGTCCAACACATCTGGAAAGTGTCGGTCGGGGAAGGCTGGTTCTAGGAGAGCTGAGATGCCAGGCATGAACAGCTATGCATATCTACAGAGGTGCTTAGAAGCAGGGCTTTTTTTCTGGTGGAACTCACCGGAACTGAGTTCCAGCACCTTTTCTTCTATTAATTACATTACAATTTAATCGCCATCTACTCCCGAGGAAACATAATCCAAGAGTTCCGGTACCTTTTTCTCCAGAAAAAAAGCACTGCTTAGAAGTACAACATTATTTATAGCAGGGATGGGCAACTTGTGGCCCTCCAGATGTGTTGGCCTACCACTTCCAGCATCTCTCACCACTGGCTATGCTGCTTAGGGCTGATGGGAGTTGTAAGCCAAAACATCTGGACGGCCATAAGTTGCCCACCCCTGATTTATAGTTTAAGGGCCTGTACCCTGAAGCTTTGGGTGGTTATTTCAAATCTGGTATGTAAACTTCAATCTTTGTCATTGCTATAGCTTCTGATCCCGCAGGTCACCACTGCCCATTCTCTTTCTTCTAGTTTTCTTGTTTGTGGTCACCGTGCATCCAAACTTGCATGATGTGCCACACATCATGCTGAACCCAAAAACATTCCACTAAGCTTATGTACACCACCAGTTGCTGGGAAACACGCCAGGAGGGTGCTGTTGCACTCATGCCCTGCTTGTGGGCTCTCCACAGGCAGCTGGTTGTGGGAAGAGAATGCTGGATTAGATGGACCTTGGGCTGAGCCGGCACGGCTCCTCTTACGCTCATATATTCTTAAGCATTTGTCTGAGAGGGCCTCTCAGACCTGAAGCAGGGCCATTTCATTAATTATATTTATATCCCACCTTTTTTCCTGCAAGGAACCCCCAGGCGGCTTACATGGTGGTCCTCCTCCACTTTATCCTCACAACAACCCTGTGAGGTAGGTCAGGCTGAGAGTCAGGGACTGGCCCAAAGTCACCCAGTGAGTTTCATGGCAGAGCGGGGACTAGAACCCAGATCTCCCAAGTCCCAGTCCAGCACTCTCACCACTACACCACACATACTCACATCTATGGAGCACCACACTGGCTTCTCCACCACACCTGTTGACAAATGTGCAATGAGACAACAAAAGCGCTGCAACACCCCTCCTTGCACAATCTTTCCCTGCATGGCAATTAAGCCTAGAAAAAGAATGTTTTCCATTGGTTTGTGATGATCTGGGATAGGGTGCAATTTAACCAAAGAATGTATTTTATGTGAGATAATTTGGATGAGACGGCTTTGCCTCCTGTGAAATTTAAATGAGCCCTTGCAGTTATTTCTAAATTTGCATATACAGGTATAAATTAGCACATGGAGATTTGATGCACATTTGTGTCTTATGGGCATGTCCCCCAAATCTTAAGTGCCTAGCAACACCCCTGCCTCCACCTCTCCTGTCAGTATGGCAAATGCCCTAGAAACAGTATGAGTTTAATCCTATGCATGTTTAGATAGCAAAAGGTTCTATAACTCCGAGCATTCCCCAGGCAGCCATGCTGGCTGCGGAATATTGGGAGTAGCACAGGACCTTTTGCTGTCTAAACATGCATAGGATTGCACCCTAAAGGACTGTTTTCCCTGTGTGTTTGTGGGTGTGTTTGTTTATTGATGGAGCGTGCGTGCGTGCGTGCGTGCCTGTGTGCATGTTGCCTGTGTGTTTGGGGGAGCTTTGGGGGATCTTTGTGTGGGTAGGTGGTTGGGAGGGTTTGCCTGTGTGTTTGTGGAGGGTGTTTTTTTGGCCAGTAATAAATCCTTTGTTCTCTTTGAAAATGTATCATTTTATACTACGTAGATGTAACAGTCAGGGTATCCTGCTTAGTATGACTAGTTGTACTTTCAACATGCAATCCTTGGTAGATGTTAACAAAGTCACGCAAATCCCGTTTTTCTCTCCATATAAAAGCAGCAGCAGCAAAAAGCATAGGCGCTCTGGCATGGGTAGAATTCTCGATCAGGGAGGTGCTGGGTGTGGAAAGAAGAACGAGGAGTGATTAATTTCGGGCGGGGAGGAAACAAGAGAGAGCAGTTTAGCCTGAGAAGTGGTTCCTTTTTTAGCTGCTCTTTCTGTGGCTTGGCAAGAGGCTTGGGCAGGGCACAGAAACAAACCACAAATACACCAGGATTCCAGGTTCAGACATCACAACAGACCACAGTTAAAGCGAGTCAGGTTCTATAAACCAGCTTCAAGCCATGGCTTCAAATTGGGGTTTGCTGCCAAAAAATAAACTGTGTATTGTTGCCTGGTGTGGGTTCAGACATTAAAACCAAACCACAATTAGGTTAAACAGATTCTGGCTTAGTGTTACGTGTGAACGAAGTCTATGCTTTCAGGAAGAAAAGCTTTTAACTGTCCACCCCAGTTGCCCAACTTGTGCAGTCCAGTCGCTTGTGGCCTACCAGACACTGGAAGAGACAAGTTAAATGAGCAGTGAGCAAAATGCTCCACGTACTTAAAGTACTACTACTTTCTTCTCTTTGTGGTGTACAGAATATGTCAGGGCTCTCCAACCATGGGTCCCCAGATGTTGCTGGCCTACAGCTCCCAGCATACCCAGCCAGCATGGCTAATGGCAAGGGATTCTGGGAGCTGTAGTCCAGCAACATCTGGGGACCCAAGGTTGGAGGGCCCTGGAATATATGGTTGTAGGATTACTGTTTCTTTCAGAGCTGACCTTGGTTGTTCCAGGATCTCATGTAGACTGTAGTACTCTGGAGGGGGTGAGCTAAGGCCTGCGGGCCTCCTGTACGGTTTTTGCGCATCTGTTTTTGCCTCTTGTTCTTAAACCTTTTATATATATATATATCCCTCACTCCAATTATGCTTAATTTTATAAACCTCCATCACATCCCCACTTAGTAGGGTGGCCAGTTATGCAGCAACAAAAAAGAGGGCACAGATTTGCCTAAAATGCAAATTTGGGAATTGTCCCTATAATTTCAGTAGAAAAATAACACATCTCACCCTAGTGGGGAAGACCTTAGCCAGGTGAGCTGTGTACCTGCCTCTTCAGTCTGGTCTCCAGGTGCTTTGTTGATGGGCAGCTTCATCAAGGCCTTTGCTGCTCTCCATTCTTAGTGTCCGTTATCTTTAAAGCCAGGTATGGGACTGTGTCCCAGTCCAGGGGGAGCTACAGCCACAGACGCTGATTCTGACTCACAGGGAGAAGCTGTGGAGGCAGGCCCAGCCGTGGGAAACCAGCGGCCTGAGAATTCAGTCCTAGCGAACGGAGAGGGGGCGCAGCGGTGGAGAACGATATGGCCTATCTTCCACAGCTGGAAGACTTGACCTTGATGGATCATGGAGGCCCCTGCATCTCAGCCAGGGATGTTGCAGGAGGAGGACTCTGCAGGAGAAGGTGTTTCGGGGGTGTCTGTTTTGGTGTGTCGTCGTCAGCAGAAGAGGGCAGTGCAGAAATGCCCAGTGAGATGCAGCAGCTACTTGAGGGCCAGGTTTCCCTGCCCGGATCGAATGTCTGATAGCGATCCTTAGGCCAGCCGCTCCCCTGCATTTAAACCAGTGCAGCTTCCAGTAGCCTTTGCAGGAGACAACACACTGCAAACCTGGAAAGCTTTCTGCCTTCTTTCGAACTGTGAACTTTATGGGATTTTTTTCTTCAGTGGGCTGTACTCTGGGTGATTGCCTCTTTGTCATGATGTTCCTGAGATGGCTTTCGCCTGGGACTTAGCTGTGTACAGTCATGCCTTGGATTGAGAGCATAATTCGTTCCGGAAACGTGCTTGTAATCCAAAACACTCTTATATCAAAACGAAATCCCCCCCCAAAAAATTTGTACAGTAATACCTTGGATTGCAAGTAACTTGGTTTGAGAGCGTTTTGCAAGACAAGCAAATTTTTAAATATTTATTTATTTATTGACTTGATATAGAAATGACGTCTTGCAATACAAGTACTGTAGTACGGCTTAAATTAAAAATCTCTGTACAAATTTTTTTTGGGGGGATTTCGTTTTGATATAAGAGTGTTTTGGATTACAAGCACGTTTCCGGAACGAATTATGCTCTCAATCCAAGGCATGACTGTACAGAGATTTTTAATTTAAGCCATACTACAGTACTTGTATTGCAAGACGTCGCTCGTATATCAAGTAAAAAAAAATATTAAATAAATATTTAAAAATTTGCTTGTCTTGCAAAACGCTCTCAAACCAAGTTACTTGCAATCCAAGGTATTACTGTAATCTGTTTCTGTGGACTTTATTGCGACTCTAAAGGCCGATAGGAAGCCAGGTTCTGACACCGAAGGTGAAGAAATTGTGGCCCTCCAGATGCTGTTGGGCTTCAACTCTCATCATCTACAACCATTGGACATGCTGGCTGGGGCTGATGGGAGTTGGAGTCCAACAACTGCTGGAGCGCCACAGATTCCCGACCCCTGTTTAAAGTTTAAACATGGACACCGTACCGCTTAGTGGTGTTTCCCTCCCCTGCCCCAAACTGAAAAGGGCCAAGTACTCAGTGATAACTCCAGGTTTTGGAGGGCCTTTGGCCAAGACACCCTCCATGGGACCTGCTCCTCCTCCTCTCTTTCATAATTGCCACCACTTTCTTGGCGGGCAGAGAGCCCGAGAGCAAGTCGGCCATGGCATTTGCTGCTTTTCCTTCCCTGCTGCTCCGTTGTCTGGGCCAAGAGGTAAGTGAACAAGCAGGATGCAATGACGAAGAGGAGGAGCAGGTCCAGGGGGATCTTGTCAGTGGGGCCCTGCTGGGCTGTGGGCTCCTGGCACTTGCCCGGCCATGCCTACCCCTGATGCTGGAAATGCTTTAGCTTTCCCTGAAAGGCAAGGTGTTCCCATCCCCCGAATCATCTTGGTTGCTCTTCTTGAGTGTTTTCCACTGAATGTTTAGGCCCTGAGTATTACCGTATTTTTCGCTCCATAAGACGCACCCCCCCCCCAAATAGGGGGAAATGTCTGTGCGTCTTATGGAGCGAATATTGTAAAAAAAAAAACCCCGGCTGGGCAGGCGGCGGTGGCGGTGGCGGAGCCTGGGCCCCGATCCTGGATGTTATTCGAACCTTACCTGGGCTCGAGGCTCTCTGCGGCTCGTCTTTCTGCGGCGGCGGCTCGATCTTGCTCTTCTGAGTGGTGCGGAGCATTCTCCCTCACATTTCTCTCTCTTGGGTGGTTCACACGATCAGAATAAGCCACCATGTCTTATTTAAATTGCGGCACATGCCAGGCGCATTCGAGGCATGGTTTCCATAATCACCGTCCAGGTGCAGCTTATTGTGTTGTCCAAACCCGGGTGGCATGGCTTGCTGGAGGGGGAAACAACCCTCCAATAAGCCATGTGCTTTCTGGAAATTGCACCCCGCACATGTCCGGCACATTTTATTTATTTATTTACATTTATTAATCGCCCATCTGGCCGGCAACCAGATTAAGTCATTTGCCATGACTTAAATAATCCACCGTGAATCAAAGAATACACCGTGGCTCATTTTGATCATGTGAGCCAGGTCACTCACTCTCTATCTCTGAAGAATTCACCTTTCCTGGCAGACATCTTCACTCCTGGGAAATGGGATTCAAGTCCCATTAAAGATTCATCAAGCTGTCTGTTGAATTTTTCATACAGTGAGCGGTTTCCCTACTCATGCAAACGGGATCACCTTTTGCCATTGGGAGAAGAGTTTATTCTTTTAACAAAACCACACATTGGTTTTGAAAAGTTTATTCTTTTAACATACACATTGGGCCCTTTGGCCACTTATGATCTTCGTTGGTCCTTCATGCACCAACACAAGGAGATACAAGATGAGGCTATATATTATCACACAGAGTGCATGAATTGCAAAACGAAACTGGGCGAGATCCTATTTTCTCTCTCTGTGTAGCTAGCTTTTGAATTATTTATTTATTATATTTTTGAATCGCCCATCTGGCCAGTCATCTGAATGATTGCATTATGATTGAATGACTACTTCCAGACGGATTTTAATAATAATAATTTCATGTAGCAGATGCCTCATTGTGCCTAATGGGGTGGCCTGTCCAGGTTACTTGTGTAGGTGTGGAAAGGAGATGAGGGCATAATCTGAGCAGAGAGAGGGTGATGGTATTGGAAAGGAAAGGAGATTGGAGAACATTGGGGTGGCACAGACAGCAGGCACCTGCCGGGGGCCCTCGCCTCAGCAGGGGCCCACTGACAAGACTTCTCGCTCTGGCCCAGACAACGGTGGTGGTGAGAAGGAGGAGCAGCAGATGCCACGGCCAAGCAAGCAAGTGGCAGCAATGAAGATGGGGAGCAACAGCAGCTGCTGCTGGTGACAATGGCGGAGAGGAGGCAGACTCACTGGGGGAGCGGGCCCATGAGGGTGCCTTGCCCAAGGGCCCTCCAGAACCCGTGCGGTCATTAAGATCACCGGAGGAGGCTTTGCTTGTTTGTTGTACCGTGACCCGCAGATTGCCATCTTGCGGCAACCCAGAAGTGGGCCTTCTCCGTGGTGGCACCCACCTTATGGAATGCCCTCTCCCCTGGTATTTGGGAGGCACCGATGTGTACAGGTCCGGCATCGAGAGTAGGCGTGGTTGGCACCTGGCAAGGGCCCACAACCCAGCAGGGGCCCACTGACCAGAGCCCCCTGGAGTGGCTCCTCCTCTTCGTCACTGCAACCTGCTTGTTCACCTGCCTCTCGCTCCGGCCCAGACAATGGTGGTGGTGGTGAGGAGGAGGGGCAGGAGATGCCCCGGCCGATTTGCTCACTGCCTCTCTGCCTGTCAGGCAAGCGAGTGGTAGCAATGAGGAGACCGAGGAGGAGGAGCCAGAGCAGCCGGTGACAATGGCGGCGGGAAGGCAGACTCCCTGAGGGACGCCCCCGCCCCCCGGAGGGTGTCTTGCCCAAAGGCCTAAAAAGCCCTGGGGCTGGAATGGGCAGAGGGAGCGCGCTGTGGCACACAGGGAGAGGAAAAGAGTGAGGGAAAGCGAACAGAGAATGGGTTAAAACAAGCACACTGAGTGAAAATGGTCAAGCAGCAACTCCCACAAAGCTTCCTTGCGGTTAATGTGGCCCTCTGGGGAGGAGCAATATGTGAACGCATCCCTCAGCGTGAGTCGTGCGCCCCTGCTTGTTGGCCCGGCCCGTGACATCACTTCAAAATGCCACCGTGAAGACAGCCATCTTTGTTTTTTGTTGTGTGTTTTTTTGAATTCTGCTATTGTGAGCTCACTCCCGAGGCCTGGCGGCGAAAGCTGCAGCTGGAAATGTCAGCTCAGTTACTGTCAAGGGAGACAGAATTCCAAATGCTGCAGACAATGCATTGTTGGCAGACGGGGACAGGAAGACTAGATAGGGGAGAGAGAAAGAGAGAGAGAGAGAGAGAGAGAGAGAAGGGGGGGGGCACAGGCCAAAGAATTATCTCATTCCAGCATGTGTGCTCTCCCTCTCTGCCCGGCTGTTATCAGTAGGTCAGTCACTTCAAGCCTAAATTTGATTTGGCTTGGAGCTTTTAGGGAGAGCAAAGAGAAACCCACTCCTCCTATTGTTTCAGACCCCATGGGATTATTCCTGAGGAACACCAGTATTTCTGGCCAACTCACTGGTCATATACACTTTCCAGTGGGGTGGCCCATGTTGCCCTGCTTTAGCAAAAGCAGCAAAGCGTGTTGTAAAAAAAAAGGGGGGGGAAGAGATACCTGTGGCAAATGAAAGACTGACACATTTATTCTGCCACAGGCTTTCATGGACTACAGCCCACTTCTTCCTTGTGACTACTTTGAGCCAAACATGTTTATTCATTGTAGCATGAGGTGCTTGTTGTGGACTACAGTCCTCTTCATCAGACGCAATTCCGAGGGCTGAATAATTCAGTTCTGGAGAAGCTCTCGGGGGCAGCAATCCAGTGGTGGGTGGGTGGGTGGAACCGAAGGCAAGGCGTCGTCTTCAGCTGTCGTGCCGACTATGGGGAATCCTTCATGTTATCTAATGAAGTGGGCTCCCGTCCACGAATGCTTATGCCATAATAAATGTATCAAGCTTTAAGGCAGGGGTGGGGAACTTCAGGCCCAGGGCTCAGATCTGGCCCTCTGGGGTTCTCCAGATGGCCACACCCCCTTTCCTTGGCCCCCCCTCCCCCCCCCGACCTCCAATCGTTTGGTGGCTTCCTGGGTCTTGTGCATTTTTTCTCCCTTCTTAAAAGGTTCAAATGCCTCCCTTAAGGCTTAGTTAATGGCAGTAAGAGCTTTTAAGCTACAATACCCTGGTTTGGTTTTTTGTATTCTTGGCCCCGCCCCCTTTTGCCTTTGCCCTGCCTACCACTGGAATGCCCCCTCCCAAGAGCTTCTCCAAAACTGAATCCAGCCCCCGGGGTGAAAGAGGTTCTGCACCCCTGTCTGAAGGTGCCACGATGAGACTATTCGTTGCTTTGGGTTCAATACACTGGCTGTTCTTATTAGACCTGCAACATTTGATTGATTATTTGTTTCAGATTGACTGATTAAAATTATTAACAGAGTGATCCTATGGCCCCCCAAGACAGCATCTAGGCGGCCATAGGTTTCTTCGGATTCCCAGCTCCGAGGTCAGAAAAGAACTCCGACCTCAGAACTAGGGATCTGTGTTCGGATCCTCCTCCCCACTCCTGCAGCCGGCGTAGAAAGAATCACATCACATTGGCTGCTTCTCCGAGGCTGTAAGAGCGACCTCGGAGAGGGGGTAAAGAGGGTGTTCTGGGGGAGCAGGGAGGGCAGGCGACCGGGTCTGCCAGACACGATGTAGCCCGGTAGTGCTCCAGCCTCCTTCCCTCCCCGTCTGAAGCCTCGCAGCTAGACGGCTGAAATCCGCCATCTAGCTGACTTGCAGGGCGGGAGGAGTGGGGAGGAGGTGAAGATCGCCTCCGTGCTCCTCCTACCCTGCTTAGGATGCCCATCATCCTCCGTGCTCAGAGGTTTATGGGCATTCCCATTGGACTGTGCCCTAACTGAATGCAAATGTTTTTTCAAGGGGTGACCCCGCTTAATTGGTCAGCTGGTGGGCCCCACTTGGGTTCAGTTTTTCATTTGTTCAAACATGGATGCAGACACCCCCTCCAGATCAGCCTTCTCCAGCCTGGTGCCTTCCAGATGTTTTAGATCTCAACTCCCATTAGCCCAGTGTTTCTCAACCTTGGGTCCCCAGATGTTTTTGGCCTACAACTCCCAGCATGCCCCAGCCAGCTATGCTGGCTGGGGCATGCTGGGAGTTGTAGGCCAAAAACA
Source organism: Shinisaurus crocodilurus (assembly GCA_021292165.1). Classification (NCBI taxonomy): domain Eukaryota; kingdom Metazoa; phylum Chordata; class Lepidosauria; order Squamata; family Shinisauridae; genus Shinisaurus; species Shinisaurus crocodilurus. Next base: position 25,634,955 of record CM037885.1, read on the forward strand.
TCTGGGGACCCAAGGTTGAGAAACACTGCATTAGCCCCAGCAGGGCCAATAGTCAACAGTGCTAGGAGGTGGTGGTGGTGGTGGTATTATTATTATTATTATTATTATTATTATTATTATTATTTATTTCTATACTGCCCAATAGCCAGCCAAAGCTCTCTGGGCAGTTTACAGCAATTGTAATTGAAAACATCTGGAGAGTACCAGGTTGGGCCCCTTCCAACTCTATGATCTATGATAAACCCAAAGGCCGAAGCAAGAATCTCACACGCCTTTGTAGGAAGGGCTACAAAAAGTCAAAGTGGCTTGGGGGAAAATCACTCTGAAAACATGAGGTCTGTCTCCAGCCCAAAGACACAGGGGGCAGGCAAGGCAGTCTAGACCAGTGTTCTCCAACCTTGGGTCCCCAGATGTTTTTGGCCTACAACTCCCAGCATGCCCCAGCCAGCTACGCTGGCTGGGGCATGCTGGGAGTTGTAGGCCAAAAACATCTGGGGACCCAAGGTTGGAGAACACTGGTCTAGATAAACAGATCTGCTTATCCTCTTTTTGCTGTCCTCTGCAGCTGAGGAACCAGCCTTCAGAATCAGTTTAAATGGGGGCGGGGTGAGGGAAAGGAATCTAGATGTGGTTAGCAGTCAGGGAGGATAGACTGACTCCGTCAAGTGGCATTGCTTTAATTGGCAATGGGCTCTCTAGGCTCCATTAGCATTAAGCTGGTGTCAAGGTTCCGCTACTGCAGGGACCCCTTGATCTGCCTTTGGGAGATCTCTGCCTCTTCCCAAAGCCTCTCCCTCTCTAGGTTATCAAGTCCTTTGCCTGCTTCCAGTAACGTGGGTGTAGGCTGTAGACGTGGTGAATAAGTCACTCCAAACTCCAGGGTAAACAACAACACTTTACTATTAATATTAGGGTCTTTACTTAATAGAGTGGTTATAATTCAAAAGCAAGTATGATAAAATAAAACAAACAAACAAACAATCCAACGTTCTCTAGTTAACTTCAGACTACCTATATCTGCTATGCAGCTAGTTTCTCTTTCGCACTCTGCTGGTCTCTCTCTGCTGGTTCTCTGCTTCTGCTTCTAGCTCTCTCCCAGCACACACACTAACTGCTAGCTGACCACACCCCACATATATAGTCTTCCCAGGAATGGAAGGTTATAACCATGTGACCTTGAATAGGATATCTAATTCTTAACTTCTATTGGGTAACTTAAAACTCTCAAACTCCCCCTCCCATCCAAGTGTTTGGGCCTCCAGGCTTCACTACTCGAGGGAAGTGTTTGGGCCTTCAGGCTTCAACAAACTCAAGCCTGAGTAGGCCTCAATCCCTCACAGCTGGAGAATGGGAACTGGGGAATGACCCTGTCTCCACACTTGAGTTGTGCAAAATAAGGCCAAACGGGGGGGGGGGGGGGGATGTGCGCTGGATGCTCCTGCCGCGCACAATGTGTGTGTGGCGTGCATCCTTTTGGATTAAGGGTCTTTTGCATTTAAACACAGCACCTGTCAATTCACTTCAGGCTTGGAAGGGAGACTGTGATCTGTGATGCCAAAGAGCTGTATTTACATGTGGTCCTGCTGCCTGCCTGGCTGCCACAAGCAGGAAATACACTTCCTGGGCTCAGAATGAATGCTTGAATCAATCATGTCTGTACAGACCTGCTTGGCCTGGGCAGTTCTTCTTGGTCCCAGAGAAACAACTCACGGCCATCTCAAACCATCTTGCTGTCCTGCATGAAAATTCATTTTCTCCCACTTGCAAAGCACGTGCTCTACCACTGAGCTACGCCCCTTCCTGACATCAGTATGTACGCTTACATTAAAAAAAAATTTTTTTAATGCATACCCTCCAACATTTCATAGATGAAAATAGGGACACACGTGTGAATTTGTAAGAGGTATGGTTAAGCAACAGGAAGGTGAGATCAAGAGGGCGTGGTCAAGTACAAAAGTTATTAGAGGAAACACACAAAATCTTATATAATTATTACATTATTATATATTATTTTATAATATTTTATAAGTGGCTTTTGTAATTTTTTTTTACCTTACTTAAACCCTTAATTGTTGATATCTGGTGTTTTTCATGGGGGAGGGGGTTCAGTGCTTGCAGGGCATTCTCTTTCTTTTTGTTTTAAAATGGTCAGGATTGGCACAAATTCAACAGGTGAAGCTTACCCACCCCCAAACATGGAGCTTCAGAGAGAAGGGGAAGTTTCTTGCATTTCCTTCTGACACTGTAAACTCACCTGTTAGAGGCAAAGAGTCAGCTCTGTTAGGAAATAAAATCTTTGGCAATATAAAAATAGGAATCATATGATAAATTCCCTCATTCACCTCTCTCTGTGCGTGCGCGCGCGCACACGCACACATCCCCCCCCCCAGTTGAGTCCTGTCTGTTCCTTCCCTGCTCTCTTTCTCTCCAGTGGGCAGCCCTTTGAGTCTAAGCAGAGCTATCTTAAAGGGACCATGGGCAAAATTGCAGCTAAGCTAAAAGTTTTAGTTTAGCTGCAATTTTGCCCATGGCCCCTTTAAGTAGCTTGCAGCTGAGGGAGGCAGGGGAATTCCGGACTCTGTATAACAAAGTGAGAAGCCGTGATGGCTTAAGGGTTTTTGTGAAGGTCCTGGCATTTCCACGGCAGTTAGAGACTATGAAAATGGCTTTGCCAGAGCCTTCCCAAAAGGAGCAGCACCACCATGACTTAACAGGGACAAGTACGGAAAACAGGGACTGTCCCTGGTAAACATGGAGAGCGGCAGCATTGTTGAGATGCACTTGCAACAGACTTGGGCACAGCAAGAGTAGTCTGATGGGACAAGCCCAGGATGAATCAGCCTCTCTGCCTGCTCTGGTTTCAGTCCAAAGATTTCCCTAACAAATTATTCACTGGGCTTGCCACAGTAGGAGGCAGGCCTGCATCAGGAGGACTTCCATGAGCCCGGAGCTCCTGCTGAGCCTTGGTGCCAGGGCCCCAGCCCTAAGCTGCGAGGGAGCCTGCAGAGTGCAGACAATGCTCTCTTTGTGTCTTCCTCTCCATGCTCCTTGGGCACAATAGGTTTGCTGAGCTTAGAGACACACGTTTCACTCTACCCAGCTCCCCATGGGAAGCAACCAAAATCTCTAGGGCAGCCTTTCCCAACCTGCTGCCCTCCCAATGTGTTGGAGCAGAGATAAGAAAGCTGGGGGGGGGGGGGGAATCAGAAAAAGGCGGGGGGGGGAACAGCTCTCTGCTCTTCAACCACCAATGTAATTTTAGTTCGTTTTCAATGTATTGTTTTTGTTTCTTTTATCAGTTTTTGTCTTTTTATTGTTCACCACTCCAGAATCTGCTTGCTGTGGAGCGGTATACAAATATTTTAATATACGGTAATAACAACAACAAGAACACCCAATTTTCCAAAAATCCCTTAAACTCCCCCTAGAAAAAAACGATTGGGGAAAAAAAATCTGTCTTCCGTCCCCCGATTTTTCTCTGTCCCCCCCCCCCCCAGGCCTTTGCACCTCTGTGTTGGACTACATCTCCCATTACTCCAGCTAGCATGGCCATCTGGAAGGCACCAGGCTGGGGAAGGCTGCTCTAGAGAAAGCCGAGTGGGCTCAAGAGGAATAGCAAGGAGGGCTCAATGGCTATTTAAACTCACTCACTTTTTGGCACTCTCTGTTCTCAGAGTTCAGGAGCTTTGAAATGCATGTGCCTTGTGATTGGCCTTAAGACTGCTGCCAGATCAAAGGTTTCCAAAACTGTGTGATACCATTTTTGGGGACCTTTTTTCATCGCCCCTGCTCCTGGGCCTGTTAAAGGCAGCTCGATTGGCAGGCATAATATGCCAGCTGTGCTCATCTATGATGCCATGCAACTCTTTGCCTGCTGTTTCTTTCATATGAACATAAGAAGAGCCCTGCTGGATCCAGTCCAGCATTCTGTTCACACAGGGGCCAGCCAGCTGCCCACGGGATCCCACAAGCAGGACATGAGTGCAACAGCACCCTCCTGCCAATGTCCCCCAGCAACTGGAGTACATAGGCATCCTGCTTCCGATACTGGAGGTAGCATTTAACTATCATGAATAGAAGCCGTTGATAGCCTTCTCCTCCATGAATTTGTCCAATCCCCCTTTAAAGTCCTCCACATTGGTGGCCATCACTCCATCTTGTGGAGGTGAATTCCATAGTTTAACTATGCGTTGTGTGAATAAGTCCTTCCTTTGATCTGTCCTGAATCTCTCAAATCAGCTGCCCATGGGATCCCACAAGCAGGACATGACTGAGTGCAACAGCACCTTCCCACCCATGTTCCCCAGCAACCGGAGTACATAGGCACATTGCCTTTCAGATCACGCTGCTATTAAAAGTAGAGGATCAGGCCATCCTCAGTCAGTCAGTCAGGTGATCACTCGTGACCGAGTAAGATTGTCTTCCAGGATAAAAAAAAAAAAGAAAAGAAAATTTACAAAAAGGAGATTTTAAAAGGAGGAAAATTCTAAAGAAAATTGTGTATACTCTAGCGATGGGTCCATAAATGACTGTGGAGGCCAATTCTAGATCCACACAGCTTCCCACAGTGAGGACACAGGTTACCAGATGGAAGATGGTCCTGTAAAGGATTTATTTGACGTGCTTTTCGCTTAGCACGTTTCTCCCTTTCCCCCCATCAGTTGGTAATTCTGTTCTGAAGTGGGAGACCACCATTACTTTCTGTGGGTTTCAGGTGAGTGTTCCTCCTTTCATCTCTGCAACCCCAAGCCAATAGCTTAACTTTGGGGGAGATTGGAATTGGTATGGGTGCAATCCTGTGCATGAGGCAGAGAAAATGGCTGGCTGGGGAATGCTGGGAGCTGTAGGACTTTTCCCTGCCTAAATATGCATAGGATTGTGCCCTAAATGGCATGGGCGGTGGTGGGAGAGTCGATCCCTCCTGCAGCCTCGACCCGAGTAACAAACACACAGCTGCTTTCAAGCAAAGAAAAAGACCTCGGGAGATCATGGTCATGGCATGGGCACATGTCTCGTTTGGCCTTGAGATTCCTAATTTGTTTCTCAGTGCATCCAACTATTCTGGTGTTAGGACAAACATCCGCCACTGAATGTAGTCCTGTTTCATATGGGCACAACTCCGGACTCTTTTTGGAATGTAGCCTTCTCCGTCTAGCACATAGGGTAGGCCTATATGGACTGGAATGTTTAAGCAACTTTGATAGATAAATAGATAAAGATAGATAGATATAGATCTGATTTATAGATACTTAGAAGGAAGCCTCCAATCTCAGAGGCTTCTGAGTATCCACTGCCCTGCTTGGCCATTGCGAGCAGGGCGGGAGGAGGATAGATAGAGGCAATTTTCACCTCTCTGTCCTCCTTTTTATATTTTTCCTTTGAGCCTGTTTAGAGGAGTCGCGTGCAGTGGGGGGAGGGCTGGGCTGAGGCTGGAAAGGACAAAGGATGTATCCTGGCCTCCCCCCTCCAGAATGCCCCCTTTCCCTCCCTCTGAGGCCGCATTTGCGACCTGAGGATGCAGCAGCCGGCATGGCTCCTGCCACAGCAGCTGAGATCCAGGGGGACTGGATCTCAGAGTCCCCCTCCTGAGCAGGGCCGGTGCTACCATTAGGCCAACTAGGCAGCTGCCTAGGGCGCAGGGCTAAAGGGGGTGCCAGAAACGCCTTGGGGAAAAACAACAGCGCTCTCAAGTGGGAAGGGGGGTGCGCTAAATATCTGATCTTGCCTGGCTAGGGCACCAAACTGCCTTGCACTGGCCCTGCTCCTGAGGCCATAGCAGTGTGGGTGGGGGACTCCAGGGACCGTAGGATTGCTCTTTTAAATCTTTCCCAGGGGCCGTAGTGCATAGCAAATTCCCCCTCCGCCCTTAGAGAGGGAGGTCTGCCCATGAGTGCCTCCTCCTAGCAATGGCAGAAAGGCCCACTCTGGTGACAAGGTGCTTGGACGGGTTCGTGCAACCACGTCTGTTCTGGATCCTTGCCCCTCTTGGCTTATAAAAACTAGCAGGGAGGGAACGGCCGGCTGGGCCAGAGAGGTGATCAATGCCTCCTTGCGAGAGGGAGTGGTCCCATGCCACCTGAAACAGGCGGTGGTGAGACCACTCCTGAAGAAACCCTCTCTGGACCCGGAAGATCTTAACAACTTTAGGCCAGTGGCGAATGTTCCTTTCCTGGGCAAGGTCCTTGAGTGGGTGGTGGCCAACCAGCTCCAGGTGCTCTTGGATGAGACTGATTATCTGGATCCATTTCAGTCGGGGTTCAGGCCTGGTTTTGGCACGGAAACGGCTTTGGTCGCCCTGTATGATGACCTATGTCAGGAGAGAGACAGGGGGAGTGTGACCCTGTTGATACTCCTGGATCTCTCAGCGGCTTTCGATACCATCGACCATGGTATCCTTCTGGAGCGGCTGTCTGAGTTGGGGGTGGGGGGCACTGCATTGCAGTGGTTCCGCTCCTACTTGGATGGCCGGCTCCAGAGGGTGGTGCTTGGGGAATGTTGCTCGGCCCCATGGACTCTCCAGTACGGGGTTCCTCAGGGGTCGGTCTTATCCCCCATGCTATTTAATATCTACATGAAACTGCTGAGTGGGGTCATCCGGAGTTTTGGAGTGCGTTGCCATCAATACGCTGATGACACGCAGCTCTATTTCTCCTTTTCATCTTCAGCACGAGAGGCTGTGGATGTGCTGAACCGGTGCCTGGCTGCGACAATGGACTGGATGAGGGCTAACAAACTGAGGCTCAATCCAGACAAGACTGAGATGCTGTTAGTGGGTGGTTCCTTTGACCGGATGGAGGGTGTTCAACCTGTTCTGGATGGGGTTGCACTCCCCTTGAAGGAGAAGGTTCGTAGCTTGGGGGTGCTCCTGGAGCCATCTTTGTCACTTGAGGCTCAAGTGGCCTCAGTGGCAAGGAGTGCCTTTTACCAGCTTTGGCTGGTGGCCCAGCTACGCCCCTATCTGGACAGGGATAGCCTGGTCTCAGTAATCTACGCTCTGGTGATCTCTAAACTAGACTACTGCAATGCACTCTACGTGGGGCTGCCTTTGAAGACTGTTCGGAAGCTGCAGCTAGTGCAAAATGCAGCAGCCAGGCTTATTGCAGGGACAAGAAGGTCCGAGCATATTACACCAGTTCTGGCCCGCTTGCACTGGCTGCCAATATGCTTCCGAGCCGAATTCAAGGTGCTGGTTTTAACCTATAAAGCCCTGCACGGCTTAGGACCACAATACCTGACGGAACGTCTCTCCCAACCGTTATCTACCCGGACACTACGCTCAACATCTGGGGCCCTCCTCCGATTGCCACCTCCAAGAGAGGCTCGGTTGGTGGCAACGAGGAGGAGGGCCTTCTCGGTGGTAGCCCCCCAGTTATGGAATCAGCTCCCCACTGAGACCCGCCTGGCGCCAACCTTACTATCTTTTCGGCACCAGGTTAAGACTTCCCTCTATGCCAAGGCATTTAGTTAGGAGCTTGGAATAGCACCGGGGGGATTGTCATCTGTAGGCTCAGTTTTATTGGCTTTTGTATTGTTATTTTAAACTGTGTTTTTAAATTTGGTTTTTAATTTTTTAAACTGTTTTGTATGTTTTAATGTTGTTTTTATGTATAGAGTGTTGTGAACCGCCCAGAGAGCTTCGGCTATGGGGCGGTATATAAATGAAATAAATGAAATGAAATGAAATGAAAATGGGGGCTTTGTGGGGGCATGCTGGGGGGTGGGTCGGGTCCAAGCCCTCTTCTTCCTTCAATATACCAGAATGGTGGGAGAGAGTGTTAATGGAGCCAATAGGAGAGAAACAAAACAATCAAAAAGAGATGAGAAGACAGCAAGGGACATTAAAAAAAAGAAGAAGATAGAAACACCCCCCTCCCCCAACACACACTCCTTTTGCCCTGTCAGCTTTGGATTTGGTAATTCCTCCGCCACTGATTCTCTCTCCCAACCCCCATAGGATTGCTGTGCCCAGTGAGTAGGAGAAGATTTTCCTCAATGTGTTATTTCCATGCCAGGAAATGCGTCACCTGGCCATTACATTTCTGTATACCAAGCTGCAGTTAAAAAACACAAGAGCAGGGCAAGTGAAAAGAAAGGAAGGAAGACAGATGACAGTAACCCTAATTCTTGCATTAAATAAAGCAGCAAAATGCCAAAGGCTGCAACCTTTATGTGGGAGTAGGCCCCACTGAACTCAGTAAGACTGATTTCTGAGTAGACACGCAGAGGCTTGTGCTCCGTTTCCTTAAATGCAGCGCAGGCCAACAACTGCAGATTTGCTTTTTCTGGCTTCTGCTACTCATTTGGTTCCTCTGGACCGCGCTGGCGCGCTCTACTTTTTGCTCACCTCTGGCCTAGAGATCGCACCAGAAAGCTCTCCAGATTCCACCTCTTGTTTGTTTTATGAAGGATTAAAAAAAAATAAAAAAATCTTCCTCCCTGCTACCCGCAGCCTTACAGCGCAAGAGAATGAATCTATCGACTCAGGGGAAAAAAGGTCAGTCCAACGGCAAGCAAAAGAGCTCAACGGATGTCAGAGAAAGCAGAAAGACCTTGTGCAGCTGGCCAGAAAGAATCTGGCTGGTAGCCGCTCCGCATGCCCATGCTCTGTTGTCAGAGGACAAACAAAAAAGTCAGCGGCGGTGAGTGATTGTGGGCTTTCTGCCGCCTGGGGTCAAGTCTGCCGATAGGAGACATTTTTTTAAAGCCACAAGATACAAGCTTGTTCAGAACACGTGGACAGCATGATCCTTTGCATGTTTCTTCAGAAAGAAGTCCTGCCGTGTTCAATGACGCCGCTTCCAGATGAGGCCTTTGTTGTACCATCGCCCTGCCAGGCATAACTCTCCCGCGTGTTCCAACTGCTGCTGCGTCTTTCTTTTTTGGAGATGGGATTTCCAGAGGAGGGGGGGCCTAGCGTTATCAGTCAGAAGGAACCGCGCAGCCATCCCGTCTCCTCCCCACCTCAAACGGATTATTAGGGTGCCTCTAGACGAGGCTTTTATAACGCCATCACCCGGCCTCATTCACAGAATTTTACAGTGGCGTCCAGACAACGTCTTCCACTCGTAACCCTCCCATGTTTTCCCACCGCCTCTTCCTTCTGTGGCCAGCGCAATCCTACGAGGCTGCCTGTAACCCTCAGAACATGCAGGAGTACGGGCATCGTCCTGAGGGTGGGAGGAGCATGGTGGATAGGATATACGGCGTGCTCCCCTTGCCCTAAAAAACATCTGGATGGCTGATTTCGGCCGTCTAGCGCAGTGTTCTCCAACCTTGGGTCCCCAGATGTGTTTGGCCTACAACTCCCAGCATGCCAGCTGGCTGGGGCATGCTGGGAGTTGTAGGCCAAACACATCTGGGGACCCAAGGTTGGAGAACACTGCGCTAGATGTTTTACCTCTCCTTATGAGGAGGAGAGGCTGAGACCCTGCCTGGATCCCTCGGAATCTGGTGGTGTCTCGCTCCTCCCCTCCCCTGGGAACGCCCCCCCATGAGGGAACTAAACACGGTCTTCCATGTTCAGTTCCCTGCTGGTGCAGAAAGAACACCCCCCCCCCCCACTATGAGGTGGTGGCGGGCTGGGCACTCCGACCTAAGGATGGATTTCCAAGGTCGCAGCACCTTCCATGCCCAATCCTACGGGCCCCCCCCAGACGAGGTCGGAGGGACATAGGATTGCGCCCTCAGGCACTTCCACTTTGTTATTGATTTTACTACACTTATTATATCCTGCCTTTCCTCCAAGGAACTCAGAGTGGCATACATGGTTCTTCTCTCCCATCCCCCCATGTCATCCTCACAACAACCCTGTGAGGTAGGTCTAAGCTGAGAGAGACAGCGAGAGGCCCACAGTCATCCGGGGAGCTTTGTGGGGATTCAAACGGGGGATCTCCCCAGTCCTAGCCCAGCACTCTGACCACTACATCACACCGGCTCTTGCTTGCTAAGTGTGTATAAGGTGGCAGTCCCAAATACGTTGGCTTTGCCCTGCGGAAGTCTGCAGTATGAGCTAGAGCAGTGTTCTCCAACCTTGGGTCCCCAGATGTTTTTGGCCTACAACTCCCAGCATGCCCCAGCCAGCGTAGCTGGCTGGGCCATGCTGGGAGTTGTAGGCCAAAAACATCTGGGGACCCAAGGGTGGAGAACACTGAGCTAGAGTGACCGGGTATGAAGGAGGGCACCTGGGATCCTGCCCAGTGCCCAGTCCAGGTTTTGGAGGGCCCTTGGGCAAGACCCCCTCAATGGGCCCACTCCCTCCATGAGTCTCCCTTCTCACTGCCATTGTCACCAGCTGCTCCTCCTCGTCCTCGTCCTCCTCTCTCTTACCCTCTCTTGCTCCACTTGCTTGCTTGACAGGCAGCGAGCCAGCGAGCCAGCGGGCAAGCAGGCCGTGGCATCTGCTGCCCCTCCTTCTCCCCACCACTGTTGTCTGGGCCAGAGCGAGAGGCAGGTGGACAAGCAGGTTGCCGTGGTGAAGAGGAGGAGGGGCTCTGGTCAGTGGGCCCCTGTTGGGGTGTGGGCCCTTGGCAGGTGCCCGACCACGCCTACCCTCGATGCCGGACCTGTACACATCGGTGCCTCCGAAATACCAGGGGAGGGCATTCCATAGGCCGTGGCCTCTGTCGCTCCTCCTCACCAGCACCCTTGTCTGGGCCTGAACGAGAGGCAGGGGAACAAGCAGCTTGCAATGCTGAAGAGGAGGAGCATTTCCAGGGGGCTCTTTTCAGTGGGCCCCTGCTGGGGTGTGGGCCCTCGCCAGGTGTCCAGCCATTCCTATCCTTGACACTGGCCCTTATCCTGTGCCTTTAAGCATTGGGCAGAAAAGGGAATTTAGCAGGTACTCCTTTTATGTGCAAAGTGCCTTTTCTCTGTAGTTCCCCATCATCAGAGTTCCCCCTCGTGAGCTCTGCATGTGCACAACCTGAGCCCAGGAAGATATCGCCCCGTGCTGCATACTCTGTCAGCGGAGTTACAGTCTTGCCGTGGGGTGGGTGGTGGGTGGTGGGTTTATTCACGGGTGCTGGCTTGCTGTGGGTGTTGAGTTATACCAGCCTTCCTCAACCTGGTGCTCTCCAGATGTTTTGGATGACAACTCCCATCACCCCTGACTATTGGCCATGCTGGCTGGGACTGATGGGAGTTGGAGTCCACAACATTTGGAGGGCGCCAGGTTGGGGAAGGCTGTAATATCCATGCATCTCTGGCACCTCTCAGCATAGAAGTGCATTCCAAAAGCAGTCGATGTCTCACTATTGGCTCCGATGTGAATTAGATTAGATTGTGTAGGGGAGGAATGGGCAAGTTGTGGCCCTCCAGATAATTTGACCTACAATTCTCACCACTGGCTATGCTGGTGAGGGCTGATGGGAGTTGTAGGCCAAAGCATTCGAAGGGCCACAAGTTGCTTACGCCTGGTGTATGCAAAGGTTCCCCGAACTCACAGGTATAACAGCAGCAGCTTTGAGCCATTTTTGCAATCTGAAATCTTACAGTGTGGTAGAGGATGTTGGTTTCCTGCCCCATCTTTGCCAAGCACAGCCCCACGTAGTGGCTGGTCCCAGACATTAGGTCATCATTGGGCACGGCACCAGCATGTTCGCTTTGGCGGCCCCTGCTTGTCCCTTCCTCATGCAGGAAAATAGAAAGCGTCCTCTATAAAGCAAAAAAAGAAAACAAAATCTCTAATCCCAAATTAGCACAGGGTGTGGTATGAACATGGCTCATGCGAGGAAGATGAGATGCTAAGGCAGCCTTCCCCGCCCCGGTGCCCTCCATGCCGACTGGGAATGATGGGAAGTTGCAGTCCCACACATCTGGATGGCACCAGGTGGGGAAAGGCTCTGCTAATGCTTGATACTGCTTTGGTGAAATTTGCTGCTGGATTAATTACTGTTGCAAAGATGGGGTCAAGGAACGGGGACTGAACATCAAAGATGGAATGGGATTTTACGGCAGGTGGGAGCCAATCAAAATATTAGTTCTCCCTCAGATGTGATCCTGTCCCTTTGAAGTCACATAGCAATGAACTTTCTCAGAACATAAATGCTGTGGCAGTGCAAACTGGCACAATTTGCTGCTGTAATTCTATCTTTTTTAAAGTATTTAAGAAAAACATGGAAATATGTGTTACTGTATCATGGAGGATACAGTGTAGCCTACAACTTTTCACAGATGGAAATGCTGACGTGTTTGTAGTCTCTTCCCCAACCCTATAAAAGGGTTAGGATGCAATCCTATGCATGTTTCGACAGAAAAAAGTCCTGCAACTCCCAGCATGGCAGCCAGCAGGGCTGGCTGGGGAATGCTGAGAGTTGCAGGACTTTCCACCCCTTGCCGTATGTAGGAAAAGCTATTGTACACCACGTCATTCTGGTGCAAGGCCAGATACGATATGGTACCTACTTGCCTGAGGCCAGTAAGAGCGGAATTCTAGGCAGGCATGTAGCAAAGCTTTTGTAAATGGCACAGAGAACAGGTTCTTTCCAGGATGTTGGGGTGTCACATGTGCCTTATACTGCTATAGCAGGGCCGGCAGGCAGGCAAGTTACAGCTACCTAGTTGCCAATCCATATATATTCTATGTATTGGTCTTTATCTTTTTATTATTTGTGTGCACTGCTTTGGAATCTTGAGATGCAAGTAGTTTACAAGTTATTTTGGGATGGTTGTTTTTTTCATTAGCTTTATACTTATGTTTAAGCCACATTGCAGGACTGAAAGGCAGGGGTATAAACAAACACATAAACAAATAAATCAAACTAGTTGCGGACTAGTAACTCTCCCACCCAACTAAACCCCAAGCCCCAGTTAAGTTCCCCGCGACCACCCCCGCGCTCACACTAAAGCCACGCCCCCTCCCGGCTGGTAGGCGTAAAGGGGGCGTGAGGCTCCCCCACTACAGCCCTGCCCCCTCCTTTCTCCATAAACCACGCCCATTTCCCACCCAAGGCCGCGCCCGCGCGCATATAAGCAGCCGGGGGTCTCTCTACCGTCTACCCCCCCCGCAGAGTCCCGCCTCTTTCGGCGGGACAGGTTGGCGTCCTGAAGGGCACGCCCCCTCACAATATCGCCACGCTTCTTCGCGGCGGCTTGTTCCCTCCATTAAGGCAGCTTGTGCCGCGAGCCACGCCCCTCAGTATAAATGAGCGGCGTCTTTGAGGCCGCCTTCTCAGTCGCGGTGCCGCCTCGTTCGGCGGAGTAGGCGGGAGGCCGAGGAGCTTGATAGAAGAGAGCGGGGGTCCGCGGGGCGCGCTCTCGGTCTCGGTCTCGCGCACTGGCTGTGAGGGAGGGAAGGAAGGACCGACCGAGCGAGCGAGCGGAGGCAGCCTGTCCGCTCGAGGGGCGTCGCCGGGGTCTCCACGCAGAGCGGCTGGCCGCGGGCGGGCGAGGAAGGCAGAGCATGGCGCTCTCGCTGCCGGTCAACGGGGTGAAGGAGGGCGACAAGGAGCCGCTCATCGAGCTCTTCGTCAAGGTAAAAGGGGCTCCTCAGAACGGCTGGGCTGGCCCCCCACCCTTCAATGAGCCACTCAGTAGGGTGTGGCCCTTCTCTTTCTCCCCCTCCCTCCCTGCTCCTCATTGAGGGAATCGACTTGACTCGTCGTCGTCCTCCTCGCCGGTATCCCCAAGGGAGCCCCGCCCCCACCGTATTTCTCAGGCACGCTGCGGGCAGGGGACGCCCCAAGTTTTCTTCTTCTTTCTCCTCTTGTCAAGCAAGCATCGCTTTTTTCTCTCTCTCTCCCCCATCCCTTTTTTCCCTTGGGGGTTAAGCGACACGTGTCTTACTCTACCCCACAGCCACAGGGTCTGGTGAGGTGTCCCTACCCCCCCCCCCAACAAGCAAAAAACTCCCAAGCAACAACAACAACAAAAAAAGGACCACAGATTTGGAGCAGGCTGCTGGACCCCGCCCCTCCCACCCTCTGAAGTGGCGTTGGGGGCAGTAATAGCCTGGTCCTGTTCACAGTGGCTACCAGTCCTCATGGCTCTATGCTACCTCCAGCATCAGAAGCAGTATTGTACACCAGTTGCTGGGGAACCTGGGCGGGAGAGTGCTGTTGCACTCATGTCCTGCTTGTGGGTTTCCTGTGGGCAGCTGGCGGGCTATTGTGTGGACAGGATGGTAGACTAGATGGACCCTGAGCCTCATGCAGCAGCGGGGCTCTCTTTCTGTTCTGTGTATTTGTACTTGGAAGCATCCCACTGAGTTCATTGGGGACCAATTTTCAAGGAAGCGTGCCGCGGGTTGCATATAATGTAATATAATGAACTGTGGGAGTAAGTATCAAAGCAGTGTGCGTGTGGTTTCTCCCCCCGCCCCCCCATCTACGCAGTCACCACCTCTCCAACTTCTCTTCAGCAAAAATAAAACTTAAACATCAATCTGGTAAAACTGAGAGGTATAAAAACTATTTCAGCTACCCCCAAATTTTAAATTTTAAAATGCCTGTGCAAATAAAACGGGGGTTCTTGTTCGTTTGATATGCCTCATTGTTACTTTACTGTGGAAATGAGGACTTAAAAACAGTAAGTGAGGATTGATTTGCCTGATGTTGCCCCCCCCCCCAGTTTGGTGGGGGGATCTTCCTCTGCATGCTGCCACTCTAACATTCCTTAAATGCAAAAGCACACACCCTGTGAAATCTGTAGGCCCTGTCATGAGCTCAGAGAGTCCTTCCCCAGGAGGCTTCCCAATTTTGTGGCATGCTGGACTCTTTCTTTTCTATCCTGGTGTGCAATCTTCAGTTCTCCTCTCTTGCACTCCAATCCAAGTAACCCCTCAAGGTTGTTTATATTCAGTATATTCAATCTGCTTTGCTTGTTTGGCTCTAGGCCTCCTTCCCATCATGGGTGGTGCCTTTCAGCTGGGAGACCCCTGTGTCCTGTTAGCTTTGGAACAAAGGGCTCCTCTCCCTGGTGGTCCTAGTTTCACTTCTACAACTTCCTGCCCCTGCCTGTAAGTCATCTAACTAATTCTGAAACTGCATCTAGTAGCTGAAACCCTACCCTTGTGGCCCCATCCCACCAGTCTCTCTACTCCAGAAGATATGTTTTATGGCATCCTTTAGTACTAGGCTGGTGCAGTTCCTCCCCTCTTCATAAATCTTGGTCCCACTTTGAGTGCACCCGGTAGCTGTTCTGTTTGGACTCTGACCTTGAGTAAGACCAGGTGAATGTTGGTAGGCTCTTAACTAGTGTCTGAGGCTGTCGGTCAGATACAGCTGCTGTCTTTTATGGGCAGTTTTGTACTTTTTTATGACTACTTTATGCTGATAAGTACTACTTGTTGTCTATTGCTTTGTGTGTTTCTGGTGGGAAAAGTTCTTTAAAAGCTTTAAAATAAAAATATTTGGAGTTTCTCTCCAGATCATTCTTAGCTTTTTCTTTGTCTCATATCCCCCCCCCCTCTGCCCCACTGTGTGATCCAATCCTGGATTCTGGAGGACAGAAATGGCATTAGTTTGGGAACATTCCCCTCAAGATGTTATAATTAGTGTGTGATAGGTAAAGAATGAGCAAACACATTTTTTGGTCGTGCAGTGCGAGCCTCTTTGGTAGAACAGGGCCTAGGGATGGACAAATCTGCCCATTCCGCTTTCTCTCACATTAGAATTTTTAAAGTCTCAAGTCCTTTCTGTCTGAAGAAATATGTGAATTTTGATAAACTTTATTAAAAAATGAACTGAACAAGATTCTCACCAATCTGCATCAATAGTTGCAGCTATTCCCAGCTTGGAGAAGACCATGCTGTACCATCTTGCCAAGATGAGCCTGTCAGAAAAAGAGATGGCAGGTCCAGTTCAGCACCACAAATATGTTTGATATGATTAAAAGCCAGACTATTAAGTCCTAATCACTCAAAGTGCTCTGCTTGGATGGATAAATCTGTCACTTTCTTCCTGTTCAGTTTTTTTTAAATCTTCAAGTTCTTTCCATCCAGTTCATGAAGAGGTTTGTGAATGCAGGTAGGGTCTTATCAAAGAATGAACAAAATTCTCACCCATCTCTGGAACAGACATAGGTGGTAGAAGGTTAGAGCAAACTATAGCTTTTACTATGATCCCTGGAATGGCTTCCAGTTGCTGGAGTCATGAGGACTTTCCTTTGGATGCTGTCTCCTCCCCGCCTCTACTACCAAAGCTTTGTATTTTCTCCTTATGCTCCCTCCTCCAACACTAACTGCATGATTAGGAACCAGTTAATCACATAATGTCATAATCGGTGAAATAATTCTTCCAGATTTTACACCCATGTTGAGAAGCTACTGTTTTGAAATAGTATTCTGAACATTTTCTGTGTTATAAACCTGAGTTTGGTTCTGAATGATGAATCTCCTTTACTATTCTATTTCTCTTATTTATAGTTTTGCAGTTGCATATAGTGAGTCCATTAATATCGGACATAATTTTCAGAGAGGTTATATATATATTTCTGTAAAAGCTTTTCATAAAAACATCTGCATTCCTAGTTTCTGGTAGAGTGAAGATGACATCAAATGATATATAAAATGGCCTTTTGGAGAGTCATTTTTGTGCGTTGCCTCAGCCTCAACCTTTGCCTTGTTTGATTATATGAGATACTCTGGCATTAGCAGTTATTCAGTGAAACCTTATTTTGGGAACCTCTTTTTCAAAACAGGATCTGTTCTCTTGTGCTCTGATAATAGCATCATCTTTGCATTCTTCCCTGCTTCTGAAAAACACGCATGCAAACTCCCCTTCCTTCTGGCATGTAACAGGCACAATTGGGAGCAGTCTTGAACTAGGAATAAGGGGGTGGAGACTTGATGGAGTCTGGATGAAGTAATGTTCTCCAGACTTCATTACTTCATGCAGGCTATGAATAGTCCATTACTCATTTGCTCTTAAAGGTGGCATAAAGAGGGGTTGACGTGCGTTCCTCCTTGCCTTTCTGCAAGTTGTTTTTTTTTGGTGGGGGGATTATAAGGAGCTACTGGGATCAAATTTAAAATGTAGGCACTTTAAAAATGTGCTGGTAGATGCATATTTGAGTCCTTTGACTTATAAACTTAGAGTCATTATCATATAACCTGTTCCACCCATGTTCTCATCACCTGTTATGGCAGTAATCTTGCAGTATAACCCTGAAGAATCGAGGGGCTCCAGGGTTACATCTTTTAAAGTTTCTCATTCTTGCTGTTGTGAATGTCTTAAACAGGAATGAAAATACATCCTCTAGTTAGCTTTTTGGAGCGCCATGTCTCTGCTCATCTTGTGACTTTCAGGGGCTGGGAATTGATTTTTAAAGTTTGAAGAGAATGCTGTGAAGACTACTCTGATCATTTTAGCTATCAGTAGCTGGAGGAATGAGTCTTCTTACTCTTCCCTCGTGCTAGAGATTGATTCTTATGTCACACACCATTTGAACTGGCTCATATAGAGAATGTGGCATTGAGTGTTTGAAGGAAATGGTTACAAGTATTCCAGTGTGGGAGTTAAACTCAGGACCATTGTATTTTAGACATACCGTATGTGACACATAGATGAAATCTCTCCTAAGCAAGTAATCTTTATAGTTAACAGGGTGTAGCAATGTACTTTGCACACACAAAAAAGCTGACCTTCTCCAACCAAGCAGATTTTTTTTTTTTAATAATGGGTGACATGTTTAGGGGAGAAAAACAGATGGAAGTTGCTAGTTTCCAACAGGGTGGTTAAGCATAACCATTGCAATTTCTGTAGTGCCTCTGAAAGAAAAATATTTACGCTGTGGGCTACTGTAATTCATGGACTTTTCCTGCGCTAAAGCATATTTGCAAAGCAAACTCTAGATACGTAGATGAAATACAGCATTGCTTGTAGCACTTTACACTGGTGGTCTGTGGTAATGAATAACTTAGGTTTGTGCCTTCTGTCAAGTGCCTCTGGTCTCCCTGCAGTCTATTTTAACTTGCAATGCGAATATTTGCTGTCTTAATGCTGATTAAGCAGAACCAGCTAATGCCTCATTCCCTAGGAGCTTCCTAACAAGTTCACATGTATAATTTATAAAGGAGGGTTGCTTCCAGTGTCAAGCAGGAATATTTAAAACACCCATTTGGATTGTTACAGAATTAAAGATTGGGGGATATAATTGTGTGCCTATAGTCAGGATTAGGCAAGCTAAATTAGACCATGCTGTTATGTGTTATACTTTATGCAGTGTGATGTACAACCATTGTCCATATCACAGTCCTGTGAAGATAGGTCACAGTTCTCTAATTCAAGAGAGCAGCAGTGAGTCTAAAGTTTTTGGGCAAGCAGAAATGTGAATACAAGTCCAAGTAGAACTATTGGATATTGTAGAATTGGAAACAGTGCAGAAAAGCGTAACTAAAATGATCAAGGGGCTGGAGGAACTCTCCTATGAGGAAAGGTTACAACATCTGGTACTGTTTAGCTTAGAAAAAAGGTTTCATAGATTTCATAGATCATAGAGTTGGAAGGAGCCTACAAAGCTATCGAGTCCAACCCCCTGCTCAATGCAGGAAACTAGAGGAGGGGTCTCCCATCCAGGTAATAACCAGGCTTGACCCTGCTTAGCTTTCCACACTCAGACAAGCTGAGGTGTACAAAACTATGCATAGTGTGGGGAAAATGGACAGGGAGACACTTTTCTCCCTCTCTCATAATACTAGAACCCAAAGGGGTCTTCCCATGAAGCTGATTGGTGGGAGGTTCGGGACAGATAAAGGGAAGTCCTTCTTTACACAGCACATAGTTAAACTATGGAATTCCCTTCCATAAGATGGAGTGATGGCCACCAATTTGGAGGGCTTTAAAAGGTGATTGGACAAATTTATGGAGGAGAAGGCTATCAGTAGCTACTAGTCCTGATGGCTGTATTCTACCTCCAGTATCAGAGGCAGTATGACTATATACACCAGTTACCGGGGAACATGGGCGAGAGGGTGCTGTTGCGCTCATGTGGGTTTCATGTCGGCAGCTGGTTGGCCACTGTGGGGACAGAATGCTGGACTAGATGGACTCTTGGTCTGATCCAGCATGGCTCATTTATTTATTTATTTATTATATTTATACCCCACCTTTTTTCCTGCAAGGAACCCAAGGCAGCTTACATAATCCTCCTCTCCATTTTATCCTCACAACAACCCTGTGAGGTAGGTTAGGCTGAGAGTCAGTGAATGGCCCAAAGTCACCCAGTGAGTTTCATGGCCGAGCGGGGACTAGAACCCAGATCCCTTGAGTCCCAGTCCAACACTCTAACCACTACACCACACTGGCTCTCTGGCTCTCCTTATGTTCTTATCCTCTAGTCAATACTGGCACTGTATTACTGAGTGTGCTCAGGTTATATATATTCAGAATAAATTGTGAGTAGCTAACTTTATATATGTTTGCTAAGCATGTTGACAGTGCTAAGACTTTAATTTTTAATTTTTTTAAAATAAAGTTTTAGGTATAAAGAGAGGAAGATGGGAGGTGCGTGAGCATGGGAGAACAACAGGCAGGATGATGGAGTACCCCAATACTTGAATTTATATTCAGGCACCTTTTGGTTTTTGAACATTGCTGTTATACTTCCAAACTTTTCTCTGCCTCCATAAGATCTAGAAACTTGTTTAAGAAAATTCTTTATTTCCAGCAAGCTATATTGTTGGAGTCCATTTTGCATGTGCCTCCTTGCTCAAGAACTGCAGTTGAGCTGCACCTCCTGTCTCAGTTTTGATATTTAGAAGGAAATGGTATTGGGAATGCTGACCACTGCTCCATAGTATGTCCATTAACACAGATTTGTAGCATTTGGTAAGTAAAACTTGTATTTCAGTGTGAAATCTTTTGTAAACAGAGGTGGCCTCCCCCCCCCCCCCCCCGCTCTTGATGTAACCTGGATATATTTTGTGAACCTTGGAAGGCTGCATGAATAAATGTGATTCTCTTGTGTTCCTGCTTATAGAACTGTTATCCACCATCTCCAGGTTACGGAGATAAGGGGAAGAATGGTAATACCTGCCTCCCCATAAACAGTTAAATAAATAACCCTGGCACTTAACAATATACTGGGGCACTTCTCTCACTGGGCCTGGGAAAATCCCTGAATCAAATAGAAACAATATTATCTAAAAATGTCTGACCATAAAGAGTATTGTGAAACTGTAAAGTTGGTATGCGAAAGAACTGAAGTTGGCTTGCAGCTACCCACTTCTTGGAAACTGTTTGGTTATAAGCCAAAGCTGTTGGCATTTCGAAACACCCTAGTAGTGAAGTGTGACTCTAGAGACAATACAAATAGTACAATGTTAAAATGTGAGTTTGTAATACTTTGCAAAAAGAACTGTACTTTAACAATATCATAGGATCACAAGACAGAAAGAGCCTCAAAGGAAGTTCAACTCTCCTCCTTCTCCATCAGAAAGCATCCTCTATACCAGGGGTGCACAGCCTTTTCAGCCGCAAGGGTGACACTAGCTTGGGGGCTGCCACCCCCCCCCCAGTGGTCCATATGAGGATCTCTGTGGGAGGGAGTAGGGAGCCTTTTCACCCCCTCCTTCAGTGGTCCTGATACAGATTGCTCGTTCCTGGCTGCTAGCACTGGTGGGAAAATTATTACTATTATATTATCATCATCTTTATACTGCCTTACCTGCTGAAAAGCCATCAAAAAGTATATGCGGATCTCTGTGGGAGGGAGTGGAGAATACAGGCAGTGGGGAATTCAGCCATGGTGTAGTCAGGGCACCCTTGGGGGCCGTAGTAAAGGCTTTGGGATGTGTGTTGCAGGTTGGGCACCCCTGCACTCAACACTTAACTATAAGCTTGATGTGCAAGCTTACAGTTGAGTGTTGGATTTCTTGGTTAGTGAAAAAAATCCAACACTTAGTCAGGTGTTTCAAGCAGAGGTCCACACTCTTCTGTTGGCCTTGTAGCCAAGCCAGGAATGGTGGTCACCAGAATCCTGCTCCTCCATTGATCTCTGATCTTACGCCTCTGTGCAAGGTGAGGGGAAATCTTCTGCTTTCATCCTTAGCTCCCAGGTTTGTAGCTGGAGCGGGGGCGGCAGGGCTTTATTGGTTTGGGCTGAGCTGCTCGGTTGCCAAACAACCCAGTCCAGCCTTGGGATTGGGTAGGGGCAGGGATCAGCATGTAATTGCAGTGGCAGTTCTCATCTCCTTCTGCAGCATCAGGTATGGGAGGAAGGCTGGGGTTTGTCACATTTGCCGGAGGGCAGCAGCATATTTGCTGTGGTAAGTGAAAATGCTGGACTTTGGTCTCAAGCAAGTGGGCCAGTCTGGGTTCCTGGGAAATTCCTTCGTGGTCCCAGTTATGAAAATAAGATGTTGACTTTCAGTTTCCATGCCTACTTTTGGATGTCTTAGCAGCTGGCCAAATACCGTAGCTACTCTGAGCTCAGGAGACCATGTGGGAACTGAGAGTAATCAGACCCAGCGTGTATAATTGGTTATCTCCTCTAGAACTGCAACATAACAATACATTCTCCTCCAAAGAATGTTACCAATTGCTGTACATTTCAACAGTCTGCCTTGGAACCATGAAAGGAAAACAAAAGGGGGCTGGAGATAAGCACTGTGTATTCATTTCTAGTGTTGCTGTCAGAAGATAATCTCATCCAGAGGTCTGGTTTGGCATCAAAATACGGTAATCCCATTACGCACAGTCCTTATGCTAGGTGCAGCGCTCCTGCTACAGGATAATCTTGTGAAAAACCCTTTACCTGAGTCTGAAATACATTTAGGAAATGCAAGCAGGCTGTCACCGTTTGGAGGGTGGGGAATATCAGGTCACGGATGGCCATACCCAGATCTGACCTGGAGGATGGGTTCTTTGATTTGCAGACCCCAAGGTGACTTGTGGAAGCTGGAACTGGAGATGCAGTATGTGGAACTTCTGCATTTATACCAAGCCTCAGCAACCCAGAGGCGTTGTACTGCCTGCCTATCACAGGCTCCACTGTTGCCTACTTGTATCCTGTGTTGTGCTATTTGAAGGATTTGGGACCTTAACACATACAGTTGCAAGTAGCTCACCAGCCAGTTTTCATCCTCCGATCTTGAGAGTTCCTGACAAGCAGAAAGACTGCATGCACCATCTTGGGCCAGCTAATAGGTACACTTGGATGGTGTGATCTGTTGTTAGGTATGAATTCTCTTCACACAAGTAGCTGGTAGAGAAGAAAACTGGTATTAAATGTCTTACAAAAGATTTGAGAAACAAAATAGTAATTTGGGCATGGTCCAGTTAAGGAAATATTGATCATTGTTTCCTTAATTTGCTGGAAAGACTGTCTGTCTGCTTGCTGAAAAAATGTCAGCACCTCCCTTGTGAGCCATGGGACATGGGGACAAATATGACATATTACTGGTTACTGGAACTAGTTCACTGTAGAGGCTGAGAGGAAGCTGTGAGCCAGGAACTCACCAATTCAAGTATCTCCTTAGCTGCAAATGTTTTAGGTGACCTTTGGCTGGCTTCTGTTTCATCAACAGAACCTGTCCAAAAGAACCAACTTCTCACATTCTTCCCTGGTCTTTGTGAAGACAAGTTGGCCAAGAGGCTGTGCTCTGTTTGAAGGGGATGCCCCCAATGTCATATTCCATCTGATGCCTGTGCTAATAATGGTATAAGTCAGTGTTCTCCAACTTTGGGTCCCCAGATGTTTTTGGCCTACAACTCCCAGCATGCGCTGGGGCATGCTGGGAGTTGTAGGCCAAAAACATCTGGGGACCCAAAGTTGGAGAACACTGGTATAAGTGGTGGGATCTGATTTGATGACTATCCCAGATTTGTATGTTTTACCATAAAGATGCAATTATGCAAACTAATGAATAGCAGTCTACTTCCATGAATCTTAAGTGCTCCATCTGCACTGTGTGAGAGTGCCTCCTAGGTAATTTTAAAACTTTTATATGTTTGCAACTTCCACCTCAGAAGTAAATAGTTTTTGCACTAAGCTCCTACGGTATAAAGTCTCCTGACTATGTAGATTTTGGCATAGCATTAGAGGCCACGGGTAGCTTTATGCTCTTTTTCTCCAACTGCCAAGGAAAAGGTAAGCTCTGCCAGAAGATATATGTGAGAGGTGGCAACAAAAGCAGTTTGGGCAGACTGAAACTTACTTGGCTGTCCCATTTTAAATGACTAATGAAAAGCTTACATAAACTCACTGGCTACTCTTTGAAAGTGAGCAAGAGAGTCCAGCTAATCTTGCAGTGGGCAGCTCGAGGAGACAATATTAGTATACTAAGAAGTCAGACTAGTCACCTGAAGTGCCTCGAGTTCAGGGTCAGAACTGTGGACATGGCTTCTGGAGGAGGGAGCCATGTTTTTAAAGGCTAGCTTGGATTTTTTTCCCCACCTTTTGACATCCGTTCCTGAAGTTGAGAGGCAAAGCCTATTGAGCTTTGGAAACAATTGTGGAAATTCATTGTCTGAATAAACTTTATGCTCAACAAACAATATTTTGATTTGTGAGTTTCCATAAAGTTAAGTGTTTAGCTTTTATGGCTTATATATGTTTAAACCACCATACAGGAGGTGCATAGAGAGACAGAATCTGTGCGCTTCGTAGCCTACCCATGTCGCCATGCCCCTCATTGTCCAGGTTTTGGCATGATCCCGCTCCTTGCAGAAACTACCGTATATATTTTGTGGCAAAAATTCAAATATCCGGTTCAGGGTAAAGCGTGCAAATTCATTTTTTAGGAAGGATGTTCTCTTGCAAAAATTTTGGTTTGCATTTTGAGTGTCTAGCTGTAGCTTCCTTGGTGTAGAACTTAGATATCTCTTTGGCTCAGTTGTGTGAGCATACCTTATCCCCTTCCCTTGGTTGTTTCAGGGCTGTTTCACATGACATCATTTTTCCTTGGCAATAACTGCTATGTAGGGAGAAACCAAGTATGTGGATGCACGCTGGATGCATTTCTAGTTTGCTCTATGTGGACGGAAGAGTTGAAGCAAGTAAATGTGGCCTAATGAGTGGGGCTGTGTCTCACTTCTGAAAATGCTAGGAATGTGTTCCTGAAAATGAAATTCCACATATGGGCATAGTAGCATAGACTTGGCCTCCACCACATTGTAACAAATGATGTGCAAATAACAAGAGCACCACAAGTTATGAGGACATGTGTCCTGTTTCCAAGCTTCCTAAAAGTTGACCTGTAGAGATTCTCTTTCAGTACAGCTACATAAGAATTCCAGCTGCTTGTAAAGTTCTTGGTTTTCCTGGTCCCCCCTCCCCCAACTTCACATATGAAAATGCAACACAAGGCTAAGTTTATGCAATTAAATAACAAAACTAAGGTTCCTTTACATCAGTGTTCTCCAACCTTGGGTCCCCAGATGTTTTTGGCCTACAGTGCTGGCTGGGGCATGCTGGGAGTTGTAGGCCAAAAACATCTGGGGGCCCAAGGTTAGAGAACACTGCTTTACATGTTAGCTTTTTCTGAGGGGGTTGATCTGTTTCAGTTGAGCTGGCAGTAATACTTCAGAGTATTTCAAAAAGCTTGTGAAGCTGAGAGGAGTTGCTTTGCGCTCCGTATATCCTGCTTTAGTGTTCCTATTTATAGTAGCTTTGTTAATGCAACTGATGACTCTGTCATAAGTAATTGTTTTTGCAGTGCTTTGAAGATGGAGACAACATTTTCATTTCATTTCATTTATTTTATTTATATACCGCCCCACAGCCGAAGCTCTCTGGGTGGTTCACAATACTTTATATGCATAAAAACAACAATAAAAACATACAAAATAGTTTAAAGAATTAAAAACCAAATTTAAAAACACAGTTTAAAATAACAGTACAAAAGCCAATAAAACTGAGCCTACATTTCAGTTCTTTGGAAATTTTCATAGAAAGGATTAGTGTACCTTTTGTTTGTGGTGGACTTGTGCAAATATATCTATTGGTGAACAGTATTTGAAATGGGTGTAATGCATAGCTGTGCAGTGTGTTCAGTACTGAAGGCTTATATTGGAAATACGTAATGAGCCAGAGGCCAGCAGCCAACTTGGCATAACTAGGAGTGCATATAATCACTACTACTATAGACTTCATGTGAACTGAACTACAGCTGTTGCTATTTATGTTTATATCCTGTTTCCCAAAATATTTGTCCCTTGAAGCAGCTTACAATAATAAAACATACTAAAGCAAAATCTGGCAAAATCAAATTAAAGCAAAATTGAACTGCACCAAAATACAAAAACTAAAGTAGTTGGTTAAAACAATCAGAGATATATCCAGGGGGACAAGTCCATCTTAAAGAGGAAGGTTTTAACCATCCTCCCAAACACAGGGAAAGAACTGGCAAGCCAGCCTTCCTACCTGGAGCGTTTTCTTGCTCTTATGGAAAAGGCCTTGGATCAAGTAACCCTAACTTGCCATGTTTCTGACAGAGTGGCAAGAAAGCAGCGCCTCTGAGGGTGATCTTGGTGCACGATAGATGGACGTTGGAGGAGGCATCCCTTCCAGTAACCATTGTAAGGGCTGCATAGGGCTTGAAAGGTCAAAAACACTGATGTCTGCCTGGAAACGTACGGGTTACCAGTGCAATTCTTTGAGAACACTAGAACAGGTATTGGTCATTTCTTTTGCAGCTTCCACTCACCAATGTTTCTGCAGCATTCTGGAGCAGTTGTAGTCTCTAAGCACACTTCAGAGGTGGCCCCACTTGGAGTGCATTGCAGTAGTCTAGTGTAGAGGTTACCAAAGCATGAATTACAAGAGTGGTCTCAAGTGGCACACAAGGTGGAGCTTGATAAAGGTGCTTCTCTTAAGCACAACATATATTGGTCGCAATCCAGAAGTGCCGGGTTTCTAAATTCCATTTATTTCAATAGGAGATATTTTGTTAGTTTAAATGATTTTTATACTGTCTTTCAGGTAAGTGGCCAAGACAGTTTACAATAGGTCAAGCACATACTTCTCTCACTTGAAACCAAAGGAGCTTAAAAGTAATTAACTTTGGCTGGATCATGCTCTTAGATTACTATGTCTAAATATCCTGTGAAAAAGTCAGCCTTTACACATTCTGATATGTGCTTAAGTTGTGAGGTTGAAATTATCATTATTATAATTATCATTATCATCCCGCCTTTTTCCCAACACTGGGACCCAAGGAGGCTCACAAACCAACACATTTAGGCTGCATTTTATTTGGTCTTAAATTTGCCTCTGTAATTTCAAAGTGTTCTAATCATGAGAGCTAGAAACTTAATAAAACAGGTCATGAGAACGGTAAACTCTTAAGAACCTTGTAGGTCACACTCAAATAGAATGGCAGTATGGCTGTTGCTAGTTTATTCTGTATGTTTATTCTGTATGTTGACGGTCCTAGTCCTTGGGCTAATGCCCTGGTCACCAGAACGGTAACTGGCAATTTTTGATGAAAACAACTTGATTTCTCATGGCTCCAAGCAATTGGGAAAGTCAGTTTCCTAAGTCAGTGACTTAATTATAATGAGACCCCTGAGTAAACAGTTCTGTTTTTATTGGTGCTCTGGCTCTGCTCAACCCTATGGTAACCTAGAAATTACCTAATCTTCCCTAACACTTTGGTTGATTAGTGCCAATTGCTAGTATGTCTAATCACAAGGTTCTGTAACACCTGAGTGCAGACCACTGCTCTTGGAGGAGCAAGTGGAATTATATCACCAGTTTTAGAAATGTCTTGAGCAGCTTCCAATTTCATCACTAAAAGGTATGTTGTTATGCTAAGAATAAATCACGCTCCCTGTTAATTACAAGTTTGTGCAAGGTTTCTCCCTAAAGTCATCATTTAATCCTTGTATTGTTGGCTAAACAAAGGGTAAGGAGGTTTCTTTACTTGGAGAAAGGAAGTAGCTGTCTCTTGTGGACTTGAATCCATATTAGGCATAAACTAAATATAGGAGTATAACCCAGGAGTGAAGTCACATCTGTGAATTTTCAAGAAGGCAGTGAGATCAGTCATTGCTACTGGATTGTCTTCAGTCTCGATTTCCTCCTGTACTTTAATGCTTTTAACTTGCCAACTTTAGTGTCCAGTGTGCGCTCAATACTTTGTGACTTTAGAAAAAAATAAAACTAGTTTATTACAAGAAACAGATTTTTCCAAAAATAAAGCTGAGGCAAAACTGAATGTCTAGAACACACTTCAGTGTACCGTATAAAGCTTTGCAGTTCTTGCCTTATAGGGTGGTTGTGAGGCTAAATAGGTCAAGTTGGTATGTTAACTTGCCAAGGGCCACCCAGTGAGCCTTATGACTTTGTAGAGATTTGAGTCACCCAGACTGTATCCTGGCAATTATTTTTCTGGTGCAGTAGGCGTAACTTTGAATTCACTGCTACTGATACCATGGCATACTAGGGGTGGGGAGAGGTCTGCTTACTTAGTTTGCCTAATTGTAGCTGCTTCTCCCAGTCCCAGAGGCAGGAGTAGTGAAATTGACTGGACCACAAAGCAAGCCGCCTTCTGATCTAGTCAGTTTCACAAGCAGGAGAAGAGGAGCAAGGTTTCAAACAGGAGTTTTTCCAGCCCTACCTGGAGATGCCTGGGATTGAACCTGGGACCCTCTGCCTGCAAAGCAGGGGCTGCACTACCTGAGCTGTGGTCCTTCCCCATGTTGACTGTGACAGCAATGTTTTTTCCCCTTAGCTAATTTTACTCCTAAGGGAAATTTCATTTTCTTTCTTAAATGAGCCATGCTTTCATGCAGTGATGTGGGGTTACAAGTGCTCTGGAAATTTTTCCAGTGCTTTATTTTTCCATAGGGGGAAAAAATCCTTTTTATAAGTTCATTAGTAACAATGAATGGATGCCAACTGCAAACACAATAGTAGGCAAGCTTGACAGTTTCAAAGTTGTAATTCATATTTTTCAGATTATCCCTAGCAAGTATGTGAGAGAATCCGTATGTCACTGGAATCCATATTTGCTCATTGTGAAATAGAGCTAATAGGTAGTGACAGCAAAACGGAAGATGCCCCCACAACTTCAGTGGAAGGCGGTTGAACTGTTGAAATAGATGAATGGTTGTCAGCATATCATGCACCGTTCTTTGGATTGCTAAAATTAGTGTGTCAATAGTTTTCAGTACCTTTGTTCATTAATTTAAACAGTGTAAGGAAAGTACATGCTATGCATTTTTACTAACAAAAATGTCCACATAATATAATGTTTCAATCACATTAAGAGTTTTTCTACATGAGGCATTTTATTGCGTGCTCATCATTCCTACTCATGGTTGTTTACAGGTTCTTTAGGTGATGTCATGACCCTCCACTTTTGCTTCTGTTTGCAAATGGCACTTTCAGCGATTTTTTTATTTATTTTTTTGAGCAGGGAAAATGGGACATGATTTCTGATGGTGAAAAAACCCCACTGTTTCCACGTGTGTATTTGTGCTATTCCACTATACCACAGTGCCAGCTTTGGAAGTGTTACCCTCATGGGTGCTACTAAGGGTCTGCAGCAGTCACACCAATAAGTATACACATCTGTTGCAGATCTGTTGCAGATGGATCATGTACCCATGTGTTTGTCTTAATTTTCCCACAGTAAAGTTTGGCAAAATACAAAAATGTCCACAACTGGTTCTGCCAGACAATTTGGCGGGGACACACACTATGAATACTTAAGGGGCAATGGCTGTTCTGGAAGACAGCCTTTGGGTATCTCAAAAATGCTATTACTTGAACAGAGTGTCACATTCACATCTAAGATGTCCTGTTCATCACAATGATGGTGTCTTGAACGTAAGCTTACTCCTGAGGTGGTCTGTGGCCAGCTGTAATTAATCAACGTTTCAGTTAGCTATTCTTCTGCCTTGCAATTTTCTTCTCCCCCTTATGTACTCCTTTTTATGTAAAGTATTGCTTACTGCTCTGGACTAGCTAAAACACAATGCCTAAAATGATTGAGAAGCTGTGGGCTACATGTATTTTTTTTAATACCACCCTTCATGATTTCCAGTGTGGTTTACAACATACTGAAACAATAAAATATGCTAATAGACAAACATCAATAAAAAAGTAATTAAAGCTGTAGCAAACCAGTCATAGAAGTACTATATGGAAATTCAGTTCAGATTTGCTGTACCATTTTCTGCCTACACAGCTGCTGGATTAAGTTATTTGTTTTCATATCTCACCCTAACAAAGCTGCTAATTTTAGTTTAGCAATTTAATTTTTCACTGGTCCTGCCAAGACTTAGCTAAGAATAATTGTACATGTGCTGCCCTGAATAACTGAGCCATTTGTGTTTAAGGGCCAAGCACAACACACACACACACCAGTGGTGGAGGGCATCTGTTCTTTAAACAAAAACCAGTATGTGAGGTGTGAAAGAACAGGCCACTTACCTTGCTGCACTCTGTTGCAGAAAGCAACATTTTGCCGGGCTGAATAATTGAAGTGCCAGCAGTCCAATTAATTCTGTGTTCTTATAAAAAGCCCAATAATTTGGGAGTAGTGGGAGGAAATTACCCTCTTCTAATGTGGATTTTTAAGCATTTGCTGTCTTCGCAGTGAGGCCACGTGGAAGGTAGGTTTTTTGTGTTCCTGCCAAAGCACATGCTGTAACTATGCTCTCTAGCTCAGAGGGACAGGGTTCTTGGACAATAGCTCTTCAGGGCCCTTGTTAATGTGTAACATTGAATCTGAACCATTTTTTAAATATAAAGCAAATTTGACAGCAGGCCAGCCACATTGCAATTTTGTAATCTTTCCACTTGAACACTGCAACACTTTATTGTGAGCTTGGCAACACAAAGGGATTCTATACAACTGTTGAATTGTACTGCAAGAGCATAGCTTTTGATGGCAGTCAAATGCCATATCTATATTGGGGCCAGATAGACTCTGAGGAACTGTGGGGCTTCTGCAATGGTAGTAGATTGTGACTATTGCTTATTAGGTAGGAGTATGGAGTATTTATACTGACAGCTACCTTGTGAGGTAGGTTAGGTTCAAGGTCACCCAGAGAGCTTCAAGACTGAGCAGGGGATTTGAACTTAGGTCTCCATCAGAAAATGCAGTCTGGGAACATCATGGATGAGTGCACCCAGGTTGCACCCATTATCTGGTGTATTTGGCAACATATTTTGTTAATCTGCTCTGCCAATAAATGTGTCAGATGCTTTTATGGTGTGTTGTTCAGTGTCCCCCAAAGTACTTAGTGTGGCCTGCATCTAATGTTTCAAATATTGTCAAATTGTAGTTGGAAGGTTTGACTGTGAAATTTAGTTTCTAAGACTGCAGGCAAGGGCTCTGTTGTTTTTTTTTAAATTGTACAGAGTGTTTGTTTTGAGATAACTTTAATGTAATAATATCAGAACCAATAAGGAATTTTTGTGCCACCCTAAAAATGAATAAATTTATTATGGCATAAGCTTACATGGACTACAGTCCGCTCCATGAGATGCATCCATAAAAGTTTATGCTGTAATAAATTTGTTCATCTTCAAGGTGTCACAAGAATTATTTGTAGACAAACTGGCTACCTCTCTGAAAATTGTTATAAATATTATCTTCTGTCTTTGAGGCATGATACCAGATACCTAAGCATCTCTGTTCAGGAAATCTCTGGTCAATGTTTCTTTGAAGTGATCTTAGTTGTGCACAGCAGGAGATCCAGTTGTCCTTCCTCAAGCACTTCTGCTGCAGGGAAATATTTTCTCCCCACAATCATATATTTGTCATGATAATTCAGCCTCCCTCCCAGCAAGTCTAGTGCAATCTGTGAGTGTTGTGAAGGAATGTGATTGCCCAAGTGTGATGGACACCCATTGATTCATGCCTTTCGCAACTATCCCCTTTATTTTGTCCTTTAAAAAAAATAATATATATATATATCTTCTTAAAAAGACAGCCATTAGTCTGGGGGCACTCCCACTATAGCGTACAACTGCAGAAGTCTAGCCTTTTAAACAAAAAGTGGTCAATCTTTTCAAGGATCCCCTTCTCCACCCCACCCTGGCCAGGATTCCTTCCCGCTGCTGCTTCATGAACATTGCTGCTTTCCCTTATTTCCTTAATGTATTTTTTAGCTTAAGATGTCCGACTAACAATTATATATGGAAAACTATTAAAAGTGCAATTGTCAACATAGTAATATAATGCTTAAAAAATTGTCTTCACTCACTAAAAATGCATATCTCGGTCCATTTTCTAACTGCTTCCCCATGTGATTTAAGGATTTCAAGGCAATTGTAAGAGGCAGGTCAAGTCGGGTTGGTCTGGTAAACAAATCCACATTTTGGCCTCACAGAAGCAGCTATTCATAGGAAGCATCTTTCAAGATAAATGGTACGGTAATGGATTCTGTATGTGTTTGTGCAGAATTACTCTGAGAAATGGATACGGTCAACCGTGACTTTGTGCAAAGCCAAACAAAAAAGTCCTTTTTGTTCATAACTCTTGTGCATTGGCACTTTCTACTGGTATGTTCAGCACAATGGCATTATCCCTTTATTGTGGTGGCCCTTCCTGAAGATACATTTTTGTTCTAAATTTACCAGTAGCTTTCAAGCAGTCAAAGCAGGTCTTTGCATAGCATTGCTTATCAGGCATCAATGAAAAGGCTGAACGATAAATTGGAGTGTATAGATTAAACCTTTGCTTAAATGAAGGAACTGTATCTAATAAAGTTTCATTTCTTCATCTATACCCTGCCTTTCTGTATAAAATATATTCAAGATGGCTTACAAAGAACAAAACAAAATGGTCATTCTTATTAATAAAACCAATGTCAAAGAGAAAAAAGCAAGATGAAAATGGCGTTGAAAGAAACATTTTAGGAAAGTCTGAAATCTTGCTGGAATAATAACATGATTACTGCCCTCCTGAAAGTAGACAGGGATGGGGCTAGGTATACTTCTCTGTGGAGGCTGTTTTGCTATCGGGCAAACAACTATAAAGGCCCCTGTCTGTCTTGGACACCGGTTGTACCTCTGATGGGGCAGCAAGAAGGAGGGCCTCAGAGAAATGAAGGGTACTGTGTGCTTTGTGTGGGAGGGGACTTTTTTAAATTGCCAGTGAAGCTGGTACACGGTTGGCATAATGTGATCTGGCCACCTAGCCCCAGACAGAACCCTGGCAGCTGTGTTCTGGGCCCATAGAAGTTTGCTGACCATCTTCAAGGGCAGCCCCATGTAAAATGCATTACTGTAGGCCGACATGTAGGTGGCTAGGTGCGTGACTCAGATCAGAGTTCTTTAAGAAGGGGTGTAGCTGGCAAAGAAGATCGAGCTTGTAGAAGACACCCTTGGCTACTGCCCGCAACTGAGCATCCAGTAACAGTTCCAGTTCTAGCAGTATCCCCAAGCTGCAGAACTCTTGCTTCAGGCGGAGTGCAACACGTCCAAAACAGGGTGGTGCTGCGGAGTCTGATCGTGAGAATACTTCATCAGCAGTATTTCCATTGTGTCTCGGTTAAGCTCCAGCTTGTTTACTCTCATCCAACCCAAGGATGGATATGATTGGAATGGAATCCATATTGCTAAGTGGCAAAATTCACCTTTGGTTTTACAAGTCAGAGCTCTGTCCCCGAGAAGGCTATATTCTACGAAAGAGCGAGTGGCTGCGTTGGTTGCCAGAGAATGAGCTAATGCAGAAGATAACCCCGTATTCAACTATAAGCAGGTGTATTGGGGTAGCTAATGGATGTTTTCCTGATCTGATAAGCCATCCACTTTTTTTTATTGTGGACATTCCATTTAGCATTAGCATTGCTGGTAATCTTTATTCACTGCAAAATAGTGAATTAATGGAGTGGGTTAGTGGAAGTGGGGGAAGCTATGAGACTCATGGGGAACTTGCAAGCAGACATTGAGAGTTTGAAAGGATCCACGAGAAAGGGCCCTGCTAAATTATCTGAGACCTAACATGGCTGTTATCTCATGCAACTTTTCTCTGTTTTTATGGGAGTCGCAGCCATCCTCAAGAGCTTGACTTTCCAAAGAGTACAGAGGTACTCAAACTGCATTGAGAAGCAGATCTTGTGATGTGTAGTATCAGCCAGAGTTCTTGTTAAACTGCCACTAGGTTGTCAATGCATAACTTTGCAGTCATGCTCTTCCTGATACCAGTTTAAGGTATAACTTAATCAAAGGAAAATGTACCCTAGTGTTTATCATTCCTGTCATTCATTCCAATTCCATCTGAATTAAACAAAGCCTGTTTTTAATGCCCCCCTTTATTAACTTTTCCTTGTGTAAACTTCTGTCCATTTTCTTAAAAAAAAAAGATTGCTTTTTTGATATTCTACTATAGTCTAAAGTACTGTACCCAAATCTTCATATAGGCAAGAGCCATGAGATGGAAAGCATCTTGGGTTTAAATGAGCAAATGCTAGATATGCTAAAGACCATATCCTGCATTGTACCATAACTGCATTTCAACAGATTTCTACACCCCCCCCTCGCAAGAATACAAACATAGTTCCAAAAAATAGACCAAAAATACTGTGTGGGTACAGATTTAAAAACAATTTCACTCCACGGAGTGTTTGTTTTTAGGTACATTAAATGATCACTTTGGCAAACAAAATTCTAATTACTGCCCTTTCCACCTTAACGGTTCTGTGCCATACATGCATAGCTGGTTGTATATGCTGCACATATCAAAGAGAAACTGGGTGAAATAATGGGGCTCAGTTCCTGCATTTCAAATATTACCCAACAGCCTTTCTTTAAAATCAGGAAAACCACTTCTAGAAAGGGGGATTGGGAGGGGTGCCTTCCTTTCTTTGTTCCCCATCTCAAATCTCTCCCACCCTCTCCCCACCTCAAAGTGGCTTTTTGAAACCATAGGGTTTTTGGATCCCAGTTATCTCAAATGAAGCAGCTTTTACTGTTTAAAAAGTGCTGTCTATGCAACATGACCTCTGTGCATGCAGTGACATAAGGTTATTGTCCAACTGTACACTGTATTAGGTCCTGTTGGTATTATGAGTTCTCATTTCAAATCTGGAACCTAATGAGGATGAATAGTAACTCTACAGTAAAATGGAATTGCACAGAGCTGAAACTTGTCAAGCAATCTTTCTGACATTCTAAAGCTTCCATGTTTCTGCCCAGCTGTTTCTCTATAAGGGTTGAGCCTCTGTTCTTCTAGCCTTCAACTTCCATCTTGCACATTACAGCAGTTCTTTGAGGCTCTCAGCAACATTGACTTCATCTGTCATGAACTTGCTACTTTTGTCCTTTATAGGGTCTATTGACTCTTGGGCCATTTGGAAGAAGTGAGATAGATGGAAGTAATTAGTGTCATAGAAGTTTCATTCAGTATGCTGGCTACAGAACTGAAAAGTGGAAATTGGCACAGTCAGGCAGTTCTAAGAGTAAACCCCCCCGAATAAATCCAGGGTATGAGTAATTTGGTAGCAGTACCTACTTCTGAGCAGGAACAGGTTTAGGATTGAAATTGATTAGACCAGAAGTTGCTGCATCTGATCTAGTGAATTTCAGTATGGACTATTGGATGTGACCAAGATAACACATGGCTGTTTACCCCACAGCAAATCCTCCCCCCTCACCCATGGTAGTAAGGGGTTAGTTGCTCTACAGAAATAATGCATGAGAGTGTGGAAGAGGAGGAAATTCCCCCCCCGCCCCATTTCTAGAATGCTTTTGGTAGGAAAGAATCCATGAAGACCTTTAGATGTGAGATCTTTCCTCCACTACCTTTATTGATATGTATATGAATTGATAGAACTGGAAGATAGTTGTAGTTGGTTTTGTTTTCTGTCGGCGTCCATTGTGTATTCTTTCTAATGCTTGTATTAAGTTTTATTTTCTTGGCTTTAAAAAAAAAAAAGTGTATGGAAGACTTTGATCTAGAATTTCTTTCGAAGCTTAATTCTACCTTACTAGTTGGTAATCTGGGTTAGAACCTGCAGAGAAGAAATAAAGCTGTTGAAGTCCTCTTGATTACATTTACCAAGATGAAATCAAGCTGAGCGATTGGTTTGTTCTGTTCCTTGACTATATTTTTGCAGGCCTCAGATTCATGCACAAGGTAGTATTCCATAGAAGCAAGAGAAGAATTGATGGCTTGAGTGAAGGCATGTTAATGTGACACATAACTTAATGGAAAGCCTTCAAGAGTTGTTAGAAGAATGGCGTGACTAGCCTTAAATAAGTTAATAAGCAGAGATCAGTCAGCTGTCAAGTGGTAAGTTTTACATTTTCTAAAAGTCTATCTGATTCAGCATACGTGAGGTTCAGCACTTGAGAAATATTTTCCACTCCCTTATCAAATGCCTTGGCACTGCCTCTCTGCCATATAGGAAATGCTAAGCATTTTAATCTTGTTAAAGTATCATTTCAGAGAGAAGAAGCTTAACATAAAATTCATCAGGTCTCCCAGGAAGTTTATGAATAATTGGAGACACGAGATCCCTACGCAAATCTCGATTAAAAAGGCAGTATTAGGAGAACATGCCCCACAGTTTCGACTTGGCCGCTGTTGCAGGGGCACAAGCAATCCGAGAAAGACATGCGTTGGAATCTCCCCTCCAAAAGCTTTGAGGGTAGAACATTAAATCTGGCAAGAGTGAAAGCTCTTATGGTCTTTGTTGACATTGAACTAGCCAGATACGAAGGGAGAGTAAAAGCATTGTTCATGACTGCACTGTGTTTACCCATCGAGCCTACATGATCCTGGAGTTCTATGTCCCAAATCCTTATATTAGGGGAGAAGCCAATTCTCAATATTTCTTCTGAGAGGAAATGTTTCCATTTTGTTTGGAAAGAATCCAACAGGGTCAGTAGAGCCAAGCCTTCTGGAAAGAAAATAAGCTTTGGTCAATAATTAATCATGAGGACTTTAGCACGCGCTCGTATAGAAACTAAGCCGGCCTCGAGGCGAAGAGCTACATTAGAGGTACAGGGAGGTACGGCCAAAATAGATCTCACAAATTTGGTTTGAACAATCTCGAAGGGATGCAGAATAGAACAAGCAAACAGCTGGGATCCATAGAGCATTTGGGGGATAACTTTACCCTTAAATACTTGAATTACTGATGGAACATGTCGCCCCCCTTTGGTATAAAAAAATCTGGTTAAAGCTGCTACACTTTTCTGAGCATTCATTGCTGCAAGCTTTATTTGGGGGGACCAAGATCCAGAGGAATGGAAAACTATACCTAAATATTTGTAACTCGATACCTGCTCAATAGGGATTCAATTTATGGTCCAATTATGCTTAATTCCCTTTCTACTAGTCACCAGCACCTTGGATTTAGAGTAATTAATTACTAACTGCTCATTGCTGCAATAAGAAGAAAAAGCCCTCAGGAGTCTTCTCAAACCAACACAGGTTAATGACAACAAAACTGCGTCGTCAGTATATAATAAGATTGAAATAAAGCGTGAGTGTAACTTGGGTGTGTGTGAAAATCAGGGTTTGATAAATTGACCACAATATCATTGATATAAAAATTGAACAAAGTGGGAGCTAATATACAGCCCTGTTTTACCCCGTTGAACACTGGGATAGAATCAGACAAAACTCCAGCTGAGTTACAAAGGACCCGTAAGCGGGTGTTTTCATATAGGCGCCGCATTAACAAAAGGAGCCGCCTGTCTATATTTGTAGCTTCAAATTTGGCCCAGAGTTTATCTCTTGGGATTAAATCAAAGGCTGACTTAAAATCAATAAAGGCCGCAAACAAAACACCCCCTTTGGGAGAAGAATATTTGTACGATAGGTGTTGAAAAATAAGCCCCTGATCCAAAGTGGACCTTCCTGGCCTAAATCCAGCCTGTTTGTCCACAAGTAAGTTCTCGGCTTGCAGCCAATCCGATAGTTTTCCCAATAGGTGACTGGCATATAACTTGCTGATAATGCTTAACAAGCTTATTGGGCGATAGTTTACAGGGTCCCATCTATTGCCCCTTTTAAATATCGGAACAATAATGGCTAAGCCCCAGTCCTCTGCAATACATGCTGTATAATTTATCCAAGTAAATAAGGAAGCCAGAACTGGGGCCCATTTCAAGGCATTCTCAGTGAAACTAGCATTTGGAAGTGGGGTGGGTCTGATTCAGGAAATTTCTTCTTGGGCTAAACATACTTTCTTTAGGTTTCTGTTTCCACTCTTTGCTGTAGTTGGGAATACAGAAGCATGCTTCTAGAATATGATTTCATTAATCTAGTTAAGTGGTTTTTGCAATTCTGCCCAACATAGTAGTATTTCAGAGTTTGTATCACATTTATATTTGCTGCACATTTTAACTGCAGTTGGTGCATAACTGAAGCCCACATTTATAGACTACTGGGTAATTTCATCTCCAGAAACATGCCTTAGCTGGGTGTGTGTGTGTGTGTGTATTGCCTTCTTTCTCAGTCACATTGGTGAAAATCCAACTTTATGCAGCACTCCTATGTTGTATAATTACTTTCTGTATTCTGTGCCTTCTGTATTTAATTTTTCATGGAAAATTGCATATAACCTTAAGTTGCCTTTTAAAGATGTAATTCTGAAGCTAGCAGCTAAAAAGGTAGGAGTCCTGACTCAAGGAGAGGCCATTGTAGCAAACATGATTGCAGGGTTAACATACTCGCCACACCTTGGTTTCATGTAAAATTGCATTTTTCTTTCAGTTTTTCTTTCCCACTTCAAAAGTCTAATGGTGCATGTCTTTACAAAACTTATTAACAGGTTCCAGGTTAAAAAACAACAACCCAAAATGCTCAAGTGGTGAGCGGTTAGTATCTTATTTTGCTGAAGTGCTGAGAGGTGGTGGCTTGCTTGAGGCAAGTGAGTGCCACAGGCAGCCAGGGGTCTGGAGTTGTCTGTCACTTCCAAATCAGTATTTGTTCCGCTGGGTGTAAATAATTTTAAAGAAACATTCTTCTGTTTCTCTCGACATCCCTTTCAACCCCTCCCTTGGGAGCATTTGCTTGATCAAGCTTGTAGCAGGATCATCTAGGGTTACAGCCAATTGTCGTCCATGTCAATGGTTGCACAGGATATCAATGTTTGTGCTGTCATATAATAAGCCTCCAGTTCCTCTCCAGTGGATTTACAATCTTGACTCAATATGAATATGAAGTGGGGAGGGTTAATAGTGAGGGTGGGGAGGGCTTAATGAGCAACAGGCAGTGCAGAAAACATGAAACTGTTAGGTCCTAAAATGTGTTACTGCCTAGTGCAATGTTCATACCGACTCCTGCTGCAAACCAGTGTCTAGAGCCAACTCCTACCGTTCTAAATTTTTGTCCATTGATCATGTTTAGTTTTATTTTTAAAACGTATACCCTTAAGATGAATTTACGGTGGCTTACAAATTAAAACATATGATTTATATTAAAAATTTAAACCCACAATATCAAACAATGATTCCTTGAACAACTATCAGAGGAATAGTGTTACTATAACAAGCCAAGGAAAAAATAACTAATGAAAGAAAATGATTAATAAAACAATGATCATAAAGAGAAAAGCATAAATGTAATGAGAAGACACTCAGCCAAATCTTAAAGAGCCATGTTCTAAGTGACCATCTAAAATAGGGGTGGGCAACTTGTGGCCCTCCAGATGTTTTGGCCTTCAACTCCCATCATTCCTCACCATTAGCTATGCTGACTAAGACTGATGAGAATTGTAGGCCAAAACATCTGGAGGGCCACAAATTGCCCATCCCTGATCTAAAAGCCTGGAGTCAGGCTGATAGATTTCTCTTGGGGCATTCCCCAAGGTGGGTTGAGTATGCATTTTCATAAATCTCCAAATATCTCCTTTTAATTTTGGGTTCCAACATGCAGTTGGTTCTGAAGATTGCCACAACTCTCCTTTGGGCATTCCTTTGGGCTGCCAAGACTCTGATGTTGTTAACTCTCATTTAACCATACTTTGAAAACTGCAATGTTTTTTTCCCTTGTGACGCCCTTCTGAGAAACTGATGCTAACAAGCCTTATGCTCGTCACAGTTGCATTCTCTCTGCTATATACGCACAGAATCCTGGAAAAGTGCTGAAGCCAAATTTTTCTTGGCATTCCTGTAACATTCTTCTTACTGTGTGCTCAGAATAACTTAGGACACTTTGGTGGAAAACAAATGGGGTAAAGACTACAGAGAAACACAGTGACTTCCTAAAGACTTCGTATCTGGATCAAGATCTGGATTATATTTTGGATCCAAACTATTCTTTCGGTGAGATGGTACTTCCACATCTTCTGAAACATTGTCCCTTATGTTAAATTGAAGGCAAATTCTCCATTAAAATTTTACTCTCAAACTTCCATCAGTGGTAGTAGAGAAAATGGCCAGTGCAGGCGAATCTTTTTTTATTATTATTATCTCTGAACCACTCTGTCTTTCTGTCATTTGCAAGGGTGCTCCTAGATATTTATTGAAAAATATTTATATACCATTTCCCATTTTAAGACTCTGGAAACAGTTTACAACAAATTATAAAACAATACTTCATTATAAAAGCACAACATTAAAACAAGTTAATGGTTGGGAAAAGCCAGGGTAAGCAAGTAGGTTTGTAATACTCGTTGAGAGCACATGATTGTCAGTGCCTGACATATTACAGAGGGGAGGTCATATATGGAAGTGGTACATACTTGCAACTCCCCGGTACAGCGGCCCCCAACCTTTTTGTCACCAGGGATTGGTTTCGTGGAAGACAATTTTTCCATGGACCAGGGGCGGTGTCGCCCACCGCTCACCACCTGCTGTGCGGCCACAGGGATGTATCCGAGAGTCTCAAGGGGGCTGAAGCGAGTTGAACTTGCCCTGCTCGACACCCCCCCCCCGAGACTCTCGGTAACTTACCTGCTGCCTCTCGATCCATACGCGCCGGGGAAAGGACCTACGAGGTCCCCGACGCGTCACTTCCTGGTTCTCCGGTGCTGCTCTTTTTACGTAAATACCATAGTAATGTACCTTAAAATGGCCGCGATTTGCTATTCATGGTTACAGGAGCATCCAGTGGTGAACTGAGGAGACAGCAGCAACAGGGACAAGCCCTGTATTACAATCAATTGTCAAGAGATCTTCCAGGACTAGAGCCAGGGGATACAGTGAGAGCCCAAGTTTTAACAAAACAGGACAGAGTCCAGCACAAGGCAACCATGGTATTTACATAAAAAGCAGCGCCAGAGAACCAGGAAGTGACGCGACTACCTGTGTTGCCTGCTCATTCCTCTTCTTTCTTCTCTCTCCCCACCCAGTGTATTGAGTAGTAGTGACTATTGTGCATGCTGGTACTGGCACTCTTGGAATGGACCCACCACTCTGGAAATAGAGAAGAGCAGCGGGCACCAATTTTACTTCAGACTAGAAGCAAGGTAGAGGAAGAGTTTCCCACCAGTATTGCACTGCTTCAAAACTACTTTGGAAGTAGTAACTTCAAAACTGCTTTGGAACTTGTTAAGTGGGATAGTTCTGATTCCAGGGATTCTCAGCACACTTCGCATCTGCAAACCATTAGCGTTAAAGTTGTATTATACACATTTATACAGCTAGCAGTACATTTTAACAGTAGTCACTTTCTGCATTTTGTATCAATACAGCAGTAAGATCAAAAACAAACATCCTGGGATAGAAAAGCCAGTGGTAGAGAGACAGTGTGGTGTAGTGGTAAGAGTGTCAGAGGCCCAGGTTCAAATTCCCACTCAGCCACAAAGTTCAGTGCGTGACCTATCTCTCGGCCTAACCTACCTCACAGTGTTGTAAGGATAAAATGGGGAGGGGAAACCTGCGTCACCTTGTAATAAAAATAAGTTAATTTAATACAGTACAAGAAGTTAATAAATAAACAAAAGTTGTTCTTCTTTTCTTGAGACTACAGTA
The DNA here is from genome assembly GCA_021292165.1 of Shinisaurus crocodilurus. Taxonomy (NCBI): domain Eukaryota; kingdom Metazoa; phylum Chordata; class Lepidosauria; order Squamata; family Shinisauridae; genus Shinisaurus; species Shinisaurus crocodilurus. The sequence goes on from CM037885.1 coordinate 25,675,719, forward strand.
GATGTACTTGCTCACGGTTCGAGAATATTTGCTACTCATAACTATACCGTTACAGAATTGTGGGCTGTACGAGGCAGGATTGGCACCTTATTCCATGCCCTCCTTGCCGAAACGTCCCTAGCAGCACTGCCTTCATTTATCCAGATTGTTATGCTAGAACAGTGTTCCCCAACCTGGGGTCCTCCAGCTCTGTGGGGCCACAACTCCCAGAATTGGGGAACACTGTGCTGGAAGCAGAGCAACATGGCCCACACACAGGTCACAATTTCAGAGATGATAGTGCCCAAGAAATAAGTTTGGAATGAGAAAACACTAACACTAAATCGAGATGGCTCAAGCAGGTGATCTTACGTTCTTGTGCTCATTTGCCATGTGTCCCCATCACCACCTCTATAGGTCTTAAATGCCAAATTTTAAAATTTGAAATTCCAAGTTTGTGGACTTGGTTGTTTTGCTTGTCATTTCAATTCTAACCTCATCCAGATGACTAGATGCACTGCAGTTTACTCTTTGTAATCAAACATTTGCCAACTAATTATGTATTCAAGCTGCTTAATATGGATTTAATAAACTCTGTATTCCTTTAGCAGCAATAATAGCCCTTTTCTGATCAGGAAGGGCAAGGTACTTCCTGATTAGTTTCGCATCTCTTGGTGTATGTGGTAATAATCATGATTGCTTTTAATTAATATACAAAATACTTTGAAGTGAAATGGAACTAGAGGCGTGACGTGTAGATTGGGATGAGCCTGCTTCCCCAACATGTAACTTTAATGGCAACTAAGACCAGTTGTCAGTTTGGGTCACCTGCTAGAGGATAATCTTGAGATGCTTATTTCATCTGGAGAGGCTGACTAGTCTTCAGAACTTCTTTTTGCTTGAGCTGGGGTGCAACATTGAGGTAGAAGTTGCCAGTTTGAATCTATCCTAATTGAAGGCATGGAAATAAATTTCTGTGTGTGACTGAAGGCTTTCTGCCTTCCTCTTTAATGTGGCTTGACTTGTTTTCTTGAGATTTCTAGATTGTCCTGCTGAATGTATGCAGACGCATCTGGTTGGAGCAGTTTATTCTTGCTTCCTGTCTGCATAGAAATCGGAAAGAGGTTACTTTGGAACTAGTGGTTTCATGGAATAAAGATTTCATAGATCATAGAGTTGGAAGGAACCTACAAAGCTATCGAGTCCAACCCCCTGCTCAATGCAGGAAACTAGAGGAGGGGGTCTCCCATCCAAGTAATAACCAGGCTTGACCCTGCTTAGCTTTCCATGCTCAGACAAGCTGAGCCAGCGTAAGCCACAGGCCTCTGTGTGTCAATGCATGTAGAGAGGAGGACCTTGGCTGGATTTTTTTCATCCCTTCCAGCCTTTCTGTTTTGTGAACTTGTTATTTCTTGGAATAGCCACAGTAACTTTCCAGCCACTACCTATTTTTGTTAAATGTGTCAGAAAAGCCTTCACATTATAAGTCTCACTTTCCAAACACAGCCCACTAACTACATATTGTGGCTTGCCAGGTGCTCAGTACAGCACCCTGTTTTGCATCCTTGTGCAGGCAGCAAAAACAGAAGGTTTGTGGATGCTTTTGTGAGCTGTGTTTGGTTTAGTGGATCACAAGCTGAGCAGGTCTAGTTCTAGGTGTGTGCAGGAAACTATTTTCATTGCTGTGACAAAAGCCATCTTGGACTGCCTTTTCAATGAGCTAGCCATGGCACATCCCAATAGGTGAAGAGTTCTTGGCAAACTGCTTATTGAGCTGAAAGAGTACCAAGGAGAATGGATAATGTATTTTATCTTTCAAAGGCATTACCTTCCCAGTCCCTTCTCTTGGGAAACTTTAAAATATGCCACACATGGCCATGATCCCTCTCTCTTTCTGATGGAGCTACCTTGGGCAAGGTTGAAAGGGTGCTCTGTCTGCTGAGCCACCTGTTTACGTGTCAGAAGACTGATCTGTATGCCTGGCCCGCTTCTACTAATGTCCTTTTCTCTTTTCACAGGCTGGCAGTGATGGTGAAAGTATAGGAAACTGCCCCTTTTCTCAGAGACTCTTCATGATTCTGTGGCTCAAAGGAGTGGTATTTAGTGTTACAACGGTTGACTTGAAAAGGTAGGAAACATGCAATTTCCTGGAACTTCTACTTTATATCTGGTTGTCTATTTCCTTTGCTATGCAGCAGAATTTTAAATTTTCATGGAGGGTATAGCTATCAGTGACTTTTAGTCACGATGGCAATATATTAACTCCAATATCTGATGCAGTATACCTCTCAGTACCAGTTACTGGGGAATGGGCGGGTGATATTGCACTTTTGGGCTTTCCATTGGCTTCTGTCTGGCTGCTGTGGGAGCAGAGTGCAGGACTTCATAGCCCTTTGCCCTGATCCAGCATAGCTTTTCGTATGTTCTTATGATTCTAGCTGTTCTCATTGTTATTGACAGGAGATAAATCCCATGTGACAAATTGCTTTGTTGAGCTCACATTGAAGCATTATAATCTTCTCTGTTTTAAGAGTTAATATCATATATAACAATTGCAGCATGTGTATGTTATGCAAGATATTGGAAGTTGACAATGTCCCAGTTTGAATAGGAAAATAAGCTGTATGAATATACAATAATGTTAAAACTAACAAATTATATTCGTGCATAAGAGAGGAGGTGAAGATGCAACAATTTCATTCAAAATTGTATAACATTTATTGATTATTGGACTATTGGAAAAAACAAGCCACTGTTTTCAAAAAATGACCTGGTTTGCACATAATGCTAACCCATGATTTAACCTATGGGTTCTTGAATTCTTGGATGTGATGTGGAAACCCAGCCATGCTAACAAGCCATAATGTGTTAACCATGAACATCCCAGAAAGAGAACCCATGGTTTGTTTGTTGTTGGGTTGTGAATTCTGTGTTGTTTAAATTCTAGGTGGTTGTTGTTGTTGTTATTATTATTATTAATCTTTATTTGTATCCCACCTTTTTCCCAACACTGGGACCCAAGGCGGCTCACAACAACCTTTAAAACTCATACAGTTAAAACAGAGATAGAAAAATACAAAAGTTAAAAATAGAATTAAATCATTAATAATATTAAAAATTATATATACATAAATGTAGAATTAAAAACAAGACAATATACATAACAATTACACATACACATACACACACAATATGTAGAATTAAAAGCATAGCATTCCATCGTATCACAGGCTAGTCCCAAATGCCTGCCGGAACAGGAAGGTCTTTACCTGCCTCCGGAAGCTTACCAGGGAGGGCGCCACTCTAGCCTCCCTGGGGAGGGAATTCCAGAGTGCTGGGGCAGCCACTGAGAAGACCCTCTCTCGTGTTCCCACCAGGTGTGCCTGTGATGGTGGTGGAACTGAGAGAAGGGACTCCCCTTAGGATCTCAAAGTGCGGACAGGCTCGTAGGGGAGAATACAGTCTTCCAGATAATCTGGACCCGAGCCGTATAGAGCTTTATAGGTCATAACCAGCACTTTGAATTGTGCCTGGAAACAGACTGGGAGCCAGTGAAGCTGTTGCAACAGAGGAGTTGTATACTGCCTGTAGCCAGCCCCAGTCAGCAGTCTGGCAGCAGCTCTTTGAACCAGCTGAAGTTTCCGAACACTCTTCAGAGGCAGCCCCACGTAGAGCGCATAACAGTAATCCAAATGGGATGTAACTAAGGCATGTGTCACTTGGCGAAATCGGACATCTCCAGGAATGGGCACAGCTGGCGCACTAGCTTTAACTGTGCAAATGCACTCCTGGCCACCGCTAAAACCTGGGCATCCAGGTTCAGGGCTGAATTCAGGGCTGCAACCCAAGCTGCAAACCTGTGTCTTCGGGGGAGTGTAACCCCATCCAACACAAGCTGACTCCCTATTCCCTGATCTGCAGTCCCGACTGACCAGGAGCACCTCTGTCTTGTCTGGATTAAGCTTCAATTTGTTTGCCCTCATCCAGTCCATTACCTCATCCAGTCATTACGTGTAAACCCATTCTATTCTATTCTATTCTATTCTGTTTATTTATTACTGATACTTCTATACCTCGTGATATAATAAAATCCCTAAGTGGTTCACATATAAATATTAATATCACACTTAAAAGACGTTATTAAAAACAATTCCAATTACAGTAATAGTACAGAGCAATAAGAGGGAGCAGTAAGATGGAGCAGCATGATTAATTACAGTTAATTAAAAACCAGCAAAGGCCTTGGTGTGCAAGTGCATTTGAGGAGATGTTTGAACCATGCCACATTTTCTGCCTCCCAAACTGCACATGGGAGGGTTTTCCTGAGGGTGGGTGCCACTGCTGAGAAGGCCTGCTGTCAAGTTATTACGTGGCAACATTCTGTTGGTTGATGACCAGCAAGACCTCCTCTGACTATCTCAAAGGTCAGCTGGGTATATATAAGGGAAGGAGGTCTGCTACATATCTTGGTCCCAAGTTGTTTAGGGCTTTGTATGACAATAACATAACCTTGAACATGGCTCAGGAGCTAATAGGCAGCCAGTGCCGTTCTTAACACAGGTGTTACGTGTGCATAGCTGGGTGTCCCAGTGGGCACCCTGACTGCTGCATTCTGCACTAGCTGCAGCTTCTGAACCAGGCCCAAGGGCAGCCCCACATAGAGCGCATTGCAGAAGTCTAACCGTGAGGTAGAACCATTGGTTGTTCATGGGTTGTTTTGTGAGGCTACAGAGGCAGTAAGCAAGAGTAGTCAAAAATACCAGCCGCTCTATGTGACAGTAGTACTGTGCCACAAAGGCATTTGGGATATAGGGAGGGAGTGGGTGAAGGAGAGGGGAAACAACTCGGGGACTGAGAAAACAAACCACAGTTTGCTTGATTGTCTGCCAGACAAACCCTGGGTAGGGCAACAAACCATGGGTTAACCATAGGTTAAATAAGCCATGGGTTAGCGTTATATGTGGATCAGGTCAGTATGACTTACGCTTTTGAGTTGCTACGAATTTCTTACTTAACAATTCAATGTATACAACAATTCTTATTTCCTAAAAAGGGGGCAGAAGAGTTGCCTAGAGAAAACAATAGTGAAACTGAGGTGTGTTTTTTTTTTAGCATAGCTGTGATTAGTCAACAGCAGGTCTCTCCACCTGCCTCCCCCCAAAGGTACCATCAGACGGGAGTTCCGTCTCTGGAATTCAGTGACAACTTGGAAGTTCCATCTCCAAACAACAGGATAAGTTACTGTAGCGTTGTTCTCGCTAGGCTCCACTGTCTGGGAGCTCACATGTCCTTGGGCTGTTTTCTTTTTCTTTAGTAATTTCATACCTAGGGATTTTGACTACGTAGAGAAACCGATAATTGTGGATGGGTGGTGGCAGGAGTTTTGCTTCCAGACTGGTAACAATTGAGTGCCTAATAGAAGGAATTATTACATGCATGTCGGGGAAATAGCTTAAATAGGTGTGGTTTATCTACCTTGTTTGTACTTCTGTTTTGACTCCATTGAATATGCTTAGCATATGATATTTAAGATTATCTGAGTCTGCTCTTCTCCTATGCAGTGCAATACAGCTTTATTAATGGGGTTTAAGTAATCACTTTTGCTGAGAAGATTGGTACTTGGACTTCAAAATGTACTGGGCTCCTACTGGTACAAAAGTTCACAAGAAACTGTGGGGCACAGGAAACTTCTAAACTTACTGTTCTGTGACATGCATTTTCCTTTGTACGGTCTTGTTAAATATAGCACTGTGCCAACAAGAGGATATTTTCAGTTTAATTTTCTTTGTAGCTATGGACACAAGCAAAAAATATGCACGGGCTAAATGGGGACATGCCAGCCTTTTCTCCCCACTGAGTGCTCATATGTTTTCTGCCTTTCTGCAGTCACTAAAGACAGAGGCTTCATTCTTTTCCCTCTTCAGGAATGCAACTTGTGTCTCTGTGCAGGAATTAGATGTCTTTTGTTGGCCGGAGCAGTGCTGCAGTGTGCAGAGTTGAACTTGTCTGAGAACACAAGTAAAGCTTCTGGTTTTGGTTTTTTTAAAAATCGTTTGAGGAGTACTTGGCAAAATACTGAGGCAGTGACTTTCAAACTGTGTCCTGGGGAAGTTCATCAGGAGCTGGAGTTCCTCAGTCACTAATATACTCTAGGAAAGTTTCCATGGCAGGCTACCCACCATCGCTAGGCTTTCCCTGCAACATGCAGCTGCTGGTGTGGGTAGTGTGGGGAGCAGGGGAAGTGATAGTGCTTGTTGCATTCTAGGGTGGATGTAGCTTATGCATGGCAAAAGTGAAGGCCAACAGGCCTAGGCAGCCCCTCTGTCTGCTGAGGGCACCCCTACCAGAATCTTCTTCAAGGAACTGGGATTCTGGAGCAAATACACAACGTTTCCTCAACAGACACATTTCAATGGAAAGAGAAGGGAGAAACTTTGAAAACCACTGGTCTAACATATTGACCCACTTTACATGTAACACTCCATTCCTGGGTTGTCAGTATGTTAGACCCATGGTTTATTGTTGGGTTAACAATCCAGAATTCCTGAGTTTGGATGTCATGAAATAACCCGTGAGTGGTTTGTTTCGGAAAGTGGAAGTGGCGTTTTCTCCTGCATTGCTGCACTAATTCCTGGGTTGCTTAACCCAGGAATTGAGTGTTACGTGCAAACCGGGTCATAGATGCCTGTATGTCAATTAGTAATGCTGCTGAATGTGTGGAATTAGGAGGTTTGGAAGTGAACCCCTAAGGCCATTGCAAGCAGAGCTCAAAGGCTCAGACTCACGTACCTGGGGGGGGGGGGCTCGCCTCTCCACCACTGCGATTCTCCACGGCGGTGGCCCCCTCGCCTCGTTCTTCCGAGCGGCATGGAGCTGTTTAAGCCCTGTTGGAGCGGCATGGAGCTGTTCCCCCTGTCAAAAACATAGCACGGGGGTCCAGCATGCCGGAGCAGGGTCCCGTCGCGTCACTTCCGCCGCGCTGGAAGTGACACGACGGGGGCGGCACAGGCGGCTTGCCACAGAGAGGTGAGCCGCCGCTGGACGAAGGTAGGCCCGTGCAAGCGGGGCCGATCTCGGCCCGCTACGCCTGCGCGAGGTGAACGGTTACATCCCGCTTGAGCCTTGCTTGTAATAGCACAGCCCACATAATTGCTCCCTGATGCTACTGCTGCCACCTTTGCCTACTGAAGCTTAAGCAGCAATGGGGTGGAATGGTTGGGCATGTGTCCAGTGAAGCTTAAACACACTAAGTGATCCACACTTGAATGGCCAACAGCAGTGCCGCTCCCTCCTTGTCAGCCTGGAAAATATGGATGTTCTTTTTACCAGAGTATTTATAGCAATGTTCCATGGGGCTAAACAGTCTCCACCACAGGCACTTGAAACTTGCCTTTGTCCTCTTTTGGCCATATCTGTGCTAGACTTTGCTCAGAGCTTGGAAAAATACCAGGGACTTAACTATTGGATAGTAATGACTGACATTTCTCTCCCTCCTCCATGTCTGTTGCTTGGTGATAGCCAGTGTGGATAGAGTGGGCATGAGCAATCCAGGTTCAAAACTCTGCTTGCTTAATGGAGCTCTTAGCTGAATCTGCCTCACAGGGCTTTTAGAATGCAAAGGCCTGGTTCACCCGTAATGACAACCCAGAGTATGGGTTGAGTGACCTGTTTCACACAAAATGATAATCCAGAGTATGGGTTTAGTATAGTGGGTGGTTGTTGAATCGTGGGTTGTTGTTATATGCAAATCCTGCACTATGGTTTAATTGCGGGTTGCTAACCACAAACAACCCAGAGTTGACAACCAACAACAAACTATGGGTTCTCTTCCTGGGTTGTTTGTGGTTAATGACCCATAGTTAAACCATAGTGCAGGGTTTGCACATAATGACAACCCACGATTCAACAGAGTGCAAACCAGATCAATGGGTTATTCCATTTTATCCCCCACCCCATCCCTGGCTGCTGCCCTGAGCTACTTGGAGTAAGGGCAGGGTGCAAGTGTTGGCGCATGTGCATATGGGGGCAGGGGGTGTAAGTTTAATCTATGCACTGAAATGGTAGAAGTTCAGTAGCTGCAATGTGGCATTTTGGGGTTTAAGCCAGGGGTTGGCGGCAGACCTCAGGCTTGTGGGATCTATTTTGATTTTTTTTTTTACTAGAGCCCTGAGTTTCTAGAGCCTGGCGCAAAAGGCATATACTTAGAATTAAACAATTCTGAGCCCAGGAATCTGTTTTGAGTACCAGAACTGAACGGAGCTCACAGTACATTTGCACACAACATTTCAGAAGTATAATTTAGGTGTGTATGTGTGTGTGTAGTCATTTGTTGCTATTGTTAAACAATTGGGAGTGAGAAACCCTTGCTGATCTACTGCAAATCAGCCAGAGATCTACCAGATCTACCTTCTGCCTAGCCCTTCTTTAAGCTGTGCCCATACAGCTTCACCACTTGCAGTGTGGGTGGAATTCCTGTTAAACATGGGAATGCAGCTATGTGGCAAAGCAGAGGCTTAAGCAGCACTCGCCTATGGTGAGTAAGATTTGCCTACAGGCAGGGAAGGGTTTTTTTGTGTGTGTGTGTGTGTAAATGAGATGAGTGTTGGCTCTTGCAGGCTGTTGTGCACAAATGACATATACTGGTATCTGTAGGCAGGCTGGTACAAATTTTGTAACTTTTTTGACTAGGTCACCTGGCTAAAATATCACTTCCTGCTTTTGGAAGAACATCCCCCCTCGCACATACTTGAAGCAGATTAATCCATGAAACTCACTGGGTGACCTTGGGCCAGTCACTGACTCTCAGCCTAACCTACCTCACAGGGTTGTTGTGAGGATAAAATGGAGAGGAAGATGATGATTATGTAAGCCGCCTTGGGTTCCTTACAGGAAGAAAGGTGGGGTATAAATATAATAAATAAATACCGGTAAATATGTTCTCCACCTTGGCCAAAATGGTTCCTGGGCTGTCGCTAGAGGTGGATGGGTATGTTTTTGCTATGCTCCTGCCTAATTGGAAAAAGTTGCATCACACACAGCCTGAACTTCTGGTATTAAACTGAAAACCACCGTTGGCTGTGGATTCTGTGGGTGGAGAGTGACTGCCCAGAACTTTGGCATCTGTCTAGTGAACGCCCCATATACTTTCCTTTGGAGAGTAATGTGGAAATCCAGTCAGTTTTATACCAAGTGCCAAAAAAGGATTGGTTTGGGAATGTGATCCTAGGCATTCCCTTCTTAAAAACAAATAAATCAAGAACTGTTGATATTTTTTTTTTTGGGTAAAGCATAATTAAGCCTCTGATGTGAGTTCCTAGAAGTTCATCTTGTGCATTTGGACTGGTGCAAACCTGCAAAGTAAATCTACAGACAGGAGTGGGAAGCAGGGGCAGAGGAAGCCAACATGGAACTGATTAGCTCTTAAGGGGGATTGTGCCAGCAACTGGTTTTAATTTGCCATTTTTTGGTGGTGGTGGTGGTGGTGGTGGTGGGGAAGATTCCCCACTTCCTCAAACTTCTTTTTGGCAGTTGATAAGGGTTTCGTCTCCTCTGTTCCGAGAACAGAATGCAGTCTTCACAGCTGATAAGTACAGTTTGCCATATTTGACTAAGCTATTTTCCCCCCCTTAAAAGGGACGTTCTCCAACCACTGGAGAAGTTGGAGTGGAGCCACTCTAGTAATTTCCTGTAATTATTGTGGGTGTACACAGCAGTGTTTTAATTGAAGCTTAAGCTGCTTAAGGTGTGTAACTGACTCACAAATCTCAGCAGCTTTTGGAGAAGGACAAATTAGGGACGCTTGAAGTGCGTGCGTAGTCTGGGGCAGGTTTGCAACAGTTGGGTGGTTTCGTCTGTGTTTTCTGCCTTTAGACAAAAATACAGGAGGCACTGAAGTACAGAGAACAATGGCTTTGATGTAATGTTGTACGCAATTCATCTACCATGAAGTTGCATGGCTAGGATATACATAAATGAAAGGTCCTTTATTGTTAGGTGATATTCACATCTGCAATTTAATATTTAGCATTGGGTGCCTTGATTTTGTTGGGGACCCTGCTGTATCTTTTCTTCAAAAAACTATGCAAACTGAAGTAATGGAAAGGCATCAAACTGAAGCTGCGCTTACTACCAGAGGCTAGCCCTATTGCTCTGGTGGCTACCTCAGGCTGTGGATTTTTGCCACCATTAAAGGTGTGAGATCTAACCCAGAGGGCCATAATCCACTAAGGTTCTTAGGCAAGCACCATTGAAATTAAAGGGGTCTCTGTGAGAGTCCTTGCATCCAGCATACCTGGCATCTGTTAGGTCCACATGGATCCTCCGCTTGTCTATATAGCAGGTGTGGCAAATGGTGGGTTTTGCTTGGTCCGTATTGGCAGGTCTAAAACCCTTACATAGAGACATACCACCTTAAAAAGGTAATTAAATCACAGTCACAGTTCAGAAATTACATCACAAGTCCGCAGCCTTTTTGGATTGGTGGGCACATTTAGTATTTTGAGAGTGTTGTGGGCACTCTCACAAAATGGCTGCCGGGGGGGGTCACAAACCTCCTATTTTCCAGAAACACAAAACACCAATTTCCCAGAAAGCGAATTGGTGAGACTGAAAGGAAAGTAACTTCCCCAAGAATCGAAGTACAAGGCATCTAAGTACATCAAGTAGGCCGCTCAACAAGATCTGCCATGGACGGCCTTCTCCTTGTCCCATCAGCCAGGCTGGTGGGGACTAGGAAGAGGGCCTTTTCTGTGGTGGCCCCCAAACTGTGGAACTCACCCCAGTGACCTCCGCCATGAAGAACTGGGCATGTTTAGCCTTCAGAAGAGGAGACTGAGGGGAGATATGATCGCCCTCTTCCAATACTTGAAGGGTTGTCACACAGAGGAGGGCCAGGATCTCTTCTCGATCATCCCAGTTTGCAGGACACGGAATAATGGGCTCAAGTTACAGGAACCCAGATTCCACCTAAACATCAGGAAAAATTTCCTGACTGTCAGAGCAATAAGACAATGGAACCAACTACGTAGGGAGGTGGTGGGCTCTCCCACTCTGGAGGCATTCAAGGTGAAGCTGGACAGCCATCTGTCGGGGATGCTTTGACCTGGTTTCCTGCGTTGCGCAGGGGGTTGGACTCGATGGCCTTGTAGGCCCCTTCCAACTCTGCTCCCTCCTTGATGAGTTTCCGCCATTCATTAAAAACATGGCTTTTCAGGCGGGAATATGGGTTGGGCTAGGATTTTAAAATTTTACACTGTTTTAAGTGTATTTTATCCTGCTTTGTTTCATTTTATACTGTGGGGTGGGCTAGGATTTTAAATTTTAATACTGTTTTAAGTGTATTTTATTCTGTTTTGTTTTATTATATATTATACATCACCCAGAGTAGCCGGGTTCTGGCTAGATGTGTGATCTAGAAATACAATCAATCAATCAACTAATTAATAATTAATAATTAATAAATTAATAAAAAGACAGAGGTGGGGTCTGAACTCCAAAACACAAAAACACCCCAAATTAATGTGACACCGGAGGGCAGCACGCCACTTTGCAGCATCCCAGTTAAAAGAACATTCTTTCAAACTAAAAAATCGAAAGAAATATAATAAAGATCAGGAGGGGCAGAACGCCTGGTGGGTGCTCAGAGAGGTACCATGGGCACCATGTTGGAGATACCAGAACGACACGTGATTCTGGGCTATTCTTCATTCCATTTAACAGGCGCTTGACCACCCAGGTGTGCTCTTCCAGGGCCACCCAAGGACCCATGTATGCGTGGGTTTCCCCAGATGCATATACTGTACGGGGGAAACATACGTATGTGCATATGCACAGTTTGCTTCCACACTTTACTCATTTTGCTGTGGGAGGTACAGGTGTAACAAGGCTGATTATGATCTTGCGATGATCATAATAACTTGGTGCAGGTGAAAAAGCCCACAGTAGTGACAGCAGAGCCCAGCCTCCCGCTACATATGAGGCTTTGTTCTTGAGACTGAAAAGTTGGAAGCAGCTTCCCCCTCCTCCCAACATCACAACCTACAGAACCCTGGCTGGAAACCCCTATTTAAATGTATACTCTATCCTGTTCCAGTGGCCCGAGGCAGCTTCCCTTGTGCAGATCCCCCTTCCCTACTCTTTCCCCTCTTTCCTGATCTCCTTTAAAACTGCAACTAATATCCTTTCTTACACTCTTTCTTTTGCTGCATCGTTGGAACAATACCGTACTCTCCTCCCCTCTCCAAGTCTGTTGAATTTCGCTGCTGCATGCACCCTGTCAAGGTAGTTGGTAGCTTTATTTTCAAGTACGGTAGTTGCAGCAGCCATTGAAGTGAGCTTCTGAGGCCCATCCTGCCCCAGAAGGAACCAGGCTTCATGACAGATGAGTGTCTGCTTTGGGGAGTCTGGGTTGCTTTCTCCCTGCAGGTCCAACTGCCACTACACTCTCCAGAAATATGATACTAAACAAATCCATACTTGCCCTGGCTGGTGAAATTGTTCTGAGCTAAGAATTGGTGCTATATGTTAAAAGAAAACTAACTGCTGGAGCAGAGTCATCATCATCATCATCATCACCACCATCATCATCATCTTAATTAATTAATTAGGAGGCATTTGAGGAGTAACCCTTTCCAAATTTGGCATGATAACCTGCTTTTGTAGCTTATGCAGAATCTGTTTCATTTTAACAGTACAATCCCTATCCCGGAGTTTCTCTCCACATCAGCCTTCTTGTGTATCTTGTGCTTCCTGCAAAACAGGGATGAGGATTACTGAGCTTCAAACATTTGGGCAGTGCACATGCTGTCAGCAAAATGCAATCTGTGTGGCACCACCTAGATGGAGGCATCAGTGGTTAACTTGGTTTTAGGTGGGGAAGAAACTCAGAATCCAGTCAGCCAAAGCTGTGTCTCAGCCATGAAACACATGAGATGCTCACAGATACCACTTCATGTTATGTATCTTAAGAAATGGATCTTGAGATACATGTAGGAAGTGGTGTAAAAAGAGCTTATGGGTATATGTGGAGCATTTCATAGAAGTGCAAATACCCAGAGTTGGGCGTAATAATCAAAGTTATTTCTAACTCTTAGTTTGAAGTTCTGTTACTTCCCTAATGCAACCCTGTGCAACATTTCTCTGGTTCACTTTGCTACTTTGTAGTCTTTCAACCCTGTAAGTTATTTGGGGAGCCCCTCCCTACCTTGGGTGCTCCTCTCTGTCTTTAAACCACACCTGTTTGCCTCCTTAGGTTTTCTCCTTTATTTAGGCGTGGTCACCGTATGTTGATAGCACTAGCCATGATGACCCTGCTAGAGTTGCTCAGCATACTGTATGTTTTCAGTGTTGACAAAATTGTATTTACGCCCCAGGAAACCTGCAGATCTTCAGAACTTGGCTCCAGGGACTCACCCACCCTTCATAACATTCAATAATGAGGTGAAAACTGATGTGAACAAGATTGAAGAGTTCCTTGAAGAAGTCCTCTGCCCACCCAAGTAAGTATCACCTGCGGGAGGGAGTGTGGTGGTAGTTGTTGTTGGTTCTCAGGATGGTGTGGCTTAGTCCTCCATATTGCCATGTACTCCTTACACACGGTGTTTTGTTTCAAGCTACTTTGTCAGGGCTAAGAGATGGACAGTAGAAGTGGCAGCTGTACCTATTGTAGCGATAGGGAAATAAGCTGCTCTGTTAGTGTTTTTATAGTATGTATGTAGACATATAGAAGTGCCAGGTTCTAATCCACGTTGCCATCCAGCTATAAAAGGCATGGAAGTACAAATAATTTTGGGCAAGTGTGATTTCTTAAATGATACCTTGGTGAACATTTTCCTATCTCCTTTATTATTAAAGGAACAAGAGCGCTCTTCAGGTAAGGCGATTCCTTTTTATTAAGTCTTGACTTTCCTTGTACAGTCTACCCAGAAAGGACGTTTTGGTCTTAGTTTTGTAGATGTGCTTATTAATGTACCAGCTTCATAACATTAACTGGGGAGAAAAACTTTGGATTAAAAAAAAAAAAAGGCGATGTGTTACCAAGCATACAAAAATGAATGTTCATCCCAGGGATTTCTAAAATCAAAATTGGGCACAGAAGAAGTGATTTTCATGGAGACAAGCAGGGTGTTTGGTGTGGCAGTGGGCTTGTCTTCATCCAACCAGGCCCTGAAGCCATGCCAGTTGGCTTCTGTGCAGGGGACTTACCCTCTCCCCTTCTATCCCACTTCTTCCCATTATGCTTCCCATCCAGCTTTGGGCTACTGCATGCTTGGCATCTCCCCCCCCCCCCCCCGGTCTTGCTAGTGTGAGTAGGGAGGACATTCACACTTGGGGAAGCTCTCATTCACAGTAAGAGGAGAGGCCAAAGGGGCTTGATGATTACCAGAGATTTGCTGTTTAGAACTCTACCCAAAGTCAGCACTACTGATGCTGCTGGTGCTTGGGGTAAAACTCAAGCACGCTTCTCAGACTTACTTTCCACAACAGCTTCCCGTAGCGTTTTCTAAGCTACTTGGGACTGTGCGTGTGTGTGTGTGTGTGTGTGTGTGTGTGTGTAGGAGGTGTGCATGTTAATTAAAAAGCAGTTGCCCTATAATGAAAAATGTAGCACTTTTCATCTGAGCTAGCAAACAATCCTCTCACTAGAAATCTGGTCTGTTTTCTTTCTCAGCAGAATTCCACAAATGTGCTTGCAACTGGCAAACACATTATTAAAAAACAACACCACCTGGTGAGGTCCCTTGGGTTTTTCCAGACCTCTTGCTGAACATTGGAGGCACTTGGAAAGCAGTGGGACACCTCTCTGTTTTGCAAGCCTCTCTGGGGCTCAGGATAATGGTCTCAGAGATTCCCCCGCCCCTGCCATTCTGGTTCAAGAGCAGGGCAGGGGAAGTCTACCAAACCTTGCACCGAGCCTCTCAGATATGTTTTCAAAATAGCATGATGCCTGTGACAATCCTGCTGAGCTTGGGGATGGGGGGCGTTCTAGCACCTCTAGCACTGGTTCAGTGCTTACTTAGTCAGCTCTCCCCACCCCCCTGAGCCTCATTGCTGAGAGACAAAGGCAGAGGGCGCGTGCACACGCCACAACAACCCACCCTGGCAATAAGCCACAGGGGGTTGGTTGCCGTGTGAACAACTCACGCTGAGCCCCGTCCTCCCGCGGGTATCCCAGGGGGCACCATGGAAGAAACGGGATGTGGAATTCCCCCCTCTCTGCTGCGATTGCGAGTCATTTTGGGCTTGCTGCGGATTTTTCTTTTCTTTTTTACCCGTTTTTTTCTTCTTCAGAGATTGTGAAAGACGGCGGTCAAGTCGTTTTGACAGTTATGGGCAGTCCCTTCATAGTGCCCCAGTGGCACCTTGGGTGGGCTGCCTGTGGTTGCTAAGGGTTTAAAAAAATATATATTAGTGCAAAAAAATTTTTTAGGCACAGTTGTGCAAGTGCAGGGACTTGAACCATCCATTTCCCATTCCAACCCCCCCTTTTTAAAGCTGTTAAAAGCTGTTAGCTGTCAAAACTCCTTTTTCCCAAGAAAAAGCGGGGTGCGGGGTGGGAAGTGCACCTAGAGGCTCGGGACAAAGTGCAAAATGTTCACCCTGATGGGAGCTAAAGGGGGCAATGGGGAGATGAGGATCTTGCTGTGAAGGGGGTGTAAATCCCTCAAAAAACTTTTTGTAGCAAAAGATCCCTTGCGCCTTTGGTTTTTCTTGACGGCTCATCTTCTGGCATCTTTTTGCTGCTCTTGCCATGGTCACATGTAGTAGATTCCCCATACCCACGATGGGGCGGGGGACATGACAACCCATCGTGGGTGGTTGGGGTGGTTGCTCCGCGTGAACAAGCCACCCTGGGGAAATAGGTCTGGGCTCACACGACATAGCAACCCACAATAGGTTGTTGTGTCGTGCGAACCCAGTCAGAGGCTTACACTCACAGTTGCTGTGGGCATTAAGAGTTGTTGAGCAACTCCGAAGCTCAGCCCGACATCACAGATGGGACTGGGTTGCTGAAGGTGGCAGACCTTGGCTGGCCACTGAGGCCAGCTCAAATTTGTGTATCCTTCTCAGGATTTTAAGACAGGTATTCAGAGCCCTGGTTGATTTCTCTTTATAAATAATCCACCATCTCCCAATTAACAAATCCAACTTTTAGGCTGTACTGAATCCAAGTTGAGGTCAGCTTGGAATTATTCCTTCCTGTGGGAAGAAATACTGAAGCTTCCATGTTTTAGGTATATCTGTATAAACGGCAGCATGCTGAAGTATAATTCCCGTGCTAAACATAATTCCAAGGATTTGTCAAAAATATGGACAGATCTGCTACTCTGGACCAAAATATAGATGACTCGATGCTTAAGTAGCTCTCTCTGTGTATCTGAATAGTATCCATTTAAATGTTACTTGGAGAGCTGAGCTCCAGACACTTAACTTCAGAAATCTGTGGAATTCATAAGAGGCAAACTAGCATTTCTAAGCCACAACAGTCTTCATTTAATGTAATCAGTGCCCGCTGGCTTTGGCAACATTTCAGATGACTGCTGACACTGTGAATGAATGACCCCTCTGAGTTCAGGCAGATGGAACTCTCTCCCATGTGGTTTGGGAGGAGCACTGGAGCGTTATGTTTGCTTCTTCCAGTTGCTTAAAGCTGGGGGAGGTAGTAGTTAGTTACACTGCCCTTAGCTCTTTCAGGCTTGGAGAAAGGACGCTGCCATGCTCCTTCCCCAAGCTGGAAAGAGTGCCACAGCACTACTGTGGCTGTGCCTTCTGCCTCTCCTGGCCCTTGGAAGTTGGGAGTGGCAGCTTGTAGAGAACAGCGACAGGCTTTCTGACACTGGAAAACGTTGTCCCAGGGGAGATGCCACAGAGAGGAAATGGGCAGAAGGCAATTTCATTAGCAGCTTATTTATTTATTTATTTATTTATTATTTATTTATTATATTTATTAATCGCCCATCTGGCCGGTCACAGCTTGAATTACTGCAGAATTGGAAGAAGAAACAAATGCCTTCCGTGACAATAGAATTAAGTAGCTACAAATGATTATGGAAAGGGATACCAGCAGTAATAAAACATTAATACTTTATAGAGTAATATATGCCCAAGTTGTAAGGTACAGTACCATGCTCTAATCTAAATCACACTGTAAGTTAAATATATTCTTCCTTAGGTATTCAAAGCTTTCACCAAAACATCCAGAATCAAACACTGCTGGAATGGACATCTTTGCTAAATTTTCGGCATTTATCAAGAATTCCCGGCCTGAAGCAAATGAAGGTAGGGAATCCATCCTTTGCTTTTGTGTGCTACGTGGTATTTCGGTCTGCTTGCTTCTCATCTCCCCCTAGTCCTATTGGTGCAGGGGTGTGGTTTCTCATCTTGAGCAGGCAGCAGTTGCTCCCAGGCAAGCAACTTTTCTTAAGGGCAGGTGTGCAAAGGTGTAACGGAACCCTGATGCCCTCTCTGTCGAGTTGCTGCTTCAGGAAAGGAGAAGTGGGGAGCGGGGGGGGGGGACGGGACTAACTCTGCCTGCACCAATTCACCCAAGCTGCTTTCTCCCCACTGTGGGCTTTCAAATGCACATTTTCAACCCTGCAAGGGGAAAGTGGCTGGGAGGGGGGTATTATGGGGAGCAGAGAATAGGGAGAAACAAGGTTTAGCTTACCCCCTGGCGCTTCACTCAAAATGGTCCCCTCCTAAACCGGCATTTATTTTTAAAAAAGAAGAAAAGGTGGAAGCCGTTGGCATTTTGTTATATGTATTTGCGTCGAACATTTAGTAAGAGCCTTAAAGGATATATGCTTCTAGACCAGTGTTCTCCAACCTTGGGTCCCCAGGTGTTTTCGGCCTACAACTCCCAGCATGCCCCAGCCAGCGTAGCTGGCTGGGGCATGCTGGGAGTTGTAGGCCGAAAACACCTGGGGACCCAAGGTTGGAGAACACTGCTCTGGAGCTGGCTGGGGCATGCTGGGAGTTGTAGGCCGAAAACACCTGGGGACCCAAGGTTGGAGAACACTGCTCTAGACCTTGACTATTCCTCTGATTAGGGCTGAGGTGGGCAATACCCTTGCGTAATGGCAAGTGACCAGCATGCAGAGTGCTGCCCAAGCAAGACCATGCTCAACGGTGGCTTCGCCTGAGAAGTGGTCATCTCTGGAACGAGGCCGGAACCCCTTCTCGCGCATGTTTGGGGGCAAATGGGATATGGCTATTGCTGCATACCCCACCTGTACATTTCCCAAGGCATCTGGCTGGCCACTGCTGGAGGCAACATGCTGTACATCTATGGGCCCTTGGGCTGATGCAGCAAGGCGACTCTTGCATTCTAGCAAGGCCGAACCTCTTGCTGCTTTGGTGGGATGATGAGACCCCCCGTGTGCATGTACTTCTGTAGCCAAAGCTGAGGCGTCTACCACCTTAGACAGTGGATTCTTGGCACCACTAAGGACAGCAGAATGGAAAACACATCTGGCACAAGCCCCCATCCAAAAGTTATCTGATGGTCCAGGCCCAATTAAAATGAGTGTAAGTTGCACAAGGTCCTGGTAATCCTTGAGGTTTGTGCATTTTTTGTACATCGCCCTTTGGCCAGATGAGATGTTCACTTTGTATAGTCATGAGCAGCCAGTTGCTTGCCATTTAAAATGCTAATTTTATATTCATCTATTTTTGAGCGGGCAAACATGCTTCCTTCATCTTTACTCTTAAGGATGGTCCTTTCTTATAGCTAGCTCTGGCTTCAGTCTCTACCTGGAAAACCTTTGAACACAGGTCCCACTGTTCCCTCTGCATTCTCTAATTTGTAATTCAGGGCTTTTCATATACAAAAGATGTGCAGCCTATGTGCATGGGCATGTGAGGTTTTTGGAGATTCTGCAGACTACAATGGCCCGTTAAAGCCACACAATCAGATTGCCAAAGCAGCTAAAAAGGATGGAGCCATTTATGTTTGCTCAAACACCCTGCCTACGCTTAACGGCCCTTAAGCTGTTGCATTCTGCGAGCAGTTGTGTGTCAGGACAGACGTTTATGACATTTGTATTCAGCAGCATATGTTCATCAAGGTATTTTTTTAATGTTTCCAAAGCTGGAGTTGTTGCTTCTCAGGCTTGTGTTTGTTTGCTGCATAATGGCTTGACGCTGGCGCTTGACAGCTGTAAATTGGGCTCATGCTGGCTCTTCTCACTGGGATTGCTGTCCAAGGATTATTTGGTTATGATTCTGCATGGGAAGGAACATCATGTTATACTGGAACTGCTCAGCTGTTTAGCGTGGAACAGATTCAAAGTAAACAGCAATTTCATAGAATCCTATGCTCCATAAGCATGATTCATGCTCATAGCGGCTTGTGCGGATTAGAATCCCCACAGCACACAAAGCATGCACTGAAGGGATGAGGGGAAATCTTTTACAGCTCTTCTACTCACCTTGATTGTGAATCTGAAAAAAGACGGTGTGATCTTATAAGTCGTCTTGAACACGCACAAATTCAATGAAAGATTTCTTCATATGGTTAAGCAGTGTCTGGTGGCACCTTTAAAGACAAGAAGCAGGTTTATAATGGCATAAGCTTTTGTGGACTAGAGCCCTCCTTCATTAGATGCATGGAATGTGATCTTCATCTCATAGATACGCACAAACATGTACGTGGACATGTCTATGCACAGATATAGAAGGAACATTTTGAAGCTCCGGGGCCAAAGGGTCATGAAATATAGATACACCTACACATGCTTATACGTGTGTATATTTAAATTTCATGATAAACATAGACATAGATTATAGAGTTGGAAGGGGCCTACAAGGCCATTGAGTCCAACCCCCTGCTCAATGCAGGAAACTAGAGAAGGGGTCTCCCATCCAAGTAATAACCAGATCTGACCCTGCTTAGCTTTCCACACTCAGACAAGCTGAGTCAGCGTGAGCCACAGGCCTGTATATGATCATTTGGCCCCACTGTTTACAACTTCCCCCCCATCCCTTATGTATCTGTCAGGTGAGGATAATACATCACAAAAGCTTGTGATTTTGTGAGGATAATACATCACAAAAGCTTGTACCTAGATTTTGCTTCCTGTAGCTTAAACCTGTCATCTTGTCCTCAGTGACTTATGGGAAAATGTACTCTCAGACAAGTTTCTAAATATCCAGTGTCAACATTTATTTCCTTCTAGGCAGAGTTCATCCCTTTACAGTAATACCTTGGATTGCAAGTAACTTGGTTTGAGAGCGTTTTGCAAGACAAGCAAATTTTTAAATATTTGTTTAATTTTTTTTTACTTGATATACAAGCGACATCTTGCAATACAAGTACTGTAGTACGGCTTAAATTAAAAATCTCTGTACAAATTTTTTTGGGGGGATTTCGTTTTGATATAACAGTGTTTTGGATTACAAGCACGTTTCCGGAACGAATTATGCTCTCAGTCCAAGGCATGACTATTATTTTATTTATTTATTGCAATTCTATGCTGCCTTTTCTGGAACCAACCAAGGCAGCTTACAAAAATTCAGAAAACAAAAATCACGAACAAAGACATAGTTTAACGTTAAAAACAACCTTAAAAACTGCAAGAGCAATTTAAAAAGCCAAATCAAAAAGATGTGTCTTGACCCCCTCCTGAATGCAATGAGAGTGGGGACCACATAACCAGAGTGAGTGCGTTCCAGAGACTGCGAGCAACCCAGGAGAACGCCCCCCCCCCGTGCCCAACAAGAGAGTGACTTCAATCAAAGGGCCTCTCTTTTAGCTCCCTTTGCTACATTAACTTCTAGAGTTCATAGGCCTTCTTACCAAACTGAACTAGAAAAAGCTGTCTGCAACTTTGCCTTTAATTAGTTAGTAGGTTGGGTAAAACCAAGTTGCCTATGAAGGTTTAATTGGCTGGTATACCTGCTGTTTGGCAGTTTCTCTGAAAGCTCTGCCTATTCTTTTTCTTCCATTGAGAACATTGCACTTGCCCTTGGTAACCTCACAATGACACTTAACTGGATGCACAGACCTATAGACCTTAGATTATGTTTCATGCTGGTAAATAAGTTGCTACGTGACCTTTTACCACAGGGGTTTCATACTGCAGTTTAGTGTAAGAAAACAGTATTGATAAGTATATCCTTTCCTAGTGGCTTTTGTTCTGGTTCATTGCTTCTATTCACCTTCTCTCTGCATCTTCCATATGTCTGCACCCTCTAAAATGATTGGCCCTGTAGGTTATCACTCAAGTTCCTTGGAAGGCTAACCTGCTGAGGAAGATTGTGCAGGGTTTAACTTAGCCCCAAATATAAAAAAAATAGCCTCAATTATTTGCTTGGACTGCAGAAGCAACAAAGTCCTCACTACTTTAAAACAACAACAACAAAAACTATTTAGTACTTGTCAACTGGCTTTCTTATGCCACTGTCAAGTTTAGAGTTTGCCACTAGGAATGTCCTAGAGGAGCATTGCTTATCCTCTTATGGTAGGGTTATGTAAACGTCTCCAAACCCTGCATTCTTTCTAATGCATGAAATGGGAAGAGAAAAAACCCTCTCTCCTGTGTTCCAGTAAGGAGAGCTTTGTTGATCAAGACTGCCCTCTGCTGTTACTCTACTATTCTTCAGGGACTAATATGGTACACTCATGGAGCTTGACGCAGAGAATTTAGTTTTTCAGTGCTTGACTTCAGGGGGGCTGAAGGGCCACCCTTCTAGACTGCACCTAAAATGAACAGGTTCTAAATCAGTGTTCTCCAACCTTGGGTCCCCAGATGTTTTTGGCCTACAACTCCCAGCATGCCCCAGCCAGCTCCAAGGTTGGAAAACACTGTTCTAAATTTTACACTTAGTGATTTGTAGCCTTCCCTATACCAATCAAACGCCATCTAAGGACAAAAAGGAAAACTGAAGGTGTGATGATGGAGGCAGAATAATCCATAAAAAGTGTCTTGGGATTGTTAAGTACGCTACTTTACAGGATAGCAGCATGAATTCTTCGTACTGATATTAATAAGTCAAACTTACATTAATTTAAAAATAAAAGCAATGAGAATGGTAAAGCACGTATTAAGAAATATGAAAGAAAAAGAGAAGACAAAATTGTCCAGTGTGCAACTTCCTGTATTCCTATACTAAGGCTGTAATCCTATACACACTTACCTGGGAGTAAACCTCGTTGAACTCCATGGAACTTATTTCTGGGTAGAGACATGTATAGGATTGTGCTGTTAATGTTAAACTGTCATGGGTGCTGCTAATAAAAAAAACAAAACAGAAAACGGGAATATTTTAAAGATATTCTCTCTGTAGGTAAAAAGGGGAAGTATGCAAAATATATACAGTGAGACAACGAGAGGCAAAGTCTGCTTGTAAGAATGAGACAAGATAAATAATAATCTATTTAGTTGTAAATTAACATGACTTGGTGGTGGTCAGATTTGCACCATTGTTCAGGAAATATATGAAAATGTTTCATTGGGAATTTTTATTTAAATCATTGATTTAAATCGCCTTGATATAAAACAATCCACCCTGCAGAAGGTAGATCTCCAGATATTTGGGACTTCTACTCCTAGGAGCCCCTGCCAGCATGACCAGTGGTGATCTTTTAGATGGCCACTTTTGTAAATCTGTATGGTTTTAACGAATATGTTGTTTTGTGTTATGTTTTCTTTTGTTTTTATTATTTCTTCATAAATTGCTTTGGGGCTCCTTTCAGTTGTGTGATGTACTGCGTGAATATAATTAACTACTGCTGGTAGGCCATTTCATAACCCTTGGGCTAACACCGAGAAAGCCTGATCCTCGCTGAGGATGGCTTGACAGGCGCAGCGCACCTGGGATACATCTCCACTGGTGATGGGGAATTATATACAGGGAATGGTGGTCTTTTGGCCATGTATGTCTCAGGCTGTGATTGATTCATTCTGTGTTGCTGGCTTTCCTTCCTCTATTTCCGCTGGCTAACACAGCTACCTCTTTCCTTCAGGCTTGGAAAGGAGCCTTCTGAAAACTCTGCAGAAGCTAGATGACTACCTGAATACACCTCTCCCAGATGAGATTGATGAGAACAGCATGGAGGATGTCGCAGCTTCCACCCGCAAGTTTCTGGATGGTGATGAGATGACACTAGCAGATTGCAACTTGTTGCCCAAACTACATATTGTCAAGGTATGTGGAACTTGCTTTGAGGACCAACTCACACATGTGTGCACATGCACGCACACTTGTGTGTTTGGTGCTTAATGACTCTTAGCTGCACGTGTTAACCGTCTTCAATGAAAAATAGTTTAAATTGTGTGTTACGTAAGTTCTCCTGGGTAGCCTCACCTGTACAGGTCGCTGCTTGATACTACACTCATCCTACAGGGAGGGGCCGTAGCTCAGTGCCTGCCTTACATGTCAGAGGTCCCAGGTGCATTGCCTGGCAGTTCCAGTTTAAAGGGTCCCAGGTAGCAGGTGATAGGAAAGACCCTTTTCTGTATGAGACCCTGGAGAGCTGCTGACGGTCAGAAGGCGGTACTGAGCTAGAGGGACAAAGAGTCTGACCTGGTATAAGGTATGGCGGGGTAGGACCACTGTCCATCTCAACTTCACCAGGAAGTGTTCTGACCACGACAACAGTGTCACAGAGACACCCCTTCAGACCTCCAGCCTCTCACTCAGTTGAGAGCACCAGGTCAACTGCGTGGCCTACAAAGTGTGTTGTGCTGATAACCTATTGAAACATTTCCACGATAGTCATGGCAGTCATAAAGTCCCGACCTGCCCCCCCCCCCCCAGCGTGATTATTGCAATCTTCCAGAACAGTTGAGCTGAGGTTTTCCAACACCACACCAGAGACCACTTCAGGCATGGAGGCTGAGCAGTAGGATGGTCAGTACAGCCACAGAATCCCTAATCCTTCTCTGTGGCCCAAACCCAGGCACAAACACTCAAACTCAGCATCTTGAGTGATTGGTCTCCTGGAGAGGGAGGTGGATTCCTCATAGATGACTCCCCGCCTGTGTTGGTGCTGCATGTCCTACCCAGGCAGAGAAAACTGGCACAGATCAACTCCACTGAGCTTGTCCACCAAGTCTCAGTGATGCACACCAGGATGGCCCCCTCGTCCATCGTTAAATTGTGGATGGGAGAGCAGTTGTGTTATGGGCTGACCTGGCATTAACAAGCAGCGCCCCTGGAACAGAGAGCAGGTTAACAGGGCAGCCCAAATCCTGTTGGTTGTAGGGAGGAGCTGAAGAGACAATAGCTCTCAGATGTCTTGCTGCTCTTCCCCTCCACTGGCTAGTCCAGTCCCCAGCACCATCCCCCTCCCTCTGCTTGTGACTCTTGTACTAAGGGCACGCCCTCCCCGAGCACTCCAGTTGCTCAGGCCCATTATGAAAACCAAAGGACCAGCTTATAAAACAGTCAGCGTAAAGTGTAGGATAGTCAGATCGGAATATAATAAAGTGAAGTGCAGTCAGATTAAAATTTGATGAACTTAAAGTTCAGTAGAGACAAATTAAAATACAGGCATATTAAAATGGAGACAGATTAAGGCACCGTCGGATCAAAACAAGTTATTATACCTGCTGCTAACTGATAAAGTGGCAAGTTGAAAATGCACTGGGGTAGGATACAGTGGTAAAATATGAGGACGGCAATAGTTCTAATTCTCACACACCCCTAGAATGAGTAACTGGACCTCCAGAGTTGTGGAGTTGTGCTCCCCTGTCTCTCACCCACTTGAGCAACATTATCTTCCCACCTTCCTGGCTCTCACCCAGGAAATCCACCCACAATTTAACTTAATTTCCTTATCCTGTTCAACACTCTAAAAGGGTGTGCAGGCCCTAAAGAACGCTTTGCCCCAGAAATAGTCACAAAAGAAAGGTATCCCACCTGCAGGAGAAGCTGGGATCCTGAGGCACCCAGAGTGCTCTTGGAGTGGGTTCCTTTGACACCGCGCCACCTTTTCTCATGCATGCATTCTGTCCTGCATTCTTAGGATAGTGGTAAGATTTTTTAGCTGGGGCTAAACGTTTGTAACGGGAGTACTTCTCTCAGCTCCTGCTCTTCTGGCCCGTGCCTGTACACCTGTAATCGTGTACATGCTTGGCCGGCCACCCCTTGACTATAATACGTTCTTTAAATTAAGGAGAAAGAAAGGATAGTGCGACAGGCAGTCCTGGGCTCCAGTGGGCCCTGTCCATGCCAGCCCAGGTGTTGACGCTGGGCCCATTTGCTGATGCCCCATCATCTGCCACTCTCTGGGTAGTCCTTTGGGAGTAGGCCTGGCGGCTGGGCTGTGGGGCCCTGGATTTCAGCCCCAAGACCAAGGCCTAGCTGCGATACTAGCCTCCTTCGCCCACAAGGGGCCTCATAAATATATTGGCAGTTCCAGAAATCAACATGGAAGCCGGACACAGCTTCACAGCTGTTGCTGGTATAATTCTACTTCAACCTGGCTGATAAATACATGGACAACAGGATCTTTTTTCTCAGTAAATGTCTCCAAGCTGCTTCTGCTTCATTTGAACTTTCTCGATGGGCAACAAGGGGGCTGGGGGCTAGATGGTGTGTAGCTGAAGACTCTTCCTCAATGTCACTGTACTAGAGGATGGAACGGTCCTCAAAGATGTCCGCCGGTCCCAGAAATTGGCATCTGTTTTGCAATAAATGGTTGCTCTAACTGCTTAAATGCTGCAGCTCTAGCAGAAACCCCATCTCCACACAGAGGGTAGAAGGGTGACGGCTTACACACATTGTGTACACTGCATTTGTAAAAGTGGCTAGACATCCTGCCTGTTTACCTATTCTAGGGCCATACAAGCATGAGTTTGAAAGAAGCCCCACACCAGTCACTGGCCGTGCAGTCTCCCTAGGGAGGCCAGCCTCCTTCCTGTGGAACCAAAGAGCTCATGTATCTTTTCAGATGTGGTATACCGTGAGGCAACGACAGGTGGCCTGAGCATCATGAGTACGGCTTGGCCCATAGGCACCATTATCCAGGAAGGTCCCCTGTGTAAGCCCCGTTGTAATGAATAGATGCCACATGAAAGTGCCAGTGTGGTGTAATCATAGAATCATAGAAAAGTAGAGTTGGAAGGGACCTACAAGGCCATCGAGTCCAACCCCCTGCTCAATGCAGGAAACCAGGTCAAAGCATCCCTGACAGATGGCTGTCCAGCTGCACCTTGAATGCCTCCAGAGTGGGAGAGCCCACCACCTCCCTAGGTAGTTGGCTCCATTGTCTTATTGTTCTAATGGTTAGAACAGTGTTCTCCAACCTTGGGTCCCCAGATGTTTTTGGCCTACAACTCCCAGCATGCCCCAGCCAGCTACGCTGGGTCAGAATGTTGGGCTAGGACAGCCTTCTCCAATCTGGTGCCCTCCAGATATGTTGGCCTACAACTCCCAACATGGCATAGCCAGCATGGTGAGTTCCAATCCTCACTTGGTGACCTTTGGCCAGTCAACTCTCTTGCCTTGCCTGTCTCACAGGGTGGTTGTGACAATAAAATGGGTAGGGTGAGAACAATGTATGTCACCCTGAATTCCATAGTAAGAAGGTGGGATAAGATGTAATCAATAAGGGTGCAGTGGTGGCTTCATTTTAGTGGTGCTTGTACAGGAGACCCTCCCAGTGGGTTATGCACCATGTGTAGTCTGTGTGGGGTTCCATTTGGGTTTTCAGTCTCCAAAAAATGTTGGGGCTAGCCCTGTCCGCTTTGAACACCATGTAAAAGCAATTTTCCTCTCCCTTTGCTTCTAGGTGGTGGCTAAAAAGTATCGTAACTTTGATATTCCCAAGACGATGACTGGGATTTGGAGATACCTGACAAATGCCTACGGCCGCGATGAATTCACCAACACTTGTCCTGGGGACAAAGAGATTGAAATAGCTTACAGCGACGTAGCTAAGAGACTCACTAAATAAGCAGCACTTCATACACATTCATAACAAAGCTTCTTTTAACAGACTCCTCCCCTTTTTGTCTTTTTAAGATAGCGATTTACTTTGCATGTACTTGCAGTTATTCAGTGTTACGTCAGGTAGACCGGATACAGTAATTTGTTTTTAAAATGCAAGCTGATGTTATGCCGCTTACCTTTTCTGCCTCCTGTAATGAGGCAAATGCAGTGGTTAATTTTGCAGTGAAGCGATTTCTGCTGGCTGGACCCCTGCTCACTAGCATGGTCTGCAGATATTGAACCCATATGAGTCTGAGGGCCAGTTTACATAGTCAGATGAACTTGTTTATAGATCAAGTAAAATTTACATAGTTTACATAGTCAGATAAAGCTTTTCCTGGACTGAATCACTTCAAGTGGCGGGTTACATGTTTGAACACACTTTCCATCTTAAATGCTCTCTCTCTCTCTGTCTTTTTCTGGAGATTGGATCAGCCTACCCTTTTCTGCTGTAGCATTTTTGATGTGCAGGGAGTTCTTTTTCATTTGGGGATACATACCACCTCCCCAACCCTTTGCCTGAGGTGGTTCAATCTAGGGAGAACTTGACCTCTTGATACTGCTGATCATGTGAACTGACCCTTAGATCTCCAATCGGATCTGGGATTCTCACATTGGTCTAGGAGGCACTTCTTGATGGTGGTTTAAAGATTGTTTATGGAGTTTGGGAATGTTGGGCCAATTTTGCATACCAGAGCTCTCTGAAACACGGTCCCCGTTGGTCTATCTGAACGGTGTACCAAAGGCTCTTATTGCCTCGCCAAAAAGAACTACTTGTGAAATACTTGGGCAAATGTCTTGTAAAGGTCCTTGCTCATGAGGAAAAAGGTACAGTTGAACAAACTGTTATACCAGGAACTCTTGCTCACCAAACTACGCTCTGGGAGTTGGGAAGGGAGGCAGGGGAAGTGTAATCTGAATTGCGTATTCATGCGCAGATCCACTATTTTGCTCTGGGTCCTCCAGATGATTGGATCAAATCCTGGAAACATTCCTTGGACACCAAGTGTTACTATAAATACAGGATGTCTTTCCCTCATGATGGAAAACAACAGCCCAAGGGTATAACAGCAAGTAGCTTCTTTTTAAGGCACTAAAGGTGCAATCCTATACAAGTTTGGACAGGAAAAAAAGCCTACAACTCCCAGCAAGTCCCAGCTGGGGCATGCTGGGAGTTGTAGGCCTTTTTTTCTGTCTAAAGTTGCATAGGATTGCACCCTAAGAGACTTGTCAATATGTGGATTTATTCCTTAAGTAACTATCACTCAAAATCTGAGCTGTCAAACAGCCTAGATAAGCATGAAGCTTCTGCTCAAGAAGTAGCTACTCTTACGTTACTAGCTAGAAGTGCAGTGGTTGGGTGCCGGATATGCTTCCTTTTCGCTTTGCTAAAGTCAGAATCTTGCTCTTTTTTATTTTTAATGACATGCAAGTGACCTTCGAAAACCAACTTCTTTGCCTTAACAGACCATGTGCATAATTCCATCACAATTATTCTCTCCCCAGGAGTAAGCCAAGTGTGAAGTTTCCAGCCCCTCTTTTATTAGTTTCTTTGTCTGATGGTTGCATATGTACCTGATCTATAATTTTTCCTGCCGCAATCATGATGGGTTAGAGGTCATTTGTGTTTTTTCCTATAACATCAAGGAATAGCACTGTAGTTTAAAAAAGCAGAAATTGTGTTGCTAAATTGGATTTTCTTTAATAAAAAGGAAGGCTAGGGTTTGAGGTATGGACCAACCTTTTCATTTATTTTAAATGCCATCAAAGACTCCTCCAAAGAGCATTAGTCTCACCAGCATACTTTTTTGTAACTTTTACAAGGGTACATGTTTTTACCAAGTGTAAGGATACTTGTTACCACTGACTTATCTGTCCGGCAGTCAGGAAGTGCTATTCCTTTTAGGTTTGCACAGTCCAATTTTTGCATACGTGCAGAAACAAGCCCCTCTAAATTCACTTACTCTTGAGTTAGTATGCATAAGATTGCAGCCTGTGTTTCTTAACATTAGTGCGGAGCACAGAAGAGGATTATGAAACCATTTTGTACAATAGCTTTTTGGTAAGAAACCTGGTGTTAAGAGACTGTTTCCCCCCCCTTAAGCATCATACTCTTACAGTGTGATCTTTCAATCAAATTAATGGAAAGATGAGTTCAGTAATAGCTTTGTTTCATTATACATGACCTTGTGGTGCCTTCTTGCTCCTTCGAAGATCTAAAATGTCCAGTACTGGCAAAATCCTTTCTCTACTTATGCTGTTGCCAAGTGTGGACCCAAAACATTCTGTAGCTTTGACATGAGTACTAAAAGGTAACCCTCTTCTAGCATTTTTGTCATGACCTCTTAGTTTAATTTCTCATGTCTGAAATCTGCTCCAAATTCTTGCTGATCTTGCCCACGTTGCCTTTCGGTCAGCTGGCCAATTTGGTGTGCATATTCAGCAGTGAGGTAGCAAAATGGTAGAATTGCATTTGTAATAGCATGATGGACTCTTCAAGTGGTAGGTGGTTTGCAGATCGTTCCTAATGCCCACACTGGTTTACCTTCGAATTGTTGTCTTTCCTGGCAAATTGAATATTCAGTGGCGCAAAACTGGCCCTTTCAGATTGATTGTATTTGGATGCACTGATAAGCAGGAACACCAGAGAACCCTGTTTTATTGTGAATAAGCTGTGTGCTGGTGTACGCAGCCCATTCACTCCCACTTTGCTCCTTCCCGCTACTGCTAAACAAACCAGGAAGGGTTTGTTTAGTGTGCTGTCCAAGCTGGGGATCCTGGCTTGCTGCTCCCTTCACAAGCCAGAATTCCAAACCGAGATTTGTTCTTGGCCTACAAAACTGGGCTGGTTTTGGAATAATAAGCCAGGAGTGCCAGTTCAGTGAACTGGCTTCAGACAACCCCATCGTACTAGTGGGGGAGGAGCAAAGCAGAAGCTAATAGACTGCATTCACCAGCATAGAGCTTGTTCACGATAAGCCAGGATTCTCCAGAATTTTGGATTATTGTTGGCATGTGAATGCAGTAATTGTGAAGTAGGACAGCAAGTGGGAAGGGTTGGAGGGGAAGGAGGTAGATATGGTCAGTTGTGGGCCATTAACCTTAAATTTTGCCAAATGACTGTCCACACACCCACCTGTTACCTAACTGCTCTCTTTCCATGTGGTTACTAAATCCAGGTATCCCAGAATAGGTGCTTGGTTACTTTTGGACCTGTGAAAGTTCCCTCTAATGATTCAGGATATGAGTTAAAGTCTCTTTGGAACCTAATTAAGTTAGCACCTCCCAACTGCATCAATCAAAAGGGAGAAAGCAGCTCTCCGGTTTATTTTAAATTGTACTGTAAATAACACGGGACAACCTTTAACTTGTTGCTGATTGTGCCTTTGCAATGTTGAGGCAACTTAAGATTTAAAATACAGGAAGTGGTTAAATCTTACGCTCTCGATTCTGTTAAGCTGGAACAGGGAAGTCCTTTGGAAATATATTTCAGAAAAAAGCCTTATCTTTCTATCAAGAATTATGGCCCCTTCCCTGACCAATTATCCACTGTGTGTGTAGTCGAGGCAATTGTTCCCACACGTGAGAGTGCAGATATGAGCATTTGGGTGACCTTAACAGCCCACATGGATGATAGCATTCAGTTTTCTCCTGAGCGAGTCAAGAGATGGTGGTGGTGGGGGGACTTTTGACTTCACGTGGTAAAAGGAGTTACCATTAGCTGGCCTTTGTTTTAGCTTGTCAGATTAGTAGCATTCACTGGTATATACAGATTGATCGACTTTCTGGGAGACTGAGGGGATCCAACTTGATTTTGTTGCTGTTCCAAGGTTGAGGAGGAGAGAAAGTTTTGAGTCCAGAGCATGGAAAATCTCCCTCCTTTGCATGAGTTGTATACCCACTGTATAGTTTAGGAATTGGGCTACCAGTAGCGTATCATGAGGAATTAATGATCCAGGTTAACGGTCTTGCCCATCTGCCAGTTTCTTACAAAACTGACCTTTTACATTCATTCTGGGTTCAAATTTCAAACATTCTGGGTTGGATCCAGATTTAGTCATAGAGTTGGCCCACTGCTATCGTGGGACTTGAGTTAGTCATGACTGACTGAATTCCCATTGATTTCAGTGGGTCGAGACACTATCTGGATACAACCCTCTGCTTCCAACCATCCTAACTAAGAGGAGTAAGATCTGTTCTCTCTCATTCCCCCCAAATCATCCTTAGGCTTGTGAACATGGGTGGATAGTCTCATGAGAACTAGAAGTACAAGCAAGAACAGCTTACACTGGATTGCAGCCATTCCTTAAACAGATGTAAGATGTGGGCATGTGGCCTTTGTCCATCTTGCCACAGGTGGCACAGTTCCTCCGGTGCAGCTGGGCCAGGCGCCACATTATTTGGGCTCCCCAAATGGCTCTCGTGTTGTAGCATGATGGACTCTTCACTCCTGCAGTCAAAGATGATTCCAGTTCGCATTCAAGTTGTCCACCGTGGTCAGTTTCCCCCAGCCTGTTGCCCTCCAGATGTGTTGTACTACAACTCCCATAATTCCTAGCCAGCCTGGCCATTGAGAATTGTGTGAGAGTTGTAGTCTAACACACCTGAAGGTCACCAAGTTGGGGAAGTCTGACCTAGGGTCTCTTTACTTTAGAATTGAACATTCCAGGAATTTGCCTAAACATAGGCCCAGGTGTATTTTAAGAATGACAGTACATGTGGACCCACTCCAATGTGTAGTTTCGTGCATGTATCGCCATTAGGGATGGCTGTGCCATAAAGCAAGGAGAAGCTGCTGTCGCAGGTTTGGGCACTGTTTAAGGGTGGCAGAGTAGAAGCTAGTAGACGACCCATGAGACACAAAGCTCTAGGAAGTTCTCCTGCATAAGCTGCCTTGTGCTGCTCTTGTTCATTTCAGTGGGGCTTACGGAGGAGAACTTCCCCCTGGATTGTGCCCAAGGTTGATTGGGGTGTGTGGGGAAGGGAAGGGGTGGAGAATACTGTTTGGGCTCTGCCTCAGGCCATACTGGGGTCCATGGTACAACTCAAGTTAGTCCCTGCGCCCTCCCTGTATGCAAAGATAATTCTGCCTTTCCCATGAAATACTGCTTTAACCAAAATACTCCTTGGCAGCGGAGGCAATGCTAAATCAACTTTGTATGCTGAATGCTAATAACTTGTGTTTCTTTCAGCTGCGACTAATGTAAGAGGGTTTGGTCCTTGTGAAACCACAGTTGCTTAGATACATTCAAGTTCCTTCTTATCCTCTTGAGCATATCTGAAAAGGTTATTCCAAGGGAAAAATATATTGTAATATGCACCTGTTTTGTATTTTAACCTGCTCAGCTGTTATGAGTGGGCACAAATTCCCAGGGCAGGCAGAACATTAATTTTTGCTTTTGTATAGAGAGATACCTGGAGTCTCTATATGACATACTGTAATATGCTTGTCTTTTCACTTTTCTGGAATATCTTTTACAGATATACCGGCAAACTGCTGGCAGCTATTGTTTTAAAAAATAAAATTTATATTTTCACTTAAAAGATGATTTGGCTGTTCGCCTAACAAGTAAAGGTGTGTTGGATTTGTAAAGTTGTACAGCAGTCTTGTAAAAACGCCTATCTGATCTGTGATGAGTAAGACTCTCTGTCTGGAGACCACACAGGAAAGCTTTAGAAAATTTGGGTTTTGCCATGCCTTAGTACTTGCTAGGATGTTGTTGTACAGCCTTTCTTTGGGGTGAGGAGATAAGTATATACTTATGACCTCCTAGTTCGAGGGTGCAGAACCTCTTTCAGCCTGAGGGTGAAACTGCTGGGGCTGCGTGCGTGCCAGTAGTGGGGCTGAAGGCAAAAAGGGGTGGAGCCACCTACCAGCACATTATAGCTTGACGCTCTTACTAGAAGGAGGCATTTTAGACTTCTAGAATTGGGGGGGGGGGGAAGCTCCACAAAAGCCAGGAAACCACTCAAGCAATTGGTGGTTGGGGAGGGGGGTTGGGGCCATTTGGGGAACCCAGGCCTGCTGGATTGGGCCCCCAGGCCTGAACTTCTAGCCTCCTGCTCCATCACAGAGGAAATGCAGGTCTACCTTTTGCTCCCTGTGTTCAGAGGATTGTGAAAACGGTGCATCTGCCAACTCATTGGAGTTAAGATCCATGCTGACCATGTTCAGAAGCACAAAATGTACCCCCCCGCCCCCCTATAGAACTAGAAAAAGTAACTGCGGTGCCACCAGAAGGCAATTCAATGATTTCACTGCATCTCAGCAGTTGGAGCCATTGAACAGTTCATAATACAGCGATGCAATAAAACCACTCTTCCTCCCCGTGGAAGCCAATTGGGAGGAGGCAGAACAATGGATCGTGCAGAGGTGCAACAAGCAGCCTCCAGCTAGTACATGTTTGGGGTTCACAAGAGGCTTTTATTTTCAATTTGCTATTTGCAGTACACTAGTGTGCTTTGTTGCACAGTTTGCAAATTCAGCACTACCTCCTGTCATTGGCCCTAAAATGTGGACCAGTGTGCCCATTTTTCAGATGGGGAACTGAGGCTGAATGTGTGATTTAACCCGCGGTCACCTCGTGAATCTATGAATGGGCTGGGATTTGGACTACCTGAGCTTCTCTGTCCACTGGGCAGCACAGCTCGGTAGCGTTGTGTTATCCACATTCTCTGTGGTCTAACACTCCTTCACTCTGACCAGAAGGGGGGAAAACACCTGAGTTGAAAGCTGGGTGTGTGCATGGGTGCTGGCATATTTTGTTTTAAACTGCAAGTGTTGCAAAAGGAATTTTGTATAACCAAAAATAACATCCAAATTCTGCAGAGTCAGCGCTCATCAACTCCCATCATCTGTCACTATTGGCTATGCTGACTAGGGCTGATGGGAGTTGTGGCCATCCAGATGTTTTGACCTACATGTTGGCTGCCCTAGGGCAGGACTAAGGATTGCAGGGCATCATTCATGTGTTTGCGCCAGTCACGTGTCAAGTGGGGGATGAAAATCTTTTTAAGAGTGGAAGGAGCAGGTGAAAGAGGGGTACCAAACCCTGCCCCCTTCCTGCGCCTTGGCTCCTGGCATTGGTTTACTTCAGGGATTTTATTCCCTTCCTGTCTCTGAAGCAGGAAGTGGGGTAGGAGAGGAGAGTGTGGACTGAGTGGGGGGAGCTAAGGTGCTGGGGGTGGCAATCTTCAGGGCTGTCCTGTCCTGTGCCCTCCTTTTCATTGTTGAAGTGACCCTATTGACAGCTAAAAGATTGATACGACAACACAAAGGATAAATGCTCTCCTCCTATAATGCAATGGATTGAAGACCTAACAACATTTGAATGGGTGGTATACAGACGACATTCATGAATGGACACATACATGAATATTTGGTCTGCCTTTGTTGAAGCTTATGTATAATAAAGGTGATTTCCCCAGAAAGCTGTATTTTCCTTCTCTCTCTCCCCCCCTCTCTGGGCTGTACAGATGCTGCAACATCTGTTCCATCTATGTTTCGTGGACTGTCAGCTACATTTTGTTCCGTCAGCCGTTCATTGACAGTATCAGAGTTTGCAAAAATGTGTTTGTACACATTTGCGCAAATTCTGAAAATGTGCAAATTCTCTGAAAATGTGCAAATCTCCCCAAAATGTGTGCTTATATGCTTTAACCCATGGGGGAGATGTACATTTTTGGTTGTGGGTTTTTTTTTTTTACTTGACATATTTTTCTACAACTAAATTTGTGTAAAATTATGTATATAAAAATGGTCTGCAAGTCCACGTGACTTGAGAAAAGATGGTCCGGTGTGGAATCCACAGGACAGATTCTTAGAAATCTGAACTCATTTGAATCCATTGCGGATATCTCCAACATTCCTTATATATATATATATATATATATATATATATATATATATGAAATAGATTTCATACCTATTAATTGAATTTGATGAATTCAAATCTGTCATTACGTTTTATTTGTATGGTTTTGTTTTGTTGAAATAAAAAAAGTGAGAAGTGGGGATCTTCACATGTGACAGTGGCAGACACTTGAATGATGGCCCTGTCATATCCACTTTGCCCGTTTTGTCTCCTGGGATTAACAGAACTCAGAAGCAGGACACATGCTTTGCGTGCGAGAGATCCCAGGATCGAACCCTGGCATCTCCAAGTAGAGCTGGGAAAGACACCCCTGCCCTGTCGGAAACCCCGGAGAGCGGGTGCCGGTTAGCATGGACAGTATTGAGCTCCATGGACTCCGCAGAAAGCGGCTTCATATAGTACTGCAACACTTTTCTACCATTCAGTGGTAGTATGTGGGAAATTTGTACCGTGAGCTTGAGGTGGAAGGACAAGCATCTACTTTTTGAAGGTGACTGCTGGCTCACAGGAAATCCAGGCCTCATTTGGGCAGCAGGGGTGGCCAGACTCTTCATGCCTCTGGTATTCTGCCTTTATCCTGTAGGTGTCTCCTTTTACCCACTTTGCAGTATGGTTTGCACCCTCATTTGAGGACAGATGTAGTGCCCAGAAACGGGGCCTGTGGCTCGGTGGCACAGCGCATCTTTTGCATGCGGAGGGTCCCCGGTTCAATCCTGGGCCTGCTACAGGTAGGGCTGGGCAAGATGCCTGCCTGAAAGCCTGGAGAGCTGCTCACAGTTGGACCAATGGCCTGACTCTGTATACGGTAGCTTCCTTTGTTCTAATGGGAGAGGTTTAAATCTGACAGCTGATCCGCCTTTCTGCTCGCGTTTAAAATACATACTGGCATCTAAATGGTAAGTGGCACATGCGGTGCTGTCAACTGTATGGCGTCCATTGCCGGCAGAGAAGCGAAAGCCATTGGTTTAATTCACCTGTGGAGCACAGAGAGATGGGGATTAATTTTGGTGTGTGAGTTCTGGGCGGAACTCTGCGTTTCATCAGTAGCTGCCTTCGACCAGGTCAGGATTTTTGTCTGTCCAGCCCAGTATTGTCTACCCTGGCGTGCAGGGGAACCCCAGGCACTTAGTCCGAGAGGGGTTTCCCCCAGCACCTGCTACCTGAGATCTTTTCACATCACCTGCTTTTGGATCATTTTCATTGGCGATGCAAGGAAGCGCACGAAGGCATGCAGAGCAGGTGCTCTACCTCCGAGCTATGATCTCCCCCAACACCAGTTCCACCCCCAGGCCCTTTTCCAAGTGGGGCAGGAAAGACCTGAGAAGGATCGGAAAGTGCTACTGAGATGACCATGAAAATGGTATGTGTGGGTTTTATAAGGCTGGGGGACATGTGGCCATCCGGATGGTGACGGACCTC
The DNA here is from genome assembly GCA_021292165.1 of Shinisaurus crocodilurus. Taxonomy (NCBI): domain Eukaryota; kingdom Metazoa; phylum Chordata; class Lepidosauria; order Squamata; family Shinisauridae; genus Shinisaurus; species Shinisaurus crocodilurus. The sequence goes on from CM037885.1 coordinate 25,711,925, forward strand.
AACTCCCATCATGCCTCACTATAGGGTACGCTGACTAGAGCTTATGGGAGTCACCCTCTGACAACATCGGGGGGGGGCACATGTTCCCCACCCCTGGTTTTTAAGGTAAATCTCTTGTTTTTCATGATACCAGTTCAGTGCCTCCCCTTCCCCGTTTCTGGTTGGAAGGAGAGATGCGAAACCTTGCACTGTAGGATTGGAAGCAATGGCACGGATTTGCTTGTTTGCTTTTAAAATTATCTCCTAGATCTGTTTAAATTTTTTGGATTTCTTTACAACCCCCACCCCCAATCTGAAATGGTTCCCTTTGCACGGCACAACCCCTGAAAGTGGGTTTGGAGAACTGCTCCTGGGCAGCCAGCTTCAGGTCCTCTTTCCAAAACAAGATAAGCTGGAATGTGAGGCTGGAATGTAACTGAAGCAGGTAGGAGGGAGAACCATGTTTGGGAGGCATATTCCTTCCACCCCACCCCACCCCTCTCTCTCTCGGGGCTTGTGGCTTTCTGGGCATCTTTTGAAGTGGTTCTTTCTACTTGTTAGACGAGAACCTCATCCCCAAACACTATTTCAAAGCCGATCTGCTGCATGGGAAGGCCAGAAACCATCGCCTTCCTTCTACATCTCCCATCCGTCTTTTCATATACTGTATATATTTTTAGCTGTATATCGCGCCATGCTGCCTCCTCGGACAAGGGTGGATGCCCCCAGACGCGGCACCCCCCACCCGCTGCTGAAATTCGGCGGCGCAGTGGCAGAAAAATGGCATTTTGGCTTGAGGCAAGGCGGATGGGGCGTGCGCACCATGTTTTCAAGCAAAACCGCTGCCTTATTTGCAAATTTGGTGGCAATGGGGGGGGAGTGGGGGTGCATAAAAGGCCAGGCCCCCCTGCACCTGGTGCACTGTTGCCCACCCTTGATGTAGGAACAGAGGAAGCTGCCTTATACTGAGACACGTGATCCATCTACCTGTGTATTGCCTACACCAGGGGCGGGGAACTGGGTGCCTTCCAGATGTTGGGCTGCAACTCCTGCCAGCCTAGCCAATGGTGAGGGATGATGGGAACTGCAGTCCCAACAACTTTGGAGGACTGCAGGTTGCCTGTCCCTGTACTAAACTCTGCCTTTCTCCATCTTTCAAACCAGGACATACTGCTTAGAACAGGGGTGGGGAGACTCAACCAAAAGGCCAAATTCATTTTTGGAGAAGGTCTCGGGGGCTGCATTCCAGGGGTGGGCAGGGCCAAAAATACCCTCCCCAATATACTATCTTTAAATTCTTACTGCTAGAGTTCACCAGGCCATAAGGGAGGAGGGATTTCAAACTTTTAGAATGGGGGGGGAAAGCAGAAACTGGGAAACCACCAAATGATGGCTGGTTGGGAGAAGGACTGGGGGCCAGGGGAAGGGGCGGAGCCACCTGGGAGCCCCCGGGCGGCCGCTGGAGCCCCCGGGCGGCCGCTGGAGCCCCCGGGCGGCCGCTGGAGCCCCCGGGCGGCCGCTGGAGCCCCCGGGCGGCCGCTGGAGCCCCCGGGCGGCCGCTGGAGCCCCGGCCTGAGGTTTCCCACCCCTGGCTTCAAACACGGGGGCGTTTATTCTTCGAGCCACTGCCTGTATCAGCAATACCTACCCCCACCCAAAAGGGATCACACCGAGCAGAAAGTGATGGAGGGCACACTGACCGCCCTGCTTCCGTGCTTTGCAGGTATAGGGCTGTTTGGTCTGATCCGGGCGCTCTGTGCACTGCGTGTGTATTTTGCCAGTCTCTCCCAGCTGCTGCTGGAAATGTTTCAGCAAAGGGAGAGAAGGCGAACTCATGATTCTTTTGATGGGAGGCTTGTGTTCTTCCCACTGGACACACAGATGAATCAACTGGTTTCAAGACAAAGATCAAGCATGTGAACTTCAAACAAGAGAATGCCGAGTGACAGCTCCCACATCTTCAAGGCCCCAGGCGGAGGGCTTGGCGGGGCACCGTGGAGTGATTTTTGTCAGTCCTTCTCTCTCTCTCTCTCTCTTTTTTTAATAATGAGGGTTCCGGCAAGCAAAGGCTGTGATTTGGAGCTAGATTGCTCTTTTAAGCAAGAAGGGTGGCAGCGGTTTTCTCTGGCACCTGTCCCCTGCAGCCTTAGCGGCTGGGGGAGGCGCATTTATATCTGCAGTGGTGCCGCTAAGCCTGGACTTTGGGGCTAATGTCCGGAGCCCCCAAATGCCTACCCAGAGAGCGGTAACAAGGGCATCAGGGTGGCAGGAGCACACTCCATTCTATCCCTGTAGTCATGGCAGTGCTAGGATTTAAAGTGTGCGCAACTGCGCATGCTCTGTGTATGTCTTCTCGGCAAAGAGTTTTGGTGGCGGCGGCGGCGGTTTTGTTCTAATGCACGAGGGATGTAGAAACAGTTTGAAAGCACGGAATGGTGGTCGAGCGGAGGGGGGAGAAAGAAATGTTACGTGTTACAGTTCATAGAATCATAGAATCATAGAAAAGTAGAGTTGGAAGGGACCTACCAGGCCATCGAGTCCAACCCCCTGCTCAATGCAGGAATCTAGGTCCAAGCATCCTTGAGTTGAAGTAATACACATGGCCATTTAAGGGGGGACCCCAAAAGACTATTAAGGGCACAATCCCACGCAAGTTTAGACAGAAGGCCGACAACTCCCAGCATGCCCCAGCCAGCCATGGCTGGCTGGGGCATGCTGGGAGTTGTCGGCCTTTGCTCTGTCTAAACTTGCGTAGGATTGCACCTTATGTCCAGGGTCTAAAATTATCTAGCTGCCCCACTGTATTCTGGCAACCCATCTGTACGTGTGTGTGTGTGTGTGTGTGTGTGTGTGTGTGTGTGTGTGAGAGAGAGAGAGAGAGAGAGAGAGAGAGAGAGAGACTCTCCTGGCCCTCCCCATGGAAGGCGCTCTTTTTGTGTCTCCCAAAGAAATACTTTTTGTGGCTACAAACCAGAACGGCATGACTGAATTTAAGGGTTTGGATGTTGTTCATCAAAAAGATGATGCCCCCTTAAGCCTACCTCTAATGTTCTTCAAACAGTCGTATAAGAGAGGAGAATTTTATTCCACATGTTTTTCTTCAACATGTTTTTGTGGGGGGGGAGGGAAGGGGGCAGGGAGTTCTGCTTCCCTCTCAGCCCGTGCACAAACCCAAATCCTCTCTGTTGTGCACCCTCTCCCCTTGACAAATCCAATTGTCCCCCCCCCGCGCTGCTTCCACCTCATACAACAACCGTCTGCAGTGCGGTGGGTTGGATGTGGACTGGAGAGATCTGGGTTTGAATTCACATTTTGCCATAAACCTCAAGGGGTGACTTTGGGCCGCTCTTGGCTACTTCCATCTCATGGGAGAGTTTATTTTTATTTATATCTTTTGGCTTAATAGGTCTTCAAGGCAGCTCACAAAGACTGACAGAGCAATATGATGCATGTTCAGTTGGAAGTAAATCCCATTGGTCTCCATGAAGCTTACTCCTAGGTAATTTTGCGTAGGATTGCAGCGGAAAACAAGTATACATAGAATATTGAGCTCTCTCGAACAATAAGCCCAGCTCCATGAACACCCTTTAAAAAAAAAAAAAAGACGGACAAGGAACGTCAAAGAACAGAACAAGATGGAGTCGCTCCTGCATGCTACCCTGAGCAAAAGGGAGGGTGGGGAGAATACAAATGTCACATCCCCCAAAACACTTCTCCATCGCCATCACGACAAAAGAATATGAACCTCCCGGATGTCAGCGCCGCTGCCTTGGTGTGTGAGCGAGAAATTGGGACATTTTGGGTGTCAAGAAAAGGTGGCAAAATGTTGGTTCTCTCAATTGTTGTTTTATTTTTCCTGTCGGATGGGGAGAGAGACTTGTGGGGTGATCTGTCTCATGGGCCAAAATAACTTGCCTTGCTTTGGGTCCTATCATGCCCCTTGACTTGGGCGGTGGGGGGGGAGGGTGCCATTTTCTGCCCTGCCTCAGGCAGCAAAACATCTTCGGCAGCCTCTGACAGGAACAGGAAATTTCAGTGGAAGGGTGAAGGAGTTCAGTAGGGTGGCCACTTACGAATCTCCAAACAAGAGGATAAAAGTGGACACCAATCTGCATAAAACTGGCCCATCCACAGTCGGCACCTGGACAGCACACCGAACAGGCGGGCACACAGGCGGGCCCCTCGGTCACAGTCTTCCACACTATGGACTGTGTTTCTTTTTAAATTATCATTCTTTCTGAACTTGCACCTATACATATCAATTACCGCATGCAAAGTTCATGCCAATTGCTGTCGTCTTTTGGCGGTGCATTTCCTCTGCTTTGGCAATTCATCTGGGGCCACCCACCCTAACCATGGGCTTGCAGGCCCACACAACCTGTCAGATTCTGTCCTAGCTCCATCCCAGTGTAACAGGTCTTGCCCAGGCCTGCTTTGCTCCTGCGGCCATTTTGCTGAACTAGAACATTGGCAGCTCTGCATCGACTGAGTGGCCGGTTTGGGAGACTGAGGCAACTTGGCACTGCTGTGGATATAATAAACAAGGCTGTGTTGGTTGTTCTCTCCCCCTCCCCCCCCCCGCGCCCACAGCTACATGACTGGAATTTGGTGGGAAAGTTGGCCATCCCCTATGTTTGTCCCTTTAAAAAAAAAACCCAAACAAAACAAACGAGTATAGCAAATTTCTGGGTCATGCGTAATGATGGGTGACCGCCCCATCCTCCCCCCCCCCATGCCCTGGTTTGATTCATAATTGTTCTTCGGAAGCCAGGCTATTTCCCCGCCCCAGTTTCTCCTGAGCCAAGTGTGGATCAAAACGGGAGTGCAACGGGACAACCCCTCCAATCTCCCTCCCCAAACAGCAGCCGCCCCTGCTGTGCTCCGGTGGCCGGAGAGGAGATCTCCTCTCCGGTCTTGGCTCCCTCCCTAATAGCTGCATCTCTGCCATGGCCCCGGGAAAGGTAGTGGGAAGCCCCACCATGGCTTCTTTTTATCTTCTTGAATCTACCATTTTGTATACCTTTAAAGCAAACGCTGAGAACTAGAAACACAGTGCATTTTAAAAATGAGATCGAGGCAGCTTCTGAGATGTGTTGTGCCTGGGTCAAAAACCCATGGAACGTCCTGGGCTTCTGAGCCAATCTCTTTCCTTCTCTTGGGAATATTGAACAATTGCCAGGAAACTGTCTGTTTTCTGCTGTCAGCCATGCACGTGCGCATATGTCCCGATCAGGTCGTCTTTGTGGGCTGGCCCACCCATGAAGCAGGGTGAGGTGCCCGCATGAGGCGCTCTGGGCTGGCAGCGGGAGGGAGGGAAGGTTGCCTGGTGGTGGCAGGGAGGGCCGAGGGTTCTGCCATGGCCGCGGTGCGAGTTCTTTTGCTCCAGGCGGCAAGAGAGCTCACGCCGGGCTGAAGGCTTGTTGCTACCGTTCTAATTTCTAAAAATTTGATGCTGGGGCTGACAGAGGTTTGACATCCCTGTCCTACAGAGAAGCTGATTTAAAAAAATGTTGCCCCCTTAGGAGAGGCAAAGCCATGTCAGGGGACGAAGCTAAGACAGAAGACACTCAGTATCCATATATTATCTGAGGCAGTGTTCTCCAACCTTGGGTCCCCAGATGACCTCCCAGAGAGTCTCGTGCAGTTTGGCAAAGAAGCTTTTGTGGACTAGATGCATGAAGTGTGTTGTATCCTGATATTTATATTCAAGCTGATATTTATATTCATGCATATAGAGGAGGAGGAGAAGAAAAAGATACAACAGAGGTGCTACTGGAGAAATCTTTCCAATTCATGCAAGTGCTCTTGCTTCTGTCATGACTGGGCCGACAGCCAAGCTGCTGATCGTTATTTGCCAGTTGTGAGAGCAGAGGATTCTGGGAAGAGGGGTCTGGCTATTAGAAGTGGGCAAGCCCTCCCGTGCAGTGGCTGTTTTGCAGGAAAGTGACTTTGGAACAGGCTGCGATGGCTCCTGAGGGTTCTAGTGCGTGCTTGCCCAGCCCTGTTCTGGTTCTGTAACTACGAGGCGCGGGTTTGGCTGCGTGTCAGAATGGCGGCGGCTTCACCTTCCTCCCCATGGGAAGGGCCTCTTTGCAGCTCAGCGTTGGCAGTGCTGCAGGAGAGCGATTCGGAGGAGCCTCGCATGGCGCTGCGCACCCGATGCTGCAGGATTCTTTTGAAGTTCGTTTTGCCCGGCATCCCATCTTGCCCCACACATCTTTCATCCCTCGCCAGCGCTTCCCCAGCTATTAAAGGGAAAAGCTATTAAAGGGAAACGCATTTATGCTCTTGATGAGTTTTTTCTGCCTTTGCTGTTAACATCTCCTGTGGTAACGATTTCATAATGCTACCAAAGGCACTGCAACGTATGAGCAAAACGGGCCTCAGTTGGGGCAAGTTCAGACTGGTTTGGAGGGAAGGCTGCAGCAGAATTTGCATGGGAAGAGTTGGGTTAGGCAGTCCCCACTGGGGAAGGCAGCGGTTCTGCAGGTACAGCCATCTTCCAGTGTTACCCCTGACAGGGGAGAACTACCCATGTTAAACACTGGCTTTTTTTTTTTTTTAAGGCAACAAGCAAGAAATTTAAAAGAGCATCTACAAAGATAGTATATTTCCACATCCTAATGCAAATCAGCCACTACTCATATTTAGTTATATAATAAATTTCTAGCCCACCTTTGAGGGCAGGGTCCTCACAAAAATCCTCCCTAAAGGAGCCCTCCCTAAAACACACACAGGGATGCATAGTAATTTTAGGAGATAAATCCTATGCAGGTTTAGACAGAAAAAAGGCCTACAACTCCCAGCATGCCCCAGCCAGCATAGCTGGCTGGGGCATGCCGGGAGTTGTAGGCCTTTTTTTCTGTCTAAACCTGCATAGTTAGTTGGTTCTGGCTGCTTTAAAACATGTTATTTGGCTTGGCTTTCCATGACTGTTTATATGAGTTGATGACTGTTCTTGTCCCTAAAGATGTTGCTCTGCCTTTTAAGCTTTTAGGTTTTTGAGTTCTGCGGGTTGAATGTGGGTAAAATACTATTAGTATTTCAGTATATTATTATTGTTACATTGAAGATGGGGTAGGATATCCAGCAGATCCCACAAGGCAGATTATGGGATCCTTACAAGGAACAATTTTTTTTGGGTAAGAAACCAAACTGGATTTCAGTTTGACCCGACACCAGAAAGTTGGCAGAGGATCAAAGGGATTATTATTTCTTTCATTATAAAATGCTCCGTATGCCTCTTATTCGCTGGAGCAAGGGTGACTCCAAGCTGACCACAGCGACTACTTGTCAACAGGGTGCTGGCAAGCACTCAGCGCCAGTTGGGTGAGCCCTGGCAAATGCAGGCTGAAGCTACAACTCTGCAAAATTAGTTTCATTATGAATCATTTGTGCGGCACCCAACGAGTGTGACTCTTACTAATCCTTGCAAAAACAAACAACCCCCTTCCCTGTGGGTAGCTTCTTAATAGTCCCATTTGACAGATGAGGGAACTGAGGGCCTCTTCTCATAGCCACACGAGGTCACAGGGAAAGGCCAGCCGGCCACAATGGGATAGCAATGGCCGACTGGGGAGATCCAAGCAGCCACTGCAAATCAGCCTAAAGGGAAGCAGACCAAAAACTGAATTGGTCCATGGTGTAAGGCAGGCTTCCCCAACCTGGTGCCCTTCAGATGTGTGGGACAACCACTCCCACCACCCCCAGGTTGGGGAAGGCTGGTGTAAGTCCTTGCATACCTGGCTCATGACCACCTTGCATTCCATCTCCTTGTTTTCACCGGAGCTCTTGAGGGCCAAGTCCTCGGGATCAGAGCCATGGTTTGCAGAGGTGTGTGCGTGGTGTGTGTGTGTGTGTTAATCTCTTCCTGATGTGCTGCGGTCCCACTGAAAATCATTGCCCCCCCCTCTCCAGTCTGCTATTATTCCTTGGAGGGAAAGGATGGATGCTTCCCTTCTAGTGAAGAGTAGCTTTGAGGGGAGTGGAACGTTGACCCATCTTAAAGGTCACGTCTGGTTTGGCCCTCAATGACGTGGTTTTTTGGACAACCCTCTTTCCTTCATGGGCACTTGGAGCCTTGGACTGACAGCTTCTTTTGGAGCACCCTGGCAATGTCAGGCCCTGATTCTGCAAGTAGTAAGTGCCTTGGTGACCTTTGCCCCAGCATTAACACAGCTTTTAGGGTGGCCATGTGTCCCCTTTTACAGAGGATCGTCCTCTATCTGAGGCACCCTCTCTTTGAAGGGCTGTCCTGTCCAAGTCCGGTTTAAATATAAAGAACTGTAAGAACCGTTGCCCATCCACAGGCAGCAGCACCTGGTCCTGGGCAGCAGCAGAAACACAGGTCACCTGGTCAGTCTTCACTACGGTGAGCTGTATGGTACAGTACTTCTATTTAAATTATAGCAACCGCTTCTAAATATGCATTTTTCTATATAAATTAGCATATGCAAATATTATGCAAATTACTGTCTTCATTTGTCCTCTTTTTGGATGGTACATAAGTGGCTGCTCCAGCAGACATGCAGGACCTCCCCGCACAATCTTCACACCACGAGCAAACTAGTTAAGGCCCACAACTGGAATGGTAACCCCCCCAAGTTCTGCTTGAAATGAATTTTTTGAGGCAAAGATGGGGGGTTCATGCTTGGGATAAACATCTCGAGAATTTTGCGGGAAGCAAAAGAGGATTACGAGAGGACCAGCAAAACCTCTCGAGAGGTAACGTAGGGAGTGGCAGGGTTTGGGGGCGCACCAAAGTGTGGACCGGTCGCGTCAGCCCCTTTTGCGACCTCGGTATGTGGCAGGCGGGCTTCCAGTCCCCAAGCAGGGCTGGAGCCCTGCATCCCCACCCTTAAGGTCTTTTATGGGGACCCCATTTTGGGAAAGGGGGTACCCAATCCCGCTTAGCCCCTTGAAATGGATCCAGCACAGTGCCCACGGGGACAAGCATTTGAAGAACTGAGAGCAACATTAGTGTGTGTGCATGATGGTTCTGGGACAAATCGCTACAAGGAAAGTCAGATGAGGTCCTCCGTGTCTCCCTTCGGTTCTCACACTGAGATCAGAGTGGTCACATGTTGAGAGGTGTGGCAGCAAGGATGCAGGCCTGGGAATCTCTGCGGTCCTGAAAGGGGACATTGTTAGCGGAGGGTGGGAAGCGAAGTTATGCTCGCAATCCCATTTCACACTCGTGGCTGTCTGAAGTCTCTTTCCCAAACCAAAAAAACACAATGCAAAATACAATACTGCACAAGGTCATGCGATAAAGGTCTGCTTTGCCTTAACATTTCCCTGGTCGTTGCAGAACAGGTTTGTGGATCTCCTCTTAAAAGGAAAACGAAAGCAGTTTATGGCTTTGGCATATTGTCTTCTGTGCAACCACGGGCTTCTGAGGTCTAGAAGGGTCATGCTGATGCCCAGATTTAATGTAAGCTTGAACCGAAATGCATTTTATACTGAAGCAAGCTCAGCTAAAGTCCATGCGACCTGAGCTGAAGTACTGATTTCAGTCCAGCTAAAGTTAGTTGTGCTTCAGTTAGTCGACTTCAACAAAGCAAGCTAGTCCAGGGGTTTGGCGATCTTTTTGGGCCGTAGGCCCATTTGGGACTCTCTTGGGCACCACTGCAAAATGGTTGCCATGGGAGGCATGGCAAATGACAAGTCACCTGCCCCAAAGACTGAGCACAAGGCAGATTTTGAACTCACAGTTTTGTGCCCCAACAGAAACCTGTTTCATAGCCATTCCAGCTGCCGGTAAGAATGTTTTGTTTGTTTGTTTGTTTTAAAGTGGGAAGGGTAGGGCAACTTGGTGGGTGTCAAGAAAGGTGTCCAGGGGAAGATTGGTGCCCACGGGCACCACGTCACCTACCCCTGAGCTAGTCCTTATGCCCATTATTAGATCCACTGTGCTTAGGTGGCTGGCCTTTCTAACATGGTTATAGCTCTGCCTTGCTTCTGGGACCTAATCGGTTCCATAGCTCCCAATCAGAGTTTGCCTTTCAGAAGTGGCATCAACTGAAATTCCAGTTCCAAAGGTTAGCAGGACAGCAGCCAACTTGGAAATAATTGCAACTTGACCGGAGGAGGCTGCATCACATCATGTCCAGAACCCATTGTTAGGCTCATCACAGACCAAGCCGACATTTTGTTTTTAAGATGATGGTGATGGTAGCACATCACATTTTATATCGCAGAGGTGGGCAGAATGTAGATCTCTAGATGTTTTGGACTTCAACTCCCAGCATTACTGACCACTGGCCATGCTGGCAGGAGCTTCTGGGAGCTGAAGTCCAAAACATCTGGAGATCTACCTTCTGTCTACCCTGTTATGTAGTGCTTTAATTGAAAGAGCTTCACAGGCATTATGTGACTCTCAAGGATCACCATCGCCATAGGAATGCACCCATCAGCTGTGAACTGTGTTAGAGGCCTTTCTCTATGTGGTCCTACCGTCACAGGCTAGGTAGATGGCTACCAGAGAGAGCCCCTTTTTGTAGTGACACCCAAACTGTGGAATATTCTCCCTGGACATATTCTCCTGGCACCATCTTTGGATAGAAATATACTTCTGTCATTGTAGCTGGCTGGGGCATGCTGGGAGTTGTAGGCCAAAAATATCTGGGGACCCAAGGTTGGAGAACACTGCCATAGAGGGACTGATGCATGTCCCCCTTTCTCCTTCTCCAGAGGTGAAAGAGGGAAGGGCTCTTTTTTTTCTCTTTTTTTTTTTAAGAAGAAGAAGAAGAAGAAGAAGAGTGAATTTAGGGGACTCTTTTCTCATGGCTGCAGCTGCTGACAGACCAATTAGAATCAGCCTGCATGTGACTGGAACTCTCTAAATCTTTTTCTATCCCAAAAGAGAGGAAGAGAGAGAGTAGCTACAAAGGGGATATTACCGTATTTGGTTTGAAACTGGGGCACAGGGGAGATGGATCTCCCCCGTTTGCTCCCATACCCCACAGCCGTGATCCAAACTGCAGTCCATGTCTGCTTTTTTCCAGTGCAAAAGCAGAGTTCCAAGCATGGGGCTATCACTTTATGTGTGGTTTGACCCTTATGCTGCTTGTATTTAGGTGTCTGCTGTTTTGCAATGAATCCCTATGCATCCACAAGGGGCCCTTATGCCACAGCGGTTCCCCTCAACTTAAAAAGCACACAGATGTATATATCTCCCTCTTTCCCGACCACCGTTGTCTCCCCTGCACAAAAGTGACCTTGTGTATCCTTCCCTCCTGCCAGAATATTGCTGGGATAGGATGTTGCTTGAGCTCACTTTGAGCAGCAAGAGAAACGTGTGACTTTTAAAATTTGCATCAGCAAAAGGCTTTAATAATATGATCTGCAATGATGCATGGGAAAGCATAAAAAATTCCTGATAAGATCAGCTGCCTGCAGAGGTCACCCTAAGCTAGCAAAATGGTTGAAAGGGGGTTGCACTTTGCAGCTGCACTGTTGAAGCAGCAACACCAGTGTGTAGGGGAAGCATTTGTGATGAGGGATGCTTGCATGTTTACTCTCATAGGCCTGCCTTCAAATGGGCTAATCCTGGAGAATCTCGTACAGTTGCATCTTATCCATGCCTAATCAGTAGGTTTTTTTCAGCCTGGCTTGATCCTTCAGGGTGTATCCATATTGAAGCTATACATCACTTTTATATCTGTTTACTTGTCATGACTGCCCCCAAATAATCTTGGGTGCTAGAGGGTGCTGAGAATTCTCGGCGGAGGGGGAATGACGGTTAAGCTAGTTGTGGTGTAGGTCTCATCATGTGGACTTTTCAAAAATCTGATTTAAATGAGCAATTCATAATTTCCTGGGACTCAGACATCTTTCCTCCCGGTTGTGGTGCTTCTATTTTGGCAGGGGATCCTACTTCCCCAGCGGCACTCAAACCATGATGATATTTTGTTCATGGGGAAATGACCCCTCCCCTGCTCATTCCCCCCTCCCCCGCTCCTGCATTTATTGTGATTTATGAATGCTGTATAAAATGTGCTTGCAATTGAAGCCCTGGTAACTGCAATCCTGGATCCTGGAGGTCCTGGATCCTGGAGGTTCCTGGTTTGCTGGAGACTGGAGTGCAACAAAGTGCAGAGCAAAAGGTGCCATTCTGTTGACCGGGCCAGGGCAGAACACCCAACTGCTGGTGTTTATTCCAGACCCGGCTGATCCAGAAACCGCATCCTGCCTGCTGATCGCAAAGAACAGTATTTGCTAGGGTGGCCACTTATGCAGAGATTCCAAGAGAGGAAAAGCATCACCAAAATAGAGAACAAAAGAGGACACACGGATCTGCATAAAATGTGCATATGTTAAGTTATATGTACAGATGCAAATTTAGAACTAATTAGTATAATTTAAATAGAAATAATACATCTCACCGTAGTGGGGAAGGCTATGGCCAGGTTCGCACGGTCGGCGGGGAGAAGAAGCCACAGCGGGGCTCCCTTTCCGCACCCCACGCGTGCCAGGTGCGCACCGTGCGATTTGCATAATTACCCGTATGGCTTCCCGTGCTGTCCGAACCCGGCAAGGCGCATGGTGGGGGGTGGCGGCTTTGAAGCCACCCTGGAGCCCTACAACAAGCCATAGGTTCTGGGGTGGTTCTGAAGCCACTCCCGCCTCGCGCCTCGCTGGGTTCGGATGACACGGGAAGCCGTGTGCCATGAGGGTAATTAGGCAAATTGTGCAGTGTGTGCGACTGGCACGCGTGAGGCGGGGAAAGAAAGCCACAGTGCCTTCTTTCCCCTGCTGGTCGTGAGAACCTGGCCTATGGCTATGTGACCTGTATGCCTGCCGCTCAGTCTGCTGTCCAAGTGCTAAGTGTTGATGAGTAACTTCAAAGGCCCTGCTTGTCCTTTATCTTTAAAGCAGACTTGGACGGGGCAGCCCTTCAAATAAAGCATGCCGTTAGACCAGTGTTCTCCAACTTTGGGTCCCCAGATGTTTTTGGCCTACAACTCCCAGCATGCCCCAGCCAGCTAAGGCTGTGCTGGATTTAACACAGCCTTAGCTGGAGAGAACACCCTCAGGTAACAGGTGTGTGCTTGAGAGATATTAAGGAATCAGGTTTTATTGTTTTGCAGCTTTACTGTGTACTAACGTGTCTCTCTATTTTGTGTGCTTCTCTCATCTCCCTAATCTTGTTGTAAAATACTACGCTGGCTGGGGCATGCTGGGAGTTGTAGGCCAAAAACATCTGGGGACCCAAGGTTGGAGAACACTGCATTAGACAGAGAACTGTCCTCTGACAACCCTTCAAATAGACTCGACTCTCCTCTGTAAAGTAGGGCACATGGCCACCCAAGGGATTGCACACCTTCAGTCTCCCGTCTGTGTCTGAAGACAGCCTTGAGGCCTGATTGCACATAGGCGCAGGTGGCTCACCAAATGACTAGCTTTTTATGTTCCACCTTCAGGCTATGAGGTTCGTGGTCAAACCACAGAGTACTTGATAGCTCGGGTGTTGGGCTGAAATGAACCGTGGCTTGAGTATTCATTTCTGGCCCATTACTTATTTATTTATTTATTATATTTATGAATCGCCCATCTGGCCAGACATCCGGCCACTCTGAGCGATGTACAATGCAATAAAATACGGGGACACACACACACACACACACACACACACACACACAGAGTATAAAACACAATTAAAAATCCTAACCCACCCCATATTCCCGCCTGAAAAGCCACGTTTTTAATGCCCGGCGGAAGCTAATCAAGGAAGGGGCATGGCGGAGGTCACTGGGGAGAGAGTTCCATAAACTTTTCTGCCACAGAAAAGGCCCTCCTCCTAGTCCCCACCAGCCTGGTTTCTCTGGCTGATGGGACAGGGAGAAGGCCATCCGTGGCGGATCTTGTTGAGCGGCCTACTTGATGTTGCTGGAGGCGCTCCTTGAGATAGACTGGACCGGAGCTGTACAGGGTTTTAAAGGTCAACGCCAACACCTTGAATTCGGCTCGGCAAACAACTGGTAGCCAGTGCAACTCTTTGAGCACTGGAGTGATGTGATCACGCCGGCGGCAGCCTTTAACCAGGCGAGCTGCTGCATTCTGTACCAGCTGCAACTTCCGAACCGTCTTCCAGGGTAACCCCACATAGAGCGCATTACAGTAGTCCAGGCGAGAGGAGACCAAGGCATGAACCACTGATGGGAGCAGGTGATTAGGAAGGTAGGGGCGCAACTGCCGTATCAGATGGAGCTGATACAGCGCTGCCCGGCTCACAGCTGACACCTGAGCCTCCATGGACAGCTGGGAGTCTAGAATGACCCCCAAGCTGTGGACTTGGTCCTTCAGGGGGAGATGTGAACCCCATTCAGCACCAGGTCAACATCCCCTAACCTCCCCTTGTCCCCCACCATACTTCCACCCTCTCCTTTAATCCTTTTGTCATGGCCTAAGCTAGTCCTAAGCTAATGGAACTAATGATGTATTTATTTATCATACAAAATTCTTGAATGTTGCTATTCTGAGTAGGCCGCTTCTGCTTGCTTGATTCTGTTTTGTTGTATGTTTTTATTCTGGGTGTACAACTGAGAGCTGGTATATCTTGTTTGTATTGCATATTGATGTGGTCGGTAAAATAAACATTATTATTATTATTATTATTATTATTATTATCATCATCATCATCATCATCATCATCATCATCATCATTATTATTATTATTATTATATTTATCATATAAATGTGTAAGCTGCCCCCCCCTACACACACACACACACACACACACACTCTCTGCATGGAGATATCCAAAGTGGCTAACAAATATAAAAGCATAAAACAACAAGCCAACAATAATTAAGATCTCAAATAACAATATCAAAACAGAAAACAAAAAGCAGCCATACGCCTCAGACCCCATAATCAGCCACAGGGCCAACAAGCAGGCAAGCAAAGAAACAAAAACCGAAGTGGTCGGCAAATCAAAAGCTTGCTGCAAGTAAGAAGGTTTCAAACCACGGAACGCTGGCATAAAGGAAGAGATAGATTAATAATAGCATGTGGTCGGAGGTTCCACATACTGGGTGCAACTACAGAAAAGGCCCTGTCACGCATTACCACCAGCTGCACATTGAAGGCCACGGTGCATTCAAAAGGTCCCTATGGGATAATCTCGGAGACATCTAGAGGAGGAGATAGTCCTTAAGGTAACTTGATCCCAGGCTGTTTAAGAGCTTTAATTAAGGGTAGTAGTAACTAGGGTTGAGCAAACATGGCCCTCCAAAGTTCTCCATGCTATTTGTGGGCAGTGAAATTAGGGGGGCATTTTGCCAAATATTCTTGCAGAGAGGGAGGTGGAATTCTCTAATAGTTTGGGTGTAGAGTGGCCACCTGTGAATTGCCAAAGTAGAGAAAATGCATAATCCCAGAAGAAGACACAGGTTTGTATAAAAATTGCATATGCTCATCTCTATATCTCTCTGTCTGTCTCTATCTATACATACACACACATGCAAATTTAGCAATAATTATTAGAATTTAAAGAGAAACACAGTCCATCTCACCATAGTATGGAAGACTCTGACCAGGTGACCTGTGTGTGCTGACCAGTCTGCTGTCCAGGTGTTACCTGTCCATGGGCAACAGGTGTTACCTGTGGATGTTCTTAAGGTTCTTTATCCTTAAACCAGAATTAAGAATTATACATAAACTTCAACAAAAGCAGGCCAAATATCCATATAAGTTCCATATAAATTATAATATAATTCTTAGAAAGCCATATTTTCATACGCACGCACGCATGCACACACACACACACACACACACGCACACACTCAAATTGATATATTCAAATTTATGCAGCTACATTTTTTTCCTTTTCCTCTTCTTTGTTTTGTTATGTTGAAATGTTACAATAAAAAATAAAATTTAAAAAGCTTTAAACCGGGATTGGACAGGGCAGCCCTTCAAATAGAAGGCTGTCCTTGGTAAAAGGACATTTGGCCACCCTATGTGGGGGCAAAAAAGAAAATGCTCAGAAAACTCATTTCTGAGACATTGTGGCTCACTTAATGTTGCATGAAATCCTACTGTTAGTTGATATTGGTGGATGAAGCAAACAGAGCAAAGAGACGAAGATGGGAAAGAAGGAGAGGCCAAGCCCTTTGCTGCTTTCAACATGGCCTTATTCGTGGAGGCCACTTCTGCTAAATATTCTCCAGGGGAGGACTGGAATCCTCCAACAGTTCAGGCGGAGCTCACCAAAGAAACTTTTCAGAAGTTTTATCTCAAAATTATCTTCTGAGCAATTTCAAGCCAGCCCCTTTTTGAATTCCTCCTAGAAATGGACCAACCAGATGTTCAGTTGACATCGAGTAACTTGATGTCGAAATGTGGCTCCGGTTAAGATTTTAGCAGTGGCATCCTTAATTTACATAAATTTCCAAAAGGAGCAAATGTTTCCTCCAGTGTGCATTTCTGGTAGTCTAATGAGCCACAGAAGACTCCCAAATCACTGTTTGGGAACAATTGATCCTTGGTCCCCATCACAGGAGCAGCTGAGTCGGTTCTAATTTCATTAATGCCCGCAGAGTGGGATGGGACCCGTATCTGCGCGTTTTGTCTGATGATCTGCTGGTCTGAAGCTGTAGTTTGGGGGGGGGGGATCCTGGATCACTGTGGAAGCTTATCAGGGGTTGAGAAGATTAGCAATGGATGGCAAGTGATCCTGAAGGACACCTGCCTGCCACCGCTGTTCTTCCCCCCCCCTGGAATGGGCAGCAACCGGGAGGGTATTGTGTGTTCTCTAGGTCAGTGTTCTCCAACTTTGGGTCCCCAGAACATCCCCAGATGTTTTTGGCCTACAACTCCCTACATGCTGGGAGTTGTAGACCAAAAACATCTGGGGACCCAAGGTTGGAGAACACTGCTCTAGGTGACAACTCTCAGTTCCTATGGGGCAAAATAATATATAATAATGATAATATAAATTTATATTGCACTCTACACCAGAGCGCAGTACAATATACAAATCAAATCAAACAATAATCATTACAATTTAACTAAAACTACATTAAAATACTTAAAATGGGCTACGATCCAAGTAAATTTAAATTAACAACAACAAATAAAACTGTCAAGCAATAAAACTAAAATCACTGCAATTACTCACACTAAGTCGAACACCTATGCCTCCAAGTTGAACAGATAGGTTTTCAGGTCACGCTTGAATTTACTCAACTCTGATTCCATCCGAAGATGTAAAGGGAGAGAGTTCCATAATAGTGGAGCCAAATGAGAAAATGCCCGGAGCCTAGAATTTGCCACCTTCGTCCACTCCAAGGCACTTCCAAAAACTCTGAGTCTGCAGATCGGGTTCTCCTAAGAGGTGTGTGCCATGTGACCAACTCAGCCAAATAATTGGGAAGGGATTGAAGAGCGTAGTGCCTCAAATGTCAAGACAAGAAGTTTGAAATACGTCCTTGCCCTGACCGGCAGCCTGTGCAATGCTCCACAGTGATGAGAAACGTGGGAATAATGGGGCAGGTCAAGAACTGCACATACAGCACTGTTCTGCACCAAAATAAGGAGACGAAGCGAAGAAGAAGGCAAAGGGGTGAGTGGGCCCATCACGCCTGGCTAGTGACTCACAGAAACTGTGTGTGTGTGTGTGTGTGTGTGCTAGGAGATGCCCCAGACTCCTCTGCAACATGTTGAGATTCTGTGGCAGAGGTGTGTGCTCTGGTTTATCAGTAGACAAATGGATGTAATAAGTCAGGGGTTCACCCACATGAAGGGGAAACCAAAGAATGTTAATTCTAATTGTTCATTGCCAAACAGGTATATCTAGAAACAGCTTCTGTTGGAGCTCCTGTCTGCTTGTGCCTCCACTCCCATCCTCCAGGGATCATGTCTAAACCCCGCTTCCTATGTTCCCTGTAAGGAAGTGGTCTCTAAATTACAACAATCACTAGATCAGTCTTTCCCTCTCCATCCAGAAGCAACAACAAACACTGAACTACTTTCATCCAATTATGATGAAAGTTCAAGAGAGGAGAAGGTTACGAGTACATCGTTTTGGAGTGAGCCTTTATGACACGCTTTCCTGCCCCACGCTGGTCTCCTTGGCAAGTTTCTATGGGTTTCTCTGTTGAGCTTTCATCTTCCTCACTGAGTCCTGACTATTGGACTCCCTGTTCCTCCCTGTGGTTTTTCAGGCTTGCCTTACTGGGATCCAGTTTGGCATTGTTCTTCCTCCTGCAAAGATATCAAGGGTGTTAACTGAGAGCTCACTGTGTTTCTGCTTTTAGAAACATCTTGCAATTTACACCAAAAGGTTTCATCTTGACCTGTCTAAATTTTAGATACCTCTGAGGGCACACCATGTATTCAACTGTGCCTCTCCGATTCCACAGATTGGGGCTGTAATTTCTCATGCACACTTTGTCACCTGAGTGCAGACTCAGAAACTCCCTTGCTCTTGTCTCAGTGCCATTTTTGTTGCTATTTCAGTGTTTTCTCCCCTTCCTTTGGACATCTCCTTTATTGTACCCCTTGAGTAATTCCTCGGTAATGGGTAGTGTAGGGTGGGGTGGGCAGAAAGGAGATCTCCAGATGTTTTGGAGTTCAGCTCCCAGCATTCCTGACCATTGGCCATGCTGGCAGGGGCTTCTGGGAGTTGAAGTCCAAAACATCTGGTGGTCTACCTTCTGTCCACCCCTGGTAAATCATACTCAGAGTTTACCCTGGTAAATCATGCAGCATATCATACTCATATGGTAAAGGGCATATCCTTTATCACATGAGTAACTGATCTGGGGATCATTCATTGCGCTGCAGTATGCCAATAATGCCTAATATAATTACCCTCTATATGGCAGCTGCCTTTTTCATCAGGGTTTTCACTGTTTGGACAGATCTTTCCACAATACCATTGGAATTGGGGGCAATGAGGACTGGAGGTATTGTGACAAAAGCTTTGCCAACTGCTTGAACTCTGAACTGAAAAACTGCGGTCCATTGTCAATAAAGAGTTCACTAGGAATTCCATGTCTTGCAAACTCTGCTTTCAGGTCCACTGTCACCGATGTACTGCTCGTACTGTGCAGAATATAGATTCCCAGATATAGGGAGTAATAACCTGTAACAATCAAGTACATCTGTGAGTCCCAAATAAAGAGATCGGTGCCTGCTTTCTCAAATGCCCTCTGTGGAACAGGGTGTGGAATCAGGCTCTCCCTGCTGGCATGGTTGAACTTCAAATTGCCACAGTATTAGCAATGTTATGGTTGGTCTGTGGCCACTTATGCTGGCTCAGCTTGTTTGAGTGTGGAAAGCTAAGCAGGGTCAGGCCTGGTTGTTACTTGGATGGGAGACCCCTCCTCTAGTTTCCTGCATTGAGCAGGGGGTTGGACTCGATAGCCTTGTAGGCTCCTTCCAACTCTATGATCTATGAAATCTATGACATCCCATGCATCATCTTACATTTATTATGTCTAGATGACCTTCATGAACCTTCTGGAGCATTTCATGTTGGAGGGTCCTGGTAATCACTACCTTGTTGCCTTTGAAAATCAGTCCGTTGATCACTGGAAGCTCATGCCTACAGTTCCAATAGTCCAGTATACTTGGATTACAGCTGCTGTGGTTCTTTGGCCAGCCTTCCAGTGTAAGCTCTTTCAAGAGGCCCATGGACTCATCTTTCACTGTTTAATCCTTGATTTGTTTCCAGTGTCCTATCTGTAATGGGAAGTCACTTCAGGATCAGACCTACGTAGGCATGCACCTGCTTGCTCAGTGCACGGGCAGTCTCTTCAGACGTCTCTCCTGTTCTTTTGCTTGAACCTCAGCACATATGTTGCTCTATATATCGTAAGAATTTCTCCTCTCCCTGGGGTATGTCATAGCTTATTGCATTCTCCCATATGCCACAAATAATCCTCTGTCTGATCAGAGAGCCTGTTAAGGTCACAAAGGCACAGGTCTTGCTAAGGGTTTCTTTTTTTTCTTAACTCGATGGGATATTGTTTTGTATTTTCATCAGTTTTCTGCATGGATGTACAGAATCTATGTCTCATTCTTTTTGGGTATACAGTACTCCTCAAACTCTGTCATCTTTTCTCCTTCTGCATATCGGAAATTGTTGCAAATCTCCAATGCTCCCCCCCCCCCACATTCAATGAGATGGATTATTTTGCTTCCATCAGGGTTCCCCCCCCCCCGGCATGGCAGCCAAATAAAGTTCAATTTTTTGCTTGCATTTCCTCCATTATTATTTTTTTGCAACCTTGCCACACATCTGTGGGCTGGATGGAGGTTTCAAAGGCTCAGGGCCGGATTAAGAGCATTATGGGCCCGGTGCTGAGGATTTTGGTGGGCCTTTTTATGGAAATAAATAAAATGAAGACGCAATTTTATATTAAAACAAATTAAATATTTTAATTACCATTAAAGTGCCAGAACAGAAACATATTGAAAATATTTCTTTTTTTGTAAACAATAAGCTTGTTAACTCAATAAAACCGTTATAAATAGAACATTCACAACAACCATTTTTAAATAAACATAAACCATATAAACAGGTAATAACCAGGTCAGGCCTGGTTATTACTTGGATGGGAGACCCCTCCTCTAGTTTCCTGCATTGAGCAGGGGGTTGGACTCGATAGCCTTGTAGGCTCCTTCCAACTCTATGATCTATGAATCTATGAGTCAGACCTGCCTTTAATGTCTCTGCCCCCAGCAAGCTCTGCCCCTTTAACTTTAACACATTCTGTGAAGGTTTAAACAGGACCCTACACACATTCAGCAGAATGCTCCAGACCTTCACCAAATACACACAGGTCAGGAGAGGCAAAACCACGTAGGGAATGGGATGTTGGGGGCAGGGCCAGTGCAATGCATGGGTGAGGGAGTTCTGATTAAATGGAGGATGGAATGTTATTTTGATGGCAAAAGTGGGTAGAAATTAATGATTTATTTATTTATTTATTCCATTTATACCCCGCTCTTCAGCCAGAAAAGGCTCTCAGAGCGGTTTACACAGATTACCGGTAATAATAAGACATTCCCTACCCAAAAGGGATTGGGGGGGAGGAGGAAGAATGCCAAACATTATATTGGTGCCTGAGTTTGGCATTCTTCCTCCTCCCTCCCAATCCCTTTTCCTTTTGTGTCATGTCTTTTAGATTGTGAGCCTGAGGGCAGGGAATGTCTTATTATTAATCTGTGTAAGCCGCTCTGAGAGCCTTTTCTGGCTGAAGAGCGGGGTATAAATGCAATAAATAAATAAATAAATAAATAAATAATAAATGATTAAATGGAGGATGGAATTTTATTTCGATGGCAAAAGTGGGTTTAAAAAATAAGAATGTACTACCTTTTTTGCTGTCTAAAATTGAAATACATTATAAAAGGCTACCTACAAATTATAAGCGTGTTTTGCTTTTGTCTGGCTGCTCTATGTGTGTGAGTGCTTTGTGTGGGGTAAACTGAAATACATTATAAAAGAGTCCCTGACTCTCAGCCTAACCTACCTCACAGGGTTGTTGAGAGGATAAAGTGGAGAGAAGGAGGATTATGTAAGCTGCCTTGGGTTCCTTGAAGGAAAAAAGGAGGGGTATAAATATAATAAATAAATAAATACAAATTATAAGCGTGCTTTGCTTTTGTCTGGCTGCTCTGTGTGGGTGAGTGCTTTGTGTGGGGTAAACTGAAATACATTATAAAAGAGTCCCTGACTCTCAGCCTAACCTACCTCACAGGGTTGTTGAGAGGATAAAGTGGAGAGAAGGAGGATTATGTAAGCTGCCTTGGGTTCCTTGAAGGAAAAAAGGAGGGGTATAAATATAATAAATAAATAAATACAAATTATAAGCGTGCTTTGCTTTTGTCTGGCTGCTCTGTGTGGGTGAGTGCTTTGTGTGGGGTAAACTGAAATACATTATAAAAGAGTCACTGACTCTCAGCCTAACCTACCTCACAGGGTTGTTGAGAGGATAAAGTGGAGAGAAGGAGGATTATGTAAGCTGCCTTGGGTTCCTTGAAGGAAAAAAGGAGGGGTATAAATACAAATTATAAGAATGTTTTGCTTTTGTCTGGCTGCTCTGTGTGAGTGCTTTGTGTGGGGTAAACTGCGGGCGTTTGTGGGCTGAGTGTGTTCAAGGAGCTGTGTTGGGGGGGGAACCTGAACTTCCCAGGATCTCTTTTCAGATCGGGTCCCCCACTCACCAGACCAGTGAAGGACGCGGCTCCGCCGGTCAGCTGTGTGGCGGCCGCCCGCTTCCCGCTGAGAGCGGCTCCGCCATGTTCGGCAGCCGCTCGCTTCTCCCGTTTTCACCTCCCATCCCAGCTCTGCGGGGGGGGGGGGGGAGGCTGCCGCTTTGTGCCTGAATCCCCGGGCCTGCCTTTTTTCTCCCGGGGTTGTGCTGGGCTGGGGCGGCTGCCGCTTCTTGAGCGGCGCTGCAGGCGTGCATGAGGGCTGACACAAGACACTTTGCGCCCTGCCGAAGCGCGTCTCCCAGCATCCCCGGCAGGAGAAGAGCGAGAAGAGGGTGGGAAATACTCAGTTACTGGACTTTCAGGGCACCTGCAATCAGCTGCCGGGGGCGACACCTCCCTCTGCCCAATGGTGGGGCCAGCCCTGGGCGGGGGTGGGGGGCACCTCATCCTCCCCCCTCAGCCCAGTTGGGTTTGCTTTGGGCGGTCCAGCCAAGCCAGCCTCGAACCAGGGGAGCATCTCGGCCAAACGCAGAAACCCCTCGGAGGAGCCGCGTTGGGGAGCCCGGAGCCACAGGGGCTGATTGGGTGGGTGGGGGGCAATCATTTTACCCCATGTCCAGGTGCAGAGTCCACGAACCTGCTGGATTCCTCGCAGACCTCCTTTAATCTCCCCCCCCAACCAAAAGACTCTCCTGGCTTTACGGAGGAGGAGAGAAAGAAAGAAGCGCCCGAGCTTGGGGGGAAACCTCAAACGGATCAGCCTGTGGGTTGAAATGGGGGGGGGGGTGTTCCAGCTTGCACCTTCCACCTCCCGCCATGCCCCCCTCCCCTACTGCAGCCCAGGCGGCGTGTGCCTGCTGTCGCCATTCTGCCTGCTGCTGCCACGGAGATCGGCAGTTCAGGCCATGGGCCAATAGGGCGGCAGCTTGTTGAGCAGCCCGGCAGTCACACAGCTCTACTATTCGGCAGCTGTAACGCGCGTGGCCCGGTGATCCGTTTCTTTTTATCAAAAGCGCTTTCTGAGCGGGCGGGATCGGATTTGGGTGTCCTCCCCGGACGTGCAGATGCCGGGGACTGCGCGCGTGTGGCTCTCTCTGCGGCTCTCCGCGCCGCGGCGGGTCCAGGCATTGTGGGCCTATTTTGTGGTAGGGGCCTGGAGCTGCAGCTCCAATAGCCCCTATCTTAATCCGGCCCTGCAAAGGCTCTGTAATGGCCTTTCTGTTGCCAGACTGCCACCAGGCTCATGTTCTTGGGTAGGGCTATTTTTGCCAAAGCTACCCTGAGTCCCGACCCCTGCTTCAGAGGTCTCCTTAGCACAGTGTTCTCCAACCTTGGGTCCCCAGATGTTTTTGGCCTACACTACGCTGGCTGGGGCATGCTGGGAGTTGTAGGCCAAAAACATCTGGGGACCCAAGGTTGGAGAACACTGCTTTAGCACCTCCACCTCTGACACCATGTAATAAGCCAGGAATTCACTCACATGAATGTAACAGCCAAGAAGAAATTAATCTACTAGCTATTTATCGCCAAACGAGGATAGCCTTCCCTGACCGTGTGCGCTCCAGATGTGCTGGACTACAACTTTCACCAACCCCTAAAGATGAACACATCTGGAGGGGGGGGCACCAGGTTGGGGCAGGTTGATCCAGGAACAGCTTCTGTTCAAGCTCCTCTCTGGTTCTGGTTCCACCCCTTTCCCAGGCAAACTTTATCTCTAAAGTTCCCTCTGTACGTTTGTTTTCTTGTAAGGAAGTGTCACAATTACAACAGTCACTACATATCCTAAAGCTAGCTAAAAATGTTGAAATGCACTTCTCTCTCTCTCTCTCTCTCTCTCTCTGTATACTATAGGGGTTCTTTCCATTGTTGCCTTCTCACTAAGAAGACAGTCATTGTCAATGGGAAGAAATGTCTGTTCACCACCCCCCCCATGATTTTGCTGTCATGTGAATCAGCCAGCAATGGGGACCACCCCTGGCAAGCTGCAGCTGTGGTGATCAACCTGTTCTGGCACTGTAGCTCTTCAGATTGTAGGTGGGGGGCTCACATGGCCGTACGCACCTCCATACAAAAACATCGCTTTCACATAGAAAGCTAATGTGTCAGGGAAGAGGTTTCTAGTCTTCTCCCTGACATGCTAGCTTTCTACAAGGAGGTTTTTTTTTTGTTTTTTGTTTTTTTAAGGAGCATTCAGCCACGTGAGTCCAGACCTGCAGTCTGAAATGATGCAGCCCGCGCGCACAGGTTTGCTACTGCAACTGCTGTTTACAGGGACCGGCCCTCTGAATCCACGCGCATCATCATCACCAAGTGCTCGGCAGCCCTTCTCTCCTTTTCATAAGCCCCCCAATCTCACAGCTTCCTCTTGTCACACCAGTGCTGAAAAGGCAGTGTGTCCGGTCCCCTGCTTCTGAGGCTCCACATTACTTTGAGGAAGACTTGTATTCAGATGGGTCACAGGTCACCCTACTCTAGGGTGAGCCCTTGGTACCCCCTTCTACACTATCCCATCAATATCTGACTCTGAGGATTACTCCCTGGCAGCTTCTGCGCTCCCTCAGCCTCACGGGAGCATCAGGTTGCAGAAACAGACACCGGCCCTTTAAGAACTACAGTCAGCATCATCCAGCAGGAGTGGAGCCACAGAAAGACAAGGCTCTGCCAGACTCCTTAAGGCAGTGTTTCTCAACCTTGGGTCCCCAGATGTTTTTGGCCTACAACTCCCAGCATGCCCCAGCCAGCATGCTGGGAGTTGTAGGCCAAAAACATCTGGGGACCCAAGGTTGAGAAACACTGCCTTAAGGGATCGGTTGAGTGCAGTCTTTTGCTGGGACAACAGCTCCTTATGAGAGAGTACTCCAGCTGGTAGTGTGCTATCCAAGGTCCTGATGTGACACCCACCCCCACCCACCCCAATTTATGAAATAGAGCATTAAATTTTTGAAAACATTTGCCAGGTATAGACAAAGGAATCCCACGTATAACATAAACAATCCGAGGTACAGTCATGCCTTGGATTGAGAGCATAATTTGTTCCGGAAACGTGCTTGTAATCCAAAACACTCTTATATCAAAACGAAATCCCCCCCAAAAAAATTTGTACAGAGATTTTTAATTTAAGTCGTACTACAGTACTTGTATTGCAAGACGTCGCTTGTATATCAAGTAAAAAAAATATTAAATAAATATTTAAAAATTTGCTTGTCTTGCAAAACGCTCTCAAACCAAGTTACTTGCAATCCAAGGTATTACTGTATAATATTCATCTTACCCTTACCCCACAAACTCAGCTTTAAAGATGCCAGTCTATCTATATCCCATGAGATCTCACTCATCAGCTTACTCAAGTTTAGCTTGATCGTTGGGATATGTCTCTGGGAATAAGTATTCCCAAATAAGTAATAAAATTGTTGTACACCGTCCAGAGAGCTTTGGCTATTGGGCGGTATAGAAAATGAATAAATGAATAAATAAAATAAATAAAATCTGGGCACCATCGAAATTGCCAATTAGCTATCACGCTATGAGATATAGTATCTCGAATCGGCATCATTTCAGCCTTTGATCAATTAACTGAATAGTCAGACAAATAATCAAAAGTATGTATCGTATATTAATAACATTGGTGTTGACATACATATCCAGTTGAACTGGTCTTTGGCAATATACAAACCACTATGCCAACATCCCTTTGTTCCCCGTTGATTTCACCTCAGGGCAAGGATGGTAACATTGGGAGGGCACCCTTGTTTGATCTTGGAGTTTGTGCCGAGATACGGCTAATGTGTGAGAATGTCGACACACACGAGGAGGCTTGGAAGTGTGTAAACTGTTGATGCTCTGCCCTGCCAGGAGGGAGGACTACGGCTGCCGGACTGATGCCAGGTGCCTCAGTGAGGCAATCCGGATGTGTGGAGGTGCACATTTAACTAACTGTGGATCCATCTGTCATTGCAGCACTCTGGGATCAGATAACGAACTTAGTAGACGTGGGTAGCAGGATGAGGCCCTGGCATGTTGTGGTCAGAACAGACATGTCTGATGCTTCTCTTCCTTTGTTTCTGTTAGAGCAGTGTTCTCCAACCTTGGGTCCCCAGATGTTTTTGGCCTACTCCCTACATGCTGGGAGTTGTAGGCCAAAAACATCTGGGGACCCAAGGTTGGAGAACACTGTGTTAGAGGAAGATTCCTTTGGTGTGTGTGTGTGTGTGTGTGTGTGTGTGTGTGTGAACACACAGCATTTAGAAGGGCTAAATTACACACCCTCACCAAGGTTAGGTGAGGTGTTACGTTCTGGGCCATCCTGATGAAAGGGCAACCCATCAACTCACCATTGATCAACTTGCCCCCCGTGTGTGTATTTCTATCTGGTGAGCCAGTCATCTACGAACCTAAGAAGCTGCTTTACACTTAGTAAGGTCCATCTAGGTCCATCTAGCCCAGTATTGTCGACACAGACTGGCAGCGACTCTCCAGGGTTTTAGCAGGAGATTTTCCTGTCCTACCTGGAGATGCTGGGGATCAAACCTGGGACCTTCTGCATGCAAAACAGGAGCTCCACCACTGAGCAACGGTCCTTCCCAACATAGGAGTCTGCCTTACATCAAGTCAGATCCTTAGTCCATCTAGCCCAGGGCTCTCCAACCTTGGGTCCCCAGATGTTGCTGGCCTACAGCTCCCAGCATACCCAGCCAGCATGGCTAATGGCAAGGGGTTCTGGGAGCTGTAGTCCAGCAACATCGGGGGACCCAAGGTTGGAGAACCCTGATCTAGCCCATCTATAACAGCCTCCCCCAACCCGGTGGCATCCAGATGCGTTGGACTACAACTCCTATCATTCCCCAGCCAGCATGGGCATTTGATGGGGGATGATGGGAGTTGTAGTCAAACACAACTGGGCGCCACTAGGTTGGGGGAGGCTGTTCTATAGTGTACTGCTGGGAAGTGAGGACAAGCTTGTAAAATGAGTCTGGATCTTCACCTGGCACTTCACCTGTCCTCCATGATTTCTCAAAGTTAATAGACAGTGGTTCTGAGAGTTCTTCTGGCAGTTCCTTTATTACTCTAGGATGCAGCTCATTAGGCCCTGGAGATTTAAACTCATTCAAAGTAATCAGGTGCTCCTTGACCATTTGCCTATCAATCTCAAGCTGCAATTCTGCCCCTTCAGTCTGCACTTCAGGTTTGCCAGGGGGGACATAAACTCTCTTTTGGGAGAAGACCGAGCCGAAGTAAGAATTGAACACTTCTGCCTTTTCTTTGTCTTCTGTTATCAATTTGCCATCCTCATTGCATAGTTGAACCACCATTTCTTTCCTCTGTCTTTTACTATGCATGTATCTGAAGAAAGCTTTCTTGTTGTTTTTAGCATCCCTCGCTAACATTCTCAGCTTTAGCCTTCCTGACACTATTCCTGTAGTTCTGTGCTACCTGCCTGTACTCTTCCCTTGTAGCCTGGACTTCCTTCCACATCCTATACATGTCCTTTTTTGTTTTCAGGTCATCTCTGAGTTTTTTGTGAAGCCACATTGGCTTCTCCTGTTGCCCTCTGCCTTTTTTCCTTGTGGGAATTGTTTGCCATTGTGCCTTTAGAATTTCCTTTTTTTAAAAAAAACACTCCCACCCACCCTGGGCTCCTTTTCTCATTAGAGTCACTTGCCATGAAACTTATCATTGTTCTGAGTTTATTAGAATTGGCTTTCCTAAAATCCAGGGTTTGCGTTTGTACGTGTAAGTGGCCCACCTTAGGCCCTAACACAGGGCTGGGTATGCTGGGAGCTGTAGGCCAGCAACATCTGGGGACCCAAGGTTGGAGAGCCCTGCTCTAACATCATGAAGCACTGGGCTTATTCTTTTTTATGTGGGACCGGTTACTTTACACCAGGGCTGAGCTGAGACCCGACCCCTACCCTCCACAAAGGTGTGTGTGGTGGAGACTTTCAGGGGCTAGGGGGGGAGGATGTACTTACTTTTTGATGGCTGAGTTCCCCCCCCCCTCTTCCAGGGGCAGTGCTAGTTACCAAAAAGATCTCAAGACTACAGGACAAAAAAAAAATAACAATGCAAAAATTTGCATATGCTAATTTACATAGGCTCTAACCTAACATCTGTCTCTCGCTGAGTGTGTCTGCAAAGGACCCTGTCTCCCGAGGACACCCCTATTTGTAAAAAGGGATGTGTGGACAGGGGAGAGGAGGGCATTTGATTCCGAAAAAAAACCTCAGGGAGAAAGATTCAAGGTGGGGAGGTGGCAGGAGGTGAAGCACACGTGGGCAAAAAGCTAGCTAATCCAGCGGGATCCGATGCAACAGAGATCATCAGCCCCCCCCCCCGTACCTTTATTTCAGCAAGTGATCCTGGTGGGGTTGGCGGCCTCCAAGAGATTTGGGGCTCCAGATGAAAGATTCAGGGCTCCAGCCCAACTGGGCTCTCTCCTAACACTGCCTCTGCTCTCTTCTATTGAGAACTGCAAAAAGGAATAAGAAATAAATTAAAAAAAACATGTTGCTGCAGCTTCAGGCGGCACTTCAGCGCTCTTCAAAGCAGGCTTGCCACTTTCCTGGGCTGAAATGCCATGGGAATGATGCTGCATGTTGACGTAGCATTGCTCCCAGGGGCACTCTTGGGAAAAAAGGTGGCAGACCCTATGCACACGGCCCATGGGAGGAGCCATCTTTCCCTCCTTGAAAAGATGGCTGCTGCCCTAAGCTGTGGCAAGACTTAAAAAAAACACCACAATTCAAAATAGAAAGGGGGAGGGAAAGCCTAAGCTACCATGACTACAAGTAAGAACAGCCGAAGATGAATGAATCTTCATCTGCTAGCACATGCTCAGAGATACCCTTTCTCTGACTACCACATCATACTCTCCAATACTGCATAGATGAAAATAGGGGATTTGCAACACCCCAATTCTCATGAAGGTTTTCCCCTAGGGTGGCCATGTGTCCTGCTTTATGGAGGATAGTCCTCTCCTTGAAGGCATTCTCGATTTGAAGGGCTGTCTGGTCCAATTTCATGCCAATCTGTCTCCTCTGCAGTCCGGTTTAGTCTGGTGATGCATAAGTGGCCACCCGAGCGGCTGCTAGTTTAAAAAAGCAAGACCCACATACGTGACAGGCAACCATCTGATTTGTTCCTGAATTGCTGTGGACGGGCACCAGAAAAAAAAAAGAAAAGAAAATTAAGGGACTATCCCTGGTCAATAGGGAAGAGTTGGAGCACATGTTTTATATGTTCCGGCGCTTGACGCTTTTGAGAAGCTACAGAATCTATTCTTAGCCAGCTCTGTTTTTATGGAGGGAACTTCCCATGACGGCGGACACAGACGCATGTTTGTTTTCTGAAAGTGGGTGACCAATGGAGCAACGGTAGGGCAAGAGCTCTGCTTTTATAAGCTGAACAGCCTGCCAGGGTGAAAAGACGACACTGTTCTTGCCAAGCGGTGGAAAATGATGCGCAGAGATACCATCTGGGCACGTCTTCGTTCATGGTGATTCGGAGCGGGCGTATCAGCAACCTCGGACTGTGGATCATATGCTTAGCAGGGAGGGGCCACGGTGAATGACTTAGAGGAGCACAAAACCAGTTAAGGCATTTGGACCTCTATGCCTGGGCCATAAAAACTGCTTCATCTCCTCATTTCCTGCATGTGTTTTAAGATATGCGTCAACAGGTCACAGTTTAGCAGGGACCAACCTGATTCCTGGGCCCAGTTCCCAGTAAATCAGTGCCCTTCCCTATTTTTTTTTTTGCCTTTTGTGGATGTCCTTATTAGAATGGTGATAAAATCCACAGGCGGGCAACCTAAATGTCACACAACCTTTTGGTTCTGCTGGACTCTTTGTCAGGCTGGATGTTAAGCAAAAGGGGGCGGGAGAGAAAAAAACGCTGGCTGATGTTGAAGCGACGGAGTCTGCTGCCATTCCTGAAGGGTCAGCGCTCTCCACGTCTCCGGAGTTGGGAATGGTGTGGGCAGCCACAAAAAAGGACACCCAGTTTGCATGTGCTGGCTTATATATGTACTGATGCATACTTAGAAAGAATGACTCATTTCAACAGAAAGACAGTCCATGACCCGCCATCGTGTGGAAGACTGTGACCAGGTGACCTGCGTGCCTTGCTCGGTCCGATGGCCGGGCACTGTTGATGAGCGACTTCGAGGCCCAGCTCTTCCTTCTGGGGGCTCTTTGCCTTTAAGCGAGAATTAGACGGGGCAGTTCTGCAAACAGAACACTTTTCAATAAAGGACGGTCTGCTGGCAGCCCTTCAAATAGAGAATGGTCCTCTGTAAAAGAGGACACCTGCCACCACCACCACCCCGCCCGCAAATCACGGCGCCTTTTCTCTCGCGCACAAACATGCTGTTAATCAGGGGTGGGCAAGTAAATCGGGGCGAGGGGCCGGATGACCCCCCACCCAGCATTCTGTGGGCTGAATGACATCAGGGGGTGTGGCCACGCCCCGGACATCATTTGGTTCCTGGCCGATGCACCATTTGGCAGTGCATCATTTGGGACCCTGCTTCGCTGTATGCCGGCTTCCCCCATTGGGAGAGCGTGCCGTGCAGTGAAGGCCCCACCGCTGAGCTGGCAGCTGGAGGGGTGCTCCACTGCTGCCTCAGCCAGTGATGCTTCGGTCATGCGCCACCTTTCCAACAGGGAAGGCACCGTGCAAGCAAAGCCACTGCGACTCCAGCTGCTGCCTCAGCTGGTGATGCTTTGCCTGCATGGCGCCTTCGGGGGGTGGGGAGGCAAGTCCCCTGCCTGCATCATTGCCCAGGGATGTTGAAGAGTCCTTGGTTTCGAGTCACGAGTCGAGTCCCAAGTCCTTGGACCCGAGTCTCGAGTCCGAGTCCTTGGTCCAAAATGGTGACTCCCAAGTCCTGAGTCCTGAGTCACTCCCAAAGCTGTTTTCTCCAATCTGTTGTTTGTCTTTAATTTTTTTTATTTTTTATGGTGAATTCCAACAAAACAAAACCAGAAGAAGAAGAAAAAAGAAAGAAAAGGGGGGGGGAATTCTTGTATGAATTGAAGTGAACCACTTGCAATAGTTGCATCTGAAATGTGTATCTATGAGTATATGAAAATACAGCTATCAATAAAAACAATTATGCATAAACTTCAAGAGAGGCAGACCAGATATCCATATATTTATTCAATCTGGGTTTTCCCATAGAGTCAATTTAGCGTAAGAAAATGGATTGAACTGTAATTGATATGATATTATATATGCTACATCTCTCTGACCGCTGTAATTGTAGGAGGAACTATATCTATTTTAGTGTGCCAAGAACACAATGCCATCTATTTGGAGAGAGGATCCAGACATAAAGATTTCAAAACTGACCAAGGTGGATAATCTAATAAAAGTGGAAAAGATCAAAATTTAGTACTGGTCAACAAATAAGCCCTGTCATATAAAGCAAGATCTAGAAGGCCAAACCCGCATTCTTTAATTGGAAGTTGCATCCTTTTCAAAGAAATTCACGGTGGGGAGGTACTCCAACGAACTTTATGGAACAGAGCATTAAGTTTTTGAAAATACTTGCTAGGTATAAATAGAAGAATCCCACGTAAAACATAGACAATCCTAGGTATAATATTAATCTTATGTGTATTAACCTTACCCCACAAACTCAACTGTAGAGATACCCATCTATATATATCCTGTGCGATCTCATTAATCAGCTTACTCAAATTTAGCTTGATCATTTGGGATATGTCTCTGGGAATAATTATTCCCAAATAAGTAATAGAATCTGCTCTGAAATTGGCAATTAGCTCAACACTATGAGATTTAGTATCTCCAACCTGCATCATTTCACACTTTGACCAGTTAATTGAATAGCCAGAAAAATCACCAAAAGTATGAATCATATATTAATAACATTGACATACATATCCATTGAATTGGTCTTTGGCAATATCAGGGATGGGGACTCGGACTCGAGGACTCGACTCGTGAGTCGGACTGAGTCCCCCCTCTGACTTGACTCGGACTCGAGTCCCAATATTTTTAATGGGACTCGAGACTCGACTCGGGACCAAGGACTCTTCAACATCTCTGGGCTGTGCCAGAAGGAGTGGAGAGGAGTGCAATTGCCGGCAAAGAGTGAGGGTGAAATTGTGATGAGACCTTACCGTTCCAGAAAGGGGAGCAAACATTTAGAAAAAATCATGTTCCTCAAATGCAACATGGATAGGTTTTAGGAAGTACAGCAAGTTTATTTTTTAAAATCATTTTTCTAAAATGCAACCTTTCAGACATTTTGGGTTTGGCTGCCTCTGCCTGCCTGTCTGGGGTTCCCAGCCTCCTCTGCCTGCCTGGTCTCTTCTTAACCAGTTCCACAGTTTGAATTGTCCAAGACAAAGGCCTCTGCCTGCCTACTTTGGGGTTCCCTGCCTCCTCTGCCTGCCTGGTTATTTTGGGTTTGTCTGCCTGGTCTGTTCTTGCCAAAATCAGTTGCAGAGTTTTGAAATAAAAAGGCACACTTGTGCCTAGAATTTATTTAAGCCACACATCTGAAATAGCCTTATTTTGTTGGGGAAAAACCCCATTGATTTTAATAGGGACTCGTGGAGTCAGCTTTGGGAGTGACTCGTGAGTCACCATTTTGGACCAAGGACTCGGACTCGGACTCGAGACTCGGGTCCAAGGACTTGGGACTCGACTCGTGACTCGAAACCAAGGGCTCTTCAACATCCCTGGGCAATATACAAACCACCATGCCAGATCTCCAATTTGTGATCTGTTTGCGTGCAGGGGAATCTCCAATTACAGATTGGAGGTAACAGTGGGGATTCTTCCAGGGGGTGGGATTTAGATGTCAAGCCCTGCCCCCTGGAGGAATCTTGGAAGGCTCCGCGGGCCAGATGGGGAACCTCCGTGGGCCAGAGGTTCCCCTCCCCTTCTGTTTGCTTGTGCACCGGAATGCTAAGGTACTATGTAGTGCACATCCCTGTAGGGCTATTCTCATATCAAGCATCACTGCCCAAAGTCTCCCTACACCCAACCACCCTGGTACATTGCTGAAGTTTTTAAGGCAGCCTTCCCCAACCTGGTGCCCCCCAGATGTGTTGCACTACAACTCCCATCATCCCCAGCCAGCCAGCCATTGCCTGTTCTATGTCACTGGCTTTTTTTGGGGTGTGTATTAATTTACTCTGCATTGCTCCATCCCATAACGATTTGAAAGCCAGAGGTGTTTTGTGCTTTGGCTTAAATGTATACAGTACTAGAAAAATAGAACTCCCTTGGCTTATAATACTGTAATGTAGAAGGTAGATCTCCAGAGGCTTTGGACTTCAACTCCCAGACGTCCCTGCCAAGTATGGCCAATGGTCAGGAATGTTGGAAGTTGAAGTCTAAAACATCTGGAGAACAACTTTCTGTCCATCCCTAACCATGTGATAGTCCTTCAGCTCTTTGAAGATGGTTATCACATCACCTTTTAATTGTCTCTTCCCCAAGCTAAACATACCCAATACCATCAACTTTTCTTTATAGGATTTGGTCTCTAGCAGAGTGATCCTATGGCCCCTAGACAGCTTCTAGAGGGCCACAGGATTTTTCCGAGACTGAGCTCCAACAACAGAGCTGGGCAGTGCTTTTTTTCTGGAGAAAAGGGTACCGGAACTCTTGGATTACATTTCCTCGGGAGTAGATGGCGATTAAATTGTAATGCAATTAATAGAAGAAAAGGTGCTGGAACTCAGTTCCGGTGAGTTCCACCAGAAAAAAAGCCCTGGAGCTGGGTCTCCACACTTGGAGCTTCCTCCCCCGCTGCTCAGCCAGCACAGAAAGAACTGCGCCAGCCCAGCTGCTTCTCCGAGGTCACAAGAGTGACTTTGGAGAAGGGCTTTAGGGGGTGTTCCGGGGAGCAGCGGGGGGGGGGGAGGGAGAGACTGGCACCACCAAGTTATGAGGTATCCTGGTGGCACCTGAGCATCCTTCCCTCCCACTCTGAAGTGCCGCAGTTAGACAGCCGAAATGGGCTGTCTAGCTGCTTTGAGGAGGGTGGGAGGTGGAGGCAGGCGAGCTTCACCTCCGTGCTCCTCCCGCCCTACACAGAACGCTTGTAATGCTCCAAGTTCAGAGGGTTACGGGGCAGCCTCACTGGACTGCACCCTAGTTCTCCTAGCTGTCACAGCATACTCATGTTTAGCTTGTGGTCTGTCCTAAAACTCTGAGATCCATTCAGATATCACCCATCCATCCTGGATTTTTGTGCATCTGTTTTTTCCCTCCCTAAATGCAGCGTGGACCATACTGACCTAGATGCACCAGTCGTCCGGCTCCGCATCTTACATGCCCTTGAAAGGGGCCATCTGTACAAAGTCTTTTTATTTATATTTATGGTGGCATGAAGACACCTGGACAGAGGATTGATTTCAGGGAGGAGGAGGAGGAGGAGAGGGGAGGCGGTTCAGCCCTCAAAGCTCATTTCAGCTCCCTGGAGAACAGTTCCTTCATATCTCAAAGCGGGAGAGTGCCTCCATTCCTCCAAGCTCCACAGAAACTCCACCCACACAAGATTCTACCAAGAACTTGACTTCAGTGAAACCTCCTCTCACCCACACAGCCTAAGAACCTGCCGATGGTGCCCAGAAGGCAGGATACAGTTGCACAGCAGCTTCCGGAAGCTGTCAGCCTGATTGATTAATTTCCATCTGTGTGGGTCTTTCTGGCACACACCTGCGGCCTGCTGCTCTGGAGAAGCCAGGCAACGAGCGGAGCGCCTTGTCCACATTGCCGCCGATGATCGACTGTCCCCTCAAGGAGAGAAGAGCAACTGAGTGAGTGGTACTGGTGGAGCCCGGCTGCACCGTGTGATGGAATGAGCAGATGTGTTCCCATGGGGTTTTCCTTACGTCATATTGCAATAAAGAGCACCTTATCTGTCAGGGAATAACAAACAAGCAGGGCCATTTCAGTTGAGGAGTGTTTTTTTAGAACTTTCAGGATAAGATCATACACTCCAAGCATTATCTCCAGGATCTATAACATGGAGGGGGCAACAACACAGCATCTGTCATTCTCCAAAATGTTGGGAGGTACGTAATACAGCCGGAATAAAATTCTAGCAGAGGCAAGTAGGTGTGTGTGTGTGTGTGTGTGTGTAATTCCTAAGGAAACTCTCCTGACTTTAATTTGCTTACAAATGCCCCCCCCCCCACTATCCTAATTCAGCCTTCTCCCAACCAATGACTGTGCTGACTGGGGATGATGGGAGTTGTAGTGCAACACATCTGAAGGGGAAGGTTCTCTTAATTAAAAGGGCACAACCCTATGCATTTTGGGACAGGGAGCTGTAGGACCTTTTCCTGTCTAAACATGCATAGGGTTGCACCCTTAATGATATTTCTTGATATGGTGCTTCTGGGTTTAGTGATTTTATTTTTTTAAGGAAGGCGGTGTCAAATGCTGATTTCCCCATGTTAACACTGCTTTAAACATGCTAATAGCAAGAGCTGATCCTGCCAAAGTTAAGGACGTTCCTGTCCCCAACAAGCCACCCTGGCAATGAGCCATGGTGAGCTGGTTGTTGTGTGATTGAACAACCCACAGTGTTCCGTGACAGACAATTGGGCTCACCGTGGGTTGCTTGCCGCCTCCCTCCCCCTCGGTCCTCCTGCGGGTATCCCAGGGGACCCCGCAGCAGGACCGACTTGTCTCCCTCTCTCTGCCACGTTCACGATCCAAAAATTGGTTTGCAACCACCGGCAGCCCCTCCTCCAAGGTGCCACTTGGGGACTTTGAAGGGGCTGTCAGGGGCAGCCCAAATGGGGATGGCGAAAGCCAGATGTCAAACTGGAGACTGCGAGCTCTAAAAAGAAAAGAAAAGGGCAGAAGGGACAAAAAGCTGCGGCAAGCCGGAAACGGCTCATGATCGCAGCAGAGAGGACAGCAAGCCAGTGCCAGCCACCCCCAAGTGCCTTTTGGGTACTTGCAGGGCGGCTGGCACTGGTAGGTGCCTGGGCAAGCTTGGAAACAGCGGCAAGGGTTTTTTTTTTTTTGCTGCTCTTTCCAAGCGGCTCGCTAGCAGATTCCCAGTACTCACGATGGGGTCAGTTGCCCAGGTTTGAACAACATGACAACCCATCATGGGTACAACAACCCTTACAACGACCCATGGGTTGTCAAGGTGGCTAGTTGCCCTTAAACAAGCCACCCTGCAGGAATCTCTCTGGGTTTGCATGACACGACAACCCACCGTGGCGTGTCACCCACGATGGGTTGTCGTGTCGTGTGGATCCAGTCACTGAGCGAGATTTAAGCACATGCCTAATTAGTCTCGTATTGAAATCAGCGGGACCTAGTAGTGCATCTGTTTGGCTGGATTGTCCCTTTTCACATTCTTCCAAGGAAATGTAAACATTGACCTTTACAAATGTGGGCATTTGGAAGTTTGGATGCAAATTTCAAGAAGTCCCTGTTTTGAAGTGCAAGAATCCTGCCCAGCTGGGAGAGGCTCAGACTTTTTCATTGTCATTGTGAAACAGGCTTTGCAAGAGATGTTATAAATGTTCACAACAGCACACCGGATGATGAAATTGTACGTTGGTAAATTCCTGGACCAAGGAAACTCTTTCTTTCCCTTTTGAGTCAGGCAAGCTGATTTTTTCCCCTTTCTTTTTAAAGAGGCCTGTGCATGTTTGTGTACATAATGCCTATCCGTTACACCAGGGGTGCACAACCCTTTCAGCCTTGAGGGCTGCATCCAGTGTCTTCTGGGGGATCAGGGGCTGCACATGTGTGTGCACAAACATGCACACAAACACACATGCATGCTGCCACTAGTGAGCTGTGTAGTTTCTGTGCTGCTACTAGCAGGGTGGGGGACCTTTTTCTACTCTTAAGCAGGACTGAATCACTCAGCAGCACTTACAAATAACATTCCAGATACCATGCCTCTTTATGTCTACTCAGAAGTAAGTAAGCACAAGCTGCATAACTACTCAGAAGTAAGCAGAACTGAATAACTCACCAGCTTCCTCCTCCCCTGGCCCTAGCTCCTCTCCATGACAGGAAAAAGCTCTTATCCCTGATCATCAACTGATCATTGTGTGAAGAGCTTTTCCCTGCTAGCCCCAAGAAACGCAGCCTTTTCAGTGCTCAGCAGGGAAAAGTTCTTTTCTCTGATCAGCTGCTGATCTGAGATAAGAGCTCTCTCCCCCCCCCCCGCCGCCGCCGCTGAGAGAGGGGCAGGGCCTGGGGAAGAAGCTGGAGGGCAGATCAGCGGCTGCCGTAAAAAGTGGGTGGGAAGCCAGCTTCATGGGCTGCACTGGAAGTGGCAGAGGGCTGCATGTATCTTGTGGGCTGCAGGTTGTGCACCCTGGCATTACACAAGACCATTTAGGCTGCAATCTTACATATGCATCTTACATTGAGAATACGTCCCATAATTGAATTCAATGTGGAACTAATTTCTGAGTACACATTCTTAGGATTGTGCTGTTAGAAACATTAAAAAAAAACAACATTCTAGGAATTTGCGGTAGGAGAAGTGTGTTAGTGCTGTTACCGGTGCTAGCCAATAGGTATTTATCACAGCCACCTCGCTCAACCTGAACCATGCCAAAAACTTGCAGAACTGCGTCCCCCGCCCTGCCCAACCTCATCTTTTCCTAGGACAAGAAAAAAAAAAATGCAGCAATGGGACTATCCTTTCATCTTCTAATATTGTTTTCTTCCCCCTGTGATCAGATAGACATAACCTCTAGGTGTCTAGAGATATTTTGCCAGTACTGTGTCACTCGGAAAGGAAATCCAACAACGCTGGCATCAGGAATGCAAAGGGACAGAAAAACATTTGGGCTGCTGGTCTTCTGCTCAGGCACTGCACCCCACCATAGGGTGGCCCCTGACACATCATCCAAAAAAGGAGGAAATGCAGTGCCAAAGAAGAGGATGCAGATTTGCAAAAAATAAACAAATTTGCATATACAAATATAAGTAGAAGTACAATACATCTCACGCTAGTAGGGAAGACTGTGAACCACGGGGGCAGTGTTAGGTACAGAAAAGGTCCGGGGCTCAGGCCCACAGGACAAAAAAAGAAGAAGCACAAATTTGCATATGCTAATTTACATATGCTCTAAAGTCTCTGTGTGTGCCTCCCTGTCTCTTAAGGGCACCCCTATTTGTAAAAAGGGATGCATGGACAGGGGAGAGGAGGGCATTTGATTTCAGAAAAAAACCTCAGGCAGAAAGATTTGGGGGGGGCAGCAGGAAGAGGTGAAGCACACGTGGGCAAGAAGCCAACTAATCCAGGGGGATCGGATGCAGCAGAGATCCTCAGGGCCCCTGTGCCTTTATTTTAGCAACTGTCCTTGGGCAGCAGGGTGGTGGGGCAGATGGCTCCCCCAGAGATCCGGGGCTCCAGATGAAATATTTGGGGCTCCAACCCTAGTTGGCTGTCCCTTAACACCACCTCGGCTGTGA
This sequence comes from Shinisaurus crocodilurus, assembly GCA_021292165.1. Classification (NCBI taxonomy): domain Eukaryota; kingdom Metazoa; phylum Chordata; class Lepidosauria; order Squamata; family Shinisauridae; genus Shinisaurus; species Shinisaurus crocodilurus. The sequence goes on from CM037885.1 coordinate 25,750,523, forward strand.
CCAGGCGACCTGTGTGTTTGCTGCTATTCTTCTGCCCGGGAGGGTGCCAAGTGTTGATGGGCAACTTCAAAGCTGCTGCTGCTCTTTCCTTCTTGCAATTCTTTAATGTTAAGCTGGACTGGGACTGGGCAGCCCTTCAAGCAGAGGACTGTCCTCTGTAAAGTAGGACACAGGGCCACCCTATGGCCTGGCATATGCCTGCCTGTTATTGCTGTCAGCCGCATCAAGATATCAGGATGTGAATGTGCTTATTTTTAACTGGAAAGCTTGAGATGCTGTTGTTTTAATTGTACACTGGCCAATAAATGTATTAATAGCAGCTTCTTTTGCGGTGAAATGGAGAAGTCTGGAAGGGCAGGAATTCTGCTTGGATCGCCCAAGACTATCTGTCTATCTGTAGTCTGTCTATTGCCAAGTATTCTTTTATCCCCCCCCCACCTCACTCCATTCATTTTTCTGACTAAGACGGTTAAGATTATAAAAGTATAATAAACAACAAAGAAAATAAAGGCATGAACAAGAAAAAAAAAAAAGAGATTAGGATGCAGCAACACTCCTCTTTTCTACGTCATCATGGCCTATTTCTCTCCTCCCCACGCTGCATGGTTTTGTTGCACCAAAGGAGATCCAGTCTGGTGGCACTTGTGACTCGATCAACTGGTTCTAGTGCCGGTAAGTGAGATCTCCAAGGAGAAAACCCTTCTCAAAAGTGGAGAAAACAGAAGGTTTATGGGGGAGGGTCCCGAGGCAGTTTTCGGGGGGGTGGCCCACTACGGCTGGAGCCTCGAATCTTTCATGTGGAGCCCCCAATCTCTGGGAGGCCTCTGCCCCACCACCCTGCTGTCCAGGGCACTTGCTGAAATAAAGGGACAGGGGCCCTGAGGATCTCAGTTGCATCTGATCCCCCTGGATGAGCTGGCTTCTTGCCCACATGTGTTCCACCTCCTGCCGCCTCCCCACCTTGAATCTTTCTGCCTGAGGTTTTCCCCTGAAATCAAACGTCCTCCTCTCCCCTGGCCAAACGTCCCTTTCTACAAATAGGGGTGTCCTTAGAAGACAGGGTCCTTTAAAGACAGACCCACAGAGAGGCTTTAGAGCAGTGTTCTCCAACCTTGGGCCCCCCCAGATGTTTTTGACCTACAACTCCCAGCATGCCCCAGCCAGCGTAGCTGGCTGGGGCATGCTGGGAGTTGTAGGCCAAAAACATCTGGGGGACCCAAGGTTGGAGAACACTGCTGTTAGAGCATCGGTGAATTTACATATGCAAATGTGTGCATTTTGGGGGGGCCTGTGGGCCTGAGCCCCCGGGATCTTTTCTGTACCTAGCACTGCCCCTGGAAGGGACTGCAGATGAATATAACGGGCTTCACCGTTCTTGTGGATGCGCGCTATTGCAAGCATTCTTGTGAAGAAGAGGCGGGGGCTCAGAACATTACTTTGATTTCCATTCGCGTACAGAAATGGTTGAGCAGCATAAAAAAGCATGCGGCTGGGAGTCCGGGAAGCCCAGCAACCCCGCACTCCTGAGCCCAGGGGACCTTGGGTGCTTCCACACCAGGGGTTCGATCCAGATTTTATCTGGATCCAACTGCACTGGCGGAAGCAGACTTCCTTCTTCTCCTTCTCACGGCAGCCTCCTCCAGCCCGCTGACAATGCTCCACCGAGGGTGAGGAGACCCTGCAGAACGAGGTGAGCGGAGGTGTGTGTGTTGGGAGGGGGGATCTGATAAAACTGGGTGGAGAGACCTTCCCGCAAGTGGAGCCCTGGAACAGCAGCTCCGCTGCGCCAAGTCCAGCTCAATCTTTGCATCATTCTTCCATCTTTTTAAAGAGGCATGGCTGGGATGGGTGCAGAGATGTATCGGCCGGGAGAATCTATTGCCACGCGGTTAATTCGACACACCTTCATTATTACCTCTCCCATTTGCATCATTTAATCAGTGTGACGTTAAAAAAAAAAAACTGCACTAAAATGCCCTTTTGCTCTCTCTCTCTCTCTCTATATATATACAGTCATGCCTTGGATTGAGAGCATAATTCGTTCCAGAAACGTGCTTGTAATCCAAAACACTCTTGTATCAAAATGAAATCCCCCCCAAAAAAAATCTGTACAGAGATTTCTAATTTAAGCCGTACTACAGTACTTGTATTGCAAGACGTCGCTTGTATAGCAAGTCAAAAAATATATTAAATAAATATTTAAAAATTTGCTTGTCTTGCAAAACGCTCTCAAACCAAGTTACTTGCAATCCAAGGTATTACTGTATAATGCCCTTTATATATAATGCTATATAAAATGCCCTTTTGCTATTCATATATATAATACACACACGCACACGCACACGCACACGCACACAGAGTGACTGAAGTATTCACACAATAGCATTTAAATAAGTCTGTTAGCACGAATCTTAAAATTGATTGAAACACACACACACACACACACACACACACACAAAGCACCATTATAACACCACGTTATTTTATGTATGTGTCAGTCTTTTAATTAGGACTAAAACACTGTTTAGCCTACTTTTAAAAAAACAATGAAAGTAATTGCACAATAAGGCCTAGATTTAAAAGAAGAAGAAAAAGCAGTTTAGCACAAATTAAAGGCTTTGATTGGAATCCAGTGTCACATGAGCAGACGTTCACCCATGCGGTGGGGCTGCCCCCTGCTCCCTTCACCCTGGTAGATTCATAGATTCATAGATCATAGGGTTGGAAGGGGCCTACAAGGCCATCGAGTCCAACCCCCTGCTCAATGTAGGAAACTAGAGGAGGGGTCTCCCATCCAAGTAATAACCAGGCCTGACTCTGCTTAGCTTCCCACGCTCAGACAAGCTGAGCCAGCATGAGCCACAGGCCTATGTATGAGCCCCCTCACCTTCCCTAAATCAGCTCCAGAGCAGATTTTGCAGGGGAGGAATCGCCTCCTCATGGTTCCGCTGATGGAAGGACTTCATTGGATTCCACCCTTTATTTTAATTTTTTTTAAGGGTTAAAAAAAAAACCCTCTTGATTTTAAAAATGGTGTGCACAGAGTTGTTCCTTCTAGTTCCACGTGGTTATGTCACGCCCACAAGTGTGGCTGGACCACAGTGGGAGGTACACACATAAAAAGCGGTATGCCCCCACCTTGTTAGTTGTTAGCTGTGTTAGTCACAATTCTTCATAAAGCTTCCAGAAGAGAGCCACAAGTCTGGAAGTACCTCCAGTTCAATTAATTGCAGATTCAGAATTTATCAACTGGCGTTGCACTCAGCTTCACGTCACACATGAATGAGTATGAGGAAATCTTTTTTGCCCATAATTACCCATCCCAAACCTTAAATATTCTCTCAGAATGAAGATTTCACGTTTCAAAATCTGTAACGTGGGACCCAATCCCTCAAGCGAGTGCCTTCCTCAGCGACCTTGCTGATTGTCCTGCCAATAGCGTGGGCTACAAAAATGGTGACATGAGACAAGGCATTCTCTGTGGTGGCACCCTCTCCGTGGAACTCTCCCCCAGGTCTACTCCCATAACTGTTGAAACCAAGGCTGAAGACATCTTTCTCTGTTTAGGCATTTGGATCTTGATGTATAATGTGTTAGCAGGAACGGTGCAGGGCTGTTTGGCGCCCTAGGCCAAATTATATTTAGCACCCCCCCTCTCGTGCCGTGGGGGGGGCCTCCGGAGCAAAGCAGCCCTGCTCTGCAACCCCCCCCGCGCCGCTGCTGCCCCCCCACCACCTACCTTCCCCCCGCCCCCGCTGCTGGCTGCTGCGGCTGCTGCCGCCGCCGCCGCCTCCTCCTCCTCCCCCTCCGACGCGATGGGACCCCCACGCTTTTTTTTTTTTGCCGGGGAAACCAGGGCAACAGGGCTGTTTAAGCCCTGTTGCCCTGGTTCCTCCTCCTGCCAAAACAATGCCGGCGGGGCTCCAGAAACGACGGGAAGGTAGGTAGGTGGCTGGCGGGAGGGCGCGTGCGCGGGGGGGAGGTGCAGCGGCGGCGGCAGCGGCTGGCAGGCGGGCGGGGAGGCGCGGCAGGCGGGGCAGGAGCGCGCCGGAGGCGAGGAAGGGGCGCAGAAACGCTGCGCCCTGTTCCGCCACGCGCCCTAGGCAGCCGCCTGGGTCTGCCTAGCGGTAGCGCCGGCCCTGTGTGTTAGGTGCAGTCCTGGAGAGATTTAAGGCACGAATCCTATGCACGTTTAGATGGAAAAAAGGCCTACAACTCCCAGCATGCCCCAGCCATGCTAGGAATTGTAGGCCTTTCCCCCATCTAAACATGCATAGGATTGTGCCCTTTGATGCTAATTTCTGATATTTTTAAATATAGAAACATTGTGATCCTTATCTTTATGGCTGTTTATTATCTTGGTGCTGTTAGCTGCTCGGTGTTCCAGAATTAGAAGGATCGGGGTGGGGATGGGGATACCAAAATATTGAATACATGCCATGCGTACATACATAAGTAGACTTTCTAAGTAAAAACATGAGAACATGAATGTGGATTCTTCCTCTCTTTCACTCCACACATTCCCTGCGCCAAGCTAGATACCTCATACCTCTAGATCAGCTTTCCGCAACCTGGTGCCCTGCCCTCCAGATACATACCCTCCAGCATTTCACAGATGAAAATAGGGACACACATGTGAATCTGTAAGAGGTATGGTTAAGCAACATGAAGGTGTGATCAAGAGGGCGTGGCCAGGCAACATGAGGGCGTGGCCAAGGGTATAGCCACCCACCCCAGGATGCTCTAACCATTTAAGGGCTCTGACCACTCTGAAACCACTTTGATCTCCAGACCCATGATGATGATGGTGATTGCTGTTGTCATTATTATTATTGTACCATCAATGTGCATGGGGTGCTTTACCAAGTATAAGAGAACAGTTCCCTGCCCCAAAGAGCTTACAATCTAAAATGTAATATAGAGGTGACAACAAATGGTAGGAAGAGGTAAACCGGGGAGGAACATACCATTATTTCATTCAAACATAACTTTCAGCCTACTTTCCCCACATTGTGCAGGAAACTCCTTGTTTTAAAGATCTCCCTCCCACTCTAAAAATGGATCCAATCCCTCCATGGTGGCTTTGTTCTCATTAGTAGTTTGCCAAGAAATAATAATATTTAACATTTACCGGTAGATATCTCTGAGTGTGCAAAGTGGTTCACAGGCCCACCCTGCAAGCTCCTATTTTCTCCACTCAGAAAAAAACAACCATGTGGGCTCTATTGTACTTTGTTAAAAAAAACAAGAACAACAACACTGTGATTGAACAATAATGCCGAAATGGAATGATGATGTTTGTTGCTGCTATTTGAGGCAAACACGGAGCTTCAGAGAGAAGAGACACTTTCTTACATTTCCTTCTGACACCATACACTCACCTGTTAGAGGCAACAGCCGCTTCCACCTCCTTTTCTTTTTGGGCGCCGGACACACACACACCAGCATCTGTTCCCTCCCTGCTTACTGTTTCTTAAAGGGGCCCAGGGCCAGCGCTACCGCTAGGCAAACTAGGCGGTTGCCTAGGGCGCGCAGCTGAAGAGGGCGCAGAAACGCTGCGCTCCTCTTCGCTGCCACCGCGCCGCCCCCGGCAGGCCTCCGCCTCCCCGCCCGCCGCTGCCGCCACTGCCGCACCTCCCCGCCCGCCCACCCGCCGCCGCCTCCGCGCCTCCCCCCACCTGCCCTCCCGCTGCCACCGCCACCGCGCCTCCCCCCCGCCCGCCCGCCTCCGCCGCTGCGCCTCCCCCCGCCCGCTGCCGCCGCCCCCCAACGCCCCTGCCACCTACTTTCTACGCGTCGCATCGCTTCCGGAGCCCCGCCCGCGTTGTTTTGGCGGGATGAACCAGGGCAACAGGGCTTAAACAGCCCTGTTGCCCTGGTTTCCCCGGCAAAAAACAGAGCGCGGGGGTCCCGTCGCATCACTTCCTCCTCCTCGGAGGCGGCGGCAGCCAGGGCGGGGGGAAGGTAGGTTGTTGGTGGTGGCGGCGTGGGTTTTTTTTTGCAGAGCAGGGCTGCTTTGCTCCGGAGCCCCCCCCACAGCACGAGAGGGGGGCGCTAAATATCATTTCGCCTAGGGCGCCAAACTGCCCTGCACCGGTCCTGAAGGGGCCATCTGCAAAATTGCAGCTAAGCTAAAAGTTTAAAGCAGTTTCCTGGAGGCACTGGAAAATTCGGGACTTTGCATAACAAAGGGAGAAGCCATGATGGCTTAAGGGTATTCATGAAGGTCCCGGGGATATTTGGGGCAGTTGGAGGGTATGCAGATATGTTGGATGACAACTCCCATAACCCCACATCCAGAGCTGTAGTCCAACTCCACTGGTAGGCTAAAAGAGGCCTCAGGACCGGTGTGCAAGGCAGTTTGGTGCCCTAGGCAAGATCAGATATTTAGTGCCCCCCTTCCCACTTGAGAGCGCTGTATTTTTTCCCCAAGGTGTTTCTGGCGCCCCCTTTAGCCCTGCGCCCTAGGCAGCTGCCTAGTTGGCCTAATGGTAGCACCGGCCCTGGGAGGCCTCAAGCAACCATATTTTGCCTCATTTCAAAGAATCAAAGAGATCACTTAAGAAACCACTTTAATTTTCTTTCTCACAAGGATAAGGTTCGAGTTCTTTCCGTTTCCCAAAATAAGGCTTACCTGCCATCAGACAGAGGCTTTACTGGTACACCTAGGGGTGCTCACATCACACCAGTTTTAAAAGCACTCCACTGGCTGCCAATCAGTTTCCGGGTGAAGTATAAAGTGTTGGTTATTACCTTTAAAGCCCTACATGGTTTGGGTCCAGGCTACCTACGGGATCGCCTTCTCCCGTACAATCCGCCCCGCACACTCAGGTCCTCTGGGAAGAATTTACTTCAGTCAGCCAAAACTAGGCTGACAGGTACTACCCAGAGGACCTTTTCTTCTGCTGCTCCCAGATTATGGAATGGCCTGCCGGAGGAGATTCGTCAGCTCACCAGTATCTTGGAATTTAAAAAAGCCATAAAGACTGATCTCTTCCGGCAGGCCTATCCGGCGGAATTTTAGTATGCTTTTAAGATGTTTTGAAGATGTTTTAAAGATGTTTTAAGATGTTTTATAATGTTTTAAAGTTGTTTTAAGATGTTTTAATAGTATGTATTGTGTTTAGTTTAGTTTATGTATTTTATATTTTTGCTGTTCCCCACCTCGATCTAGACAGAGAGGCGGGTAAGAAATAATTTTTTATTATTATTATTATTATTATTATTATTATTATTATTATTATTATTATTATTATTATTATTATTATTATTATATAATTAAATGGTATACGGCAGGGTGGTAAATTGTTTTTAGTGGTCGTGTTTTATTACCTTGTTTTAGTGATGTTTTTAAAATTGGTTTTAAATTTTTTATAACGTTTTTATTGTTTATATTTTAACTGTATTTTATTGTATTTTTTAATTGATTGTTGTACACCGCCCAGAGAGCTTCGGCTATTGGGCGGTATAGAAAATGAATGAATGAATAAATAAAATAAAACTCTTTCCTGCCACTTGCCCTTCCAGAACCGTGCATAACCCAAACTACCCACAAATCTTCCCCACAAGTGACCAATAGCTCACATGCTGTTTATTATGGCCCAGTTGGAGTCCACTAGGAGAAGAGCCTTCCGTGTGGCGGCCCCCTTTCTGTGGAACTCCCTCCCTCTGGAGGCTAGGCACGCCTGCTGAAGACCTTCTTGTTCCGGGAAGCCTTCTCCGCTGTCCATCCACCATTTTAATGTTACCTTGTTTTCAATGTATCATTTTTGTTTCTTTTAACTGTTCTTATCTTTTTATTGTTCGCCACTCCGGAATTACAATATTATTGTAATTATTGTAATTATTGTAATTATTGAAAAAATACAATATTATTGTATTTTTATGCTTGCATTTTGTTCACCGCGAATGACGTGCTCCAGAAAGGCAGCTTCTAAATACTGAAATAAATAAGCAGCCTACACTATAATGATGCCTGCCATAAGTATCATAGCACACAACAACCCACGGCCAAAGCAAGCCTTAATTAAGTTAATGCCAGGAAAATACTTTGAAAACCTCGTATGTGAAGAGCTCTATAGAAGAACGATTATGCCCGAGCTGGGAATGAGTTCTTTGAAAAGCCTTAATGTGCCCTTTTATTGTTGGTGATGTTGCCGTTCCATCCCAGGGCATTCAGCTGGAATTCAGCTGGAATTATTCTCTACGAAGGAAGGCGTTTGCCTTCTTATTTTTCAAAATTAATCTGCGTTAATGAAGGCAACATGAATCTTGCGTTTCTTAATACTTTGATGCGGAGTCAGGCTAAGGGCAATGTTGAGTGGCAAACGCAGTGGGCATTGAACTTCCTGGCAAGAAACCCATCTTGGAGAGTGATGAAACAGTCTCTTTAATCATTCCAAAGTCCAAATAAGTCAAGGCCGCCAGCATACATGAAGAGTACTTCAGATTCTGGGCTGGGGTGGCGGGGCGGGGCTGTGGTGTTGCATGTTTGAATTATTCACATGGACAAATATAAAAATAGAAATCTCTTCGCAGTAAAATAAGTTGGGTTGCACCAAATATTCTCCAGTTTTGATTTCTGAGTCAAAAATAGTGATTTTGGTTGGATAAATTCACTTAGACCAGCGTTCCTCAACCTGGTGCACTGGTGCTGATGTTTGGGACTTCAGCTCCCATCAGCCCCAGCCAGCATGGTCAATGGTCAGGAATGCTGGAAGTTGTAGTTCAAAACATCTGGAGGGTACCAGGTTGAGGAAGGCTGACTTAGACTGTGTGGATATTCATCTTTTTTAAAAAAATTAATAATCCTGTTTTGGTTGGTGTGTTTCCCCCCAGGCTGGTGGTTCTTTCTCCTGTTTAGATTAGTCACATGGGTGATCCCAACCCATCAGGGATCATGTAGGGAACCTGATGGCAAGACATTACTACATAGTCAATTATATTTGGCAATGTGAGGGCAAGTGAGAGTGAGGGCAAGTGAAGGCAACGCTTCCTGAGATAGTCACAAGGGTGATTCCACAGAGTAAGGGGTCAAAAGGCAAGCAAGGACTGTGGGCTGCCATGCTTCAGAATCTCCTGGGCGACAGTGGCGGCTTGGTAGCAGCACCCGCTGGTGGGACACCCGTCAGAGAAAGAGGAAACAGTGGCGGGGGTAAGGTGGTTCCTTGTGTGTAAGTGCGAGTGAGAGGGTTGGGGGTGACTGGGGGTGAGCCAGTATTTTATCCATTTTATTTATCTATTTAACTTCTATACTGCTCAATAGACAGGACCATGTTACAATAAAAACCCATAAAGATAGTCCATAATACAAAATCTAAAAACAGTTAAAAATGTTTTTTTTAAAAAACAATTTAGCAGCTAAAATAGTATTTAATATAAAATACACTTGTTAAAAACACCAGATGTGGGTACCACCATCAAAACAATAACCATAAATATCTTTAAATGCCTCTCAGCACAGAGGGCTGTCTTAACTTGACGCCGAAAGGATGACAAAGTAGATGCCACGCGGGCCTCAGTGGGGAGATCATTCCACAGTCAGGGGGGCCACCATTGAGAAGGCCCTCCCCTTTGATGCCGCCCTCCAAGCCTCCCTTGGGGGTGCCAGTTGGAGGAAGGCCCCAGATGTTGAGCGCAGTGTCTGGGTAGATTGTGGTTGGGAGAGGCTTTATAGAACTTTATAGGTTAAGACTACCAACACCTTGAATCGGGCTCAGAAGTGTATAGGCAGCCAATGCAAGTGGACCAGAATTGGTGTTATATGTTCGGAATTTCTGGTCCTGGTTATTAGTCTGGCTGCCACATTTTGCACAAGCTGCAGCTTCTGAACAGTCTTCAAAGGGCAGCCCCACGTAGAGTGCATCACCTCTTTGTGCGAGTATCACCTCTTTCCGCGAGAAAATGTACCAGTGAAGGATGGAGAGGAGAGGCAAAGGAAGACGGAGTTTCCCACCCTCACTCCATACTTTCCACCAGCCCGGGATGTTTGTACTTGAGTGTGCACATCTTCATGCATGTTGCACATGTGTGCGCACATGCGCATCCATGCATGTTGTGTGCATGTGAGTTTTGTCACTGAACTTTCCTGACAGACAGAGAGGTGCAGTCGCTGGGTGCATCCCGCAAATTATCAGGTGCCTGCACTTGCATATGTCTGCATGCACACAGGACACAGGTTTAAAATTTACTGTCGTTTTCCTGCCATTTTAAGAAAGAAAAGTGCGGAACATTCTTCTTTAAAAAAAAAAATGTTCTGAAAACATTCCATCATCTGTAGGAATCAAAGGCCCATTGAAAACGACAAACCCCCTTACATTCAAGGTCTTAATGAAAACCAAACTTCTCATTCACCATGTTTTTCTTTGTAAGGATTTCCAAGGGAATACAACTGAACTGTGGGGCTGATTTAAGGAACTTGGTTAAAAATGTCTCGTCCTCCTCACCCAATTGGGCTTTCAGTACATTTGTGTAACCTCCTGCCCCCATTTTCAAGATCTTGTGATCGTTGTATTTTTATCCTCCTCCTCACGCAAACTCTTTGCATTGAGCAGAGTCGGGGCTTCCATTGGAGATCAAGTTCAAAATCCACGACGGGAGCCCTTCACAGGCGTTTTGCTCACGTGTTGTTCCAACGTGTGAGTGGAGATCAAGGGCATCTGGTATAGCCACACCCCCAATGTTGCATGCCTCCGATATAGCCCTGACTCTTGGCATCTGTGCGTCCAGTGCAAACGTCTGAAGGGATGGAGCCTTTGCACAAACAGCTGTATGCGCAAAGACTTCCATGTGACCTAGAACGTACAGCAGCGCGCACATGGGCCCTTTCCCTGCAGACATTTATGCTGCATGTCAGGGATGTTGAAGAGTCCTTGGTCTCGAGTCACGAGTCGAGTCACGAGTCGAGTCACGAGTCTTTGGACCTGAGTCTCGAGTCCGAGTCCGAGTCCTTGGTCCAAAATGGTGACTCACGAGTCACGAGTCACGAGTCACGAGTCACTCCCAAAGCTGACTCCACGAGTCCCTATTAAAATCAATGGGTTTTTTCCCCCAACAAAATAAGGCTACTTCAGATGTGTGGGTTAAATAAATTCTAGGCACAAGTGTGCCTTTTTATTTCAAAACTCTGCAACTGATTTTGGCAAGAACAGACCAGGCAGACAAACCCAAAATAACCAGGCAGGCAGAGGAGGCAGGGAACCCCAAAGCAGGCAGGCAGAGGCCTTTGTCTTGGACAATTCAACTGTTGAACTGGTCAAGAAGAGACCAGGCAGGCAGAGGAGGCTGGGAACCCCAGACAGGCAGGCAGAGGCAGCCAAACCCAAAATGTCTGAAAGGTTGCATTTTAGAAAAATGATTTTAAAAAATAAACTTGCTGTACTTCTTAAAACTCATCACAATTCCACCCTCACTGAACACCCGCTCCACTGGTGATGAACTCGCTGGAACCAGAAACACACTCAGAGCAGCCACACAGAGTAATCTCAGGTCCTTCTTCTGCCTCTCCCAAGTACGCAACACATCAATCAAAATAAATCTTGACACACTGTTGGGGCTGCACTCCTGGTAGCCGTCCATAGTGGCCGAGCAGCGGCACACCTCGCTTCCATGCGCTCTTCGCCGGCAATCACGCTCCTCTCCACTCCTTCTGGCACAGCCCAGGGATGTTGAAGAGTCCTTGGTCTCGAGTCCCGAGTCGAGTCTCGAGTCCCATTAAAAATATTTAATAAATATAAAAATAAATATAAAAATAAATATAAAAATATCCCCCCGTACGCATCCCTAGGATCTTTAAGAGTGCAGATGGGAAAGAGAGAGAGAGAGAGAGAGAGAGAGAGATTTCCTCCATGCCAGCTACGCCCCTCTCCCAGCCAGCTGAGGATTGGCACCTTCTCGTCCTTAAAGACCTGCTGGATCAAGGGACGTGGTGACAGGACAGCAGCTCACCAGGAGCCTGAGCTATCAGAAAAGGCACACAAAAGAGTAAAAAAATAAATAAATGCAGCTACAGGACTGGGCGAGGTGGTTTCTTTTTCCCCTGACAAATCACTAGGATGTTTTTCTTCACTTCAGTAGGGTCGGAAGACCGTGGAAGAGGAACCATTTGAGACAATCTCTTGTGCTCTGTTGGCCCCTATTTACGGATTCCCACTCCCTTCCCATTCCGATTTTCTTCACCCTAATTGATGCAAATTTGGAAATAATTATTAAAATTTAAATAGAAATACAGTCCATCTCGCCATAGTGCGGAAGACTGTGCCCAGGTGAATTCCTTCCTGTGTGCCTGCCTGTCCGGTCTGCTGCCCAGGTGCCAACTGTGGATGAGCCACAGTTCTGATAGTTCTTGAACTTTAAACTGGACTTGGACAGGATAGCTGTGAAACAAAGGATGATTTCAAGCAGAGGACAATCGTCTGTAGAAGAGAACACATGGCCACCATATGAGACGTGCCATTCTTCAAGTTTTAGCCTCTTTCCCACAGATCTCTAGAAGTTAAATCTCTCAGTGGGGATTGGAGGGTGGGGCCAGGGCATCTTGCCTATGGCATGCAAATACATGCAAATGAACACCCAGCTCCATGTTCTGCAAAGCCTACTGTCTCAGAGGTTGCAGCTGGCAAAGTTCATTGTTGAACTGTATGTAACAACTTATAGCACAACGATGCTTTTTTTCTGGTATCTCTTTAACCAAAACAGGAAGCACCTCTTTTGCTTTCCAGTCATATTAGGACAAGGGATATGTGAGAAATTTGTTCAGTTTGCATGCAAACTTACTAAATTTGCACCTCCCGAATAAGAGCATGAACCGGAACACAGTTAGACATCAAGAGCCGTACTTTTCCGAAGTCTGCGACACAGTGTGCAAAAGCAAAACAAACAAACAAACAAACAAACAATAAATGCATACAAACATGCATACATTTGAAACAGTGCATACAGAAAAAGCATACATTTGGGAACATGTGCAGAAACCAACTTCATTTAATGGAAAAATTGCTTGCACAAGATTTGTATAAATTTGAAAAAGTGAGCACAGTCCTCTATTTGAGGAGCTGTTTGGTCCAAGTCCAGTATAATGATAAAGAACCATCAAAACTGTTTTGCCCATCATCCGCAGTGAGCACCTGGACAGCAGACTGAACAGGCAGGGACACAGGCCACTGCCTCCCGCTCTGTGCTGAGATATTCTGCATTTTTATTTAAATTGCAATAATCACCTCTAAATGTGCATCGATGCGTCCAAGTTAGCACGTGCAAATTTTATGCAAAACTCATCCTCTTTTTTGGGGGGGGGGATGTATATGTACACAGACATGTGTACATTTCGATAAAATGACTACTAAATGCGTATATTTTGAAAAAGGTGCACAAAAACACACATGGATTTTCGTGTGGACTGACTAAATAAATAATAAATTGCAGTCTGATGCAAAAACAGAATGAACTTAGCAGTTGGAAAAATGAGACGCCCCTTCTCTAATCAGGACAGGCTGCTGCAGAATACATGATTACAGCAGACAGAAAAGAGCCTTCTGCAGCGTGTGGCAGTGAGGACAAGTTGGGTTCTGGGCTCAGATGGTGCTCTTGGTGTGAGAAGAGGCTCATTATAAATACAGCAGAAGAGTGTCCCTTTTGCATCTGTGAAATGTTGCAGGGTGTGATGCTGTCGTAAGAATTCCAAGCATTTAAGAAAGTGCCTGCCAACTTACGGACAACCCATACTGTACAAACGGACTTCCGGGTCCCCCGGCTCTACGTCGTTTACGTAGAGAGTACATAGCATACTATACTACGCAATTTGTGTAGTATAGTTTTTAATTTGTGTATGCTGTTTTTAATGTATACTACGCTATGCTGTTCCGACTTATGTACAAATTCGGCTTAAGGACATTCTGAAGAACTGAACTCGTTCATAACCTGGGGACTGCCTGTAGCTTATTTCAATTCTCATCTTCTCTGTTGTGTATATGTGTGTAGTGCAATCGACATCTTGCTCCAAACGTTTCCCGAACAGCCTCTAGCTGGTGCATGAGTGCTATCCCCAGTTTACAGAACACAAATAACTAGAACAGGTTAATACAACGTGACCAGTAAAAAAAATTAAAAATTTGACCAGGTAACATTGTGTATGGCTGCTGCTCTGTCTGCTCTCCAGGTCCTAACCATTGACTGGGCAGCTGCCTGCTCCTCTCTTCTTACAGTTCTTGACAAACCAGACTTGGACCATATAGCCTTTCAAATAGAGGACTGTCCTCTATAAAGTAAGATATATTGCCAGCCCACATAAGGCGAATGCATTAGTCATAGGCTTGCTTTAGAAGGGAGAGCATTAGGATTGAGGGGAAGAAGGTAAGCTTCCTAGGTTGTGCCTAGCGTGGTCATATGTCCTCTTCCACAGAGGACAGTCCTCTATTTGAGGAGCTGTTTGGTCCAAGTCCAGTATAATGATAAAGAACCATCAAAACTGTTTTGCTCATCATCCGCAGTGAGCACCTGGACAGCAGACTGAACAGGCAGGGACACAGGCCACCGCCTCCCGCTCTGTGCTGAGATATTCTGCATTTTTATTTAAATTGCAATAATCACCTCTAAATGTGCATCGATGCGTCCAAGTTAGCACGTGCAAATTTTATGCAAAACTCATCCTCTTTTTTTGGGGGGGGGATGTATGTCCTGTTTCTTGGCAGTTCATAAGTGGCCACCCTAGTTATGCAAGGAAGCAGAAAGAGGGGAAGGCACTTTCGTGTCCCAAAACGAAAGAGAAAAAGTTCTTAATGCCTGGGGGGGGGGGAATCTTCCTGGAACGTGTTGGGCAAAAGAAAAGTTTTTTCCCAGGCACCCGAGAACTTTTTCTCTTTCGTTTTGGGACCCTCGTTATGCCCCCTGTTGCCACGTGTTGTTGGCAAGGCTGAATTAGTAGGCTGACTAAATAGCCCGGACAGTGTCCAACCTCCTCTAGTTACAGCTTTATGCTCTATGTAAATGAATGTGCACGTATGTGTTGGGAGGTGTGTGTCCTGATCCCCTCTTTGGGAATGGTTAAAGATTACTGCCTTTTTGTTCCAAAAAAGGGAAATGAGGGATATTGCTGCTGCTGAACGCCTCTCCCAAGGCCACACAAGTTGTGAAGCAGAAATGAATTCAGGGCCCATGTCTCCTGCTGGCTTTGTTAACCACTAGAAAACTGTGTATTTTGAGGAGGCCACGAAAGAGGTAGGTAGGTATATTATTTAATTTTTTTGAGAACATGGATCCTTTAGGAAGGAAAAGCAACCGATGGCTGGGCTCTTAGACATGAACCTCCTATATGCTCCGCTGTCTCATTAACCAGACCCTCTGGAACAATTCATTCTTTGAGCCTGGTTTCTAAAAAACACCCAACGTTACTTTGCAGCCCATTCCATTTATGACCCAGGAATAAAATTACTGTATCAATTTCATTACAGACATTAAAGCCTGGGTGTTCCACATTCCCCCCGCTCGCGCTCTCTCTTTTTTTAAGAACAAGAACCCCCGAAAGGTAAACAATAATTACTGCCAAGCTGGAGGGAGCCGGCAAAAGTTGGTAGGCCGCAGAGCCTTGAGGTAGGAGTTTAAAGAGCGTTACGAGTAACGCCAGTTTGAAGCGCGGACGGTGTGGAGACGAGAATGTGCTCGCTAGCACCATTCTTTGGACTTCCTACTAGACTCCCATAAGAATAGGGTAGCCAACTTCTGATTTCAAAAGTACTGGCTCCTTAAATGGGGCCAGGATATGAGCCAGGATGGGATCTGGTGACTGTTGGGCAGCGGAACCACCATGGCAGAATCTAAATTTTATGGCTGGATAGAACACATGCTCGTTACCTGACGGAACACTGGTTGGCAATGGTACTTTGGAACGGAAACACTCCAGTCCTCTTTAGTTCAGGTTCTCCTCCGTGATTAATGTTTTCCTGATGTTTTTAAAAATAGGTGTAGGAAAACCAGAAGAACAAGACTGCAGATATGTATTTTTGTTATACTGGAAGGAGGAAGAGAAAGTGGATAGGGAGGCATCTTTCTCCCTCTCTCATAATACTAGAACCCAAATGGGTCGTCCCATGAAACTGATTGGTGGGAGATTTAGGACAGATCAAAGCAAGGACTTCTCCACACAGCGCAGAGTTCAACTGTGGAATTCACTTCCACAGAATGTCGTGATGGCCACCAACTTGGAGGGCTTTAAAAGGGGATTGGACAAATTAATGGAGGAGAAGGCTGTCAAGGGCTACTAATCAACGGTGCTGAGAACCGTGGAGCTGCTCTTCACAGGTTCATGGGCAAGAGAGAGTGCCTGTTGAATCTGCTGTGTAGACATGTGCTATATGACCAGCCTCTCACAAAGCTTTACATTAGGGACCTTCACAGATCTTGTGAGGATCTTGTGTTTCCCCAGAGTAAGCACCGACTCAGGTATAATTGCATAAATTCCCCCTAGAACTGGGATCTTTCAAAGTTAAAATACAGCAAGGTGAACCAGGGGTGTTTCCGCCGGATGGACAGCTCCTGCTGGCGCTAACCCTCAAATGCATTTGTGCAGCTATTCTGCCTCTTTTCCCTTAATGGATTCCCCCCCCCCCCTTCTGATAAGAAAAAAAGATGGAAGAAGCAGTGGGAAAATATGGAAAGGCTAGAAATTGAAGACGGTGATGGCTGAAGTCCATGAAGTGCGACTGCAAAGTGAAAACCTTGTCTGGAAACACCCCAGAATTCGTGGTTCCCTGGTTCACAGACACAGCGCAGACACAATTTAAGATTTACCAAGCGTGCCCTCTGGAGTTTACCATCCGTGTGTGCATACCCATCCAGGGTATGCAGAGAGTTCTTGATGGCTGGTCTGCCATTTTGGGTTTCCCTTCCTCTGGAGGCGCATGTCAACTGGAGCACAGCCTTTTCTATTTTGGCAAATGTTTATCAAGAATAATCAAGGGATTTAATTAATAATACATTTTAATTTAGACATCCAGTTAATCTTTTCAATCTTGTTTTATAGCTTCTGTTTTACCCTGCCCTAAACCCTGAGGGCTAGGCAGATTATGCATCTAAATAAATAAACACATAAATTAAAATGCCCCCCCCTCCTCCTCCTCCTCCTCCTCCTCCTCCTCCTCCTCCTCCTCCTCCTCCTCCTCCATCTCTCTCTCTCTCTCTCTCTCTCTCTCTTTGTAGTGCTCTTAGGGGCTACGGGGCTTCATAACCGTCATGAAAACATCCTGTGAGCTCCTTTGCACAATTTCCCCAAGGTGACACATATTTTAAGCTAGCTTGCTTCAGATTTGATTGCATGACAGACAAAACACCCTGCTAATTAAAAACGTAGAAGAAGGGGAGCCCGGCAGGATCAGACCCGAACTCCAGCTAGTCCAGCCTCCCAGAGTGCCCAAGCAGATGCCTCCAGGAAGTAAGGTGGCCATGTGCCCTACTTGGGAGCATCCTCTATTTGAAGGGCTGTCCAGTCCAAATCCAGTTTAAAGATGAAGAACCACCAAGGGAGAGCGGCGGCAGGGACCTCGAAGCAGACCATCAACAGGCAGAACCTGGACAATGCAGGGAGTAGGCACACAAGTCACCTTGACTTGGAGGTATGCATTGCATTTCCATTTAAACGGTAGGCATAATTCTACATTTCCATCTATACACATAAATTAAGATGTGCACATTTTACGCAAATCACTTTCCTCTTTCTTGGCCTATGCATGTCCTCTTTTTTGGCCCTGTGTATGTGGCCACCCTACCAGGAGGCCCCTGAGCAGGATGAGAAGGCAGCAGTCCCCTTAAAAGTATTTCATGGGTAGGGTGGTAGGTTATCGAGGGAGCATGGCTGGAGGAGAGTTGTGGAAAGCTAAGAAAGTGGGAAAGCTTGGTTTGTATTATTGACAAGGAATCGGGCGAAATAGATGCATCTCCATTTCATAAGAAGGGGATCAGATGCTGGAAGGTTAAAATGAAGGACATTAAAAAGTTACCATGGGCCACGGTATTTTCCCTCAGGTTGGGGTTCCGTGGGAGGGACCTCACTTTTCTTGCTTTCACCAAACAACTCAGGGTAGCTCACCAATACTACGGTCCGTGCCTCTTGCACAGGGCCACTGACAAGATTTTGGGGGCCCGGTTATTGGGTGGGTACCATCTGAGTGGGACAGGGTGCGCACTTGTGGGGGGCGGGCTGAGCATTAGAAGTGGGCCATGCTGCCAAAGGAGCAGGTTTACATGTCATTCAGGATGGTGCGAGAGGGAAGTCGATTAATTCAAGTTTTCTTGACGGAACTAATTTCAAGACACAGCAATTTACCAAATTTTATGCCCTGCCTTTTTTATATTTTTTTTATTTTAAATATACCTTAAATACAGTGGCATTCTTACATTACATTTTTTGGGGGGGACCATTAGCTTGAAAACTTTTTTCCTCACCTCAAATTAATGTTCAGCTCTAGTTTAAAATCTGACGGAACCCCCAAAAATGCATAGGTGGTGAAAGGGAGGTGAGTACATGTTTATGCTGGAGACAACACTGAGAGAGGGGAGCGCATAATGCGCAGGGAGGCCACTTACTTACCCCCCCCAAAAGAGCTAACGCATCACCAAAAAAGTGGATAAAAGAGGATAATGAATGACATAAAACGTGCATGTGCTAATTGATACGTATATAGGCAGATTTAGAAAGAATTATTACAGTCTCAATAGAAATACAGCCAGTCTCACCTTCGGGCAGAAGACTGTGCCCAGCGGACCTGTGTGCTTGCCTGTTCGGCCGCCCGCCCAGGGACTCACTGTGGGAGGGCAAAAATTCCTAGGGCTCTTGATCTTTAAGCCGGAATTGGATGGGGCAGCTCTTCAAACAGAGGATGGTCCTGTGTAAAAGAGGACACATGGGGCACTTTAATATGTGGTTTTGGCGAAGCCTTCTGAATCCAAATATCCAAAACCGGAAAGGAACTAGAACGGTGTTCTCCAACCTTGGGTCCCCAGATGTTTTTGGCCTACAACTCCCAGCATGCCCCAGCCAGCATAGCTGGCTGGGGCATGCTGGGAGTTGTAGGCCAAAAACATCTGGGGACCCAAGGTTGGAGAACACTGAACTAGAATAATTCTTACAGAGTCGGACACACTTCTACCACCCTGTCAGGACTGGGCCATAGACATCAGTCTGAGTTGAGCTAGCTGAGCTCTGGGACAAGCCAGCAGTAGCCCATACTGAAGGGCAAATCGGGGGAGCAACCCAGAAGTCAGGGCTGAAGAATAACCAAAGGATATAGGAATGCACCAGAAGTCGGGAAGACCTTGTCCCGTTGGACTCAACTGGACAGGAAGTCCTTTCATATTCCTTCCTGTCCAGGAGGATCCAATGGCCAGCCAGGGTGGGCAAAGTCAGTCCAGGGCCCGAATAAGGTGGCCACTAGGTGTCCCCTTTTACAGAGGACTGTCCTCTATTTGAAGGCATCGGGGTTGTTGCTTCTGCGTGGTCATGTTTCCCTCACTGCACGAGTCATGTCAGAAATGGCAGAAACCACAGGGGATGTATGATGTGGTTGGTTGCTCCCCAAGCTTCTGCTATTGGCTCCTGGGAAGAAAGTAACCACAGTATTTCAAGTATTTGCCAGAGTGGCATAGCCTGTAACCATGGCACTCGAGTAATAAGAACATAAGAAGAGCCCTGTTGAATCAGACCATGGGTCCATCTAGTCCAGCATTCTGTTCACACAGTGGCCAACCAGCTGCCCATGGGACCCCACAAGCAGGACATGAGTGCAACAGCACCTTCCCACCCACTTTCCCCAGCAACTGGAGTACAAAGGTATACTGCCTCTGATACTGGAGGAAGCATATAGCCAGTCAGGACTAGTAGCCATTGATAGTCTTCTCCTCCAGGAATTTGTCCAATCCCCTTTTAAAGCCCTCCTAATTGGTGGCCAGCACAACATCTTGTGGAAGTGAATTCCATCGTTTAACTATGCACTATGTGAAGAAGTCCCTCCTTTTACCTGTCCTGAATCTCCCACCAATCAGCTTCATGGGATGACCCCTTTGGGTTCTAGTATGATGAGAGAGGGAGAAAAATATCTCCCTGTCCACTTCCTCCACACCAGGCATACTTTCATACACCTCTATCAGGCCTCCCCTCACTCGCCTTTTTCCTAAGCTAAACAATCCCAGCTGCTGTAGCCTTTCCTCACAGGGGTGCTGCTCCAGCCCCTTGATCATTTGAGTTGCCCCTTTTCTGCACTTTTCCAACTCTACAATGTCCCTTTTTAGGTGCAGTGACCGGAGCAGTACACAGTATTCTAAGTGCAGTCACACTATAGACTTGTATCAGGGCAGCATGATCTTGGCAGTTTTAAATTCCTTCCTTTCCTAATGATGCCTAACACGGAGTATGCCTTTTCCGCAGCAGCTGCACTACTGTTAGAACTGGCCTTGGTGAAGGGTGGCTTGCCCAAGGCCACCTAAATGAGCGGGGAGCTGAAGCTGGGTTTCTCCACACCCGAGCCCAACACCATTTTACCACACTGGCTCTGCTGGCCAAGGAGGTAGGGAGTGTTGGGGTTGGAGTGAAAAGTTGGTCTGTGTGCTGCTTAGCCAGCTACATGAAGCGTTGGCTTTTTACACACAGCAGCAGATCTGACTCATTGTGTTCCAAACTCCCAATATGTTAGGGCAGCCAACCAGGTGCCCTCCTGATGTTTTGGACTACAACTCCCATCACACCAAAACAATTGACCATGCTGGCTGGAGGCTGATGGGGGTTGTAGTCCAGCAAGATCCGGAAGGCCACATGTTCCCCACCTCTGGGCTAAAATAATTGGCCGTGCTGGCTGGGGGTGAAGGGAGTTTGTTTGTTTATTCATTTATTATATATATCCTGCCTTTTTTCTTGCAAGGAACCCAAGGTGCCTTACATGATTCTCCTTCTCTCCATTTTATCCTCACAACAACCCTGTGAGGTAGGCTAGGGTGAGAGTCAGTGGCTGGCCCAAAGTCACCCGGTGAGTTTCATGGCTGAGCGGGGACTAGAACCCGGATCTCCCAAGTCCCAGCCCAACACTCTCACCACTACGCCGCACTGGCTTACAGAGTTGTAGTCCAACAACATACGGAGGGCCCTAGTTTGGGGAAAGATGGTGTATAGGATTGCCGCATAAGTGTGGTGTGTTCCCCCAAATCCGCAGGAGCACACGTGCACATCAGTAAAACACATCTCAGAAAAGAAACTCGGTGCAATCATCATGCAACCACTTCAAGATTGTTCTTCTTGCCATGTTTTATAAAGGCATGTGCATATGTCAGTAATGGTGAGAGGTCAGAGATGCAAATAAACTGAAGGAACAGAAAGCTCAGGAAAGCTGCCCGTGATCCAATTCCAGAAGTAATTTTAGAAATTATTTTAATCAAACTGGGATTTAGGAAGTGCAGGATGCAGGGCAGAGTGAATCAGGGAATCAGTAGAGCTCTAGAAGGAACCAAGGACATCCTTGTCAGGAATATACCCACTGCCCTGTGGGATGGGTCAGCTTGGTCTTTTAGGGCACAATCCTATGCGAGTTTAGACAGGGAAAAAAGGCCCACAACTCCCCGCATGCATAGGATTGCACCTTTAATTATTGCTTCTACCACCCCTCAAAACTCCCTAAATCTTGGGCCAGGGGAACTCAAGGCCTGCAGGTTTTTACCTGGGAGACGAGGGTGGGCTACTATCAAACTCTTACAGTCACTGTAAGAGCAGGGTCCAGTCTGTTTTCCACTGACTTCCCTTTCGACCAAGTGTGTAGCCTGGAAGAGTGATCTGGCATGCAGGAGAAAGATCCTTGGGCTATCAAAAGTATACAGTCAAGCCCCAGGATCTAATTTAGAAGCCTTATTAAGGGTTGAGGGAGAATTCAGGGAGGGAGCTGAACAAAATAAACAAAACAGTTTACTTCCTAAGGAAGCTACACTATACAGCAGGGGTGCAGAACCTCCAGCTGAGGGGCCAAATCTGGCCATCCAGGGTTCCCCAGAAAGTGGAAGCCACACCTCCTTCCCTGGCCCCACCCTCTTTCCCCCAGCCACCAATTGTTCGGTGGCTTCCCAGCTTTTGTGTAGTTCCCCCTCCATTCTTAAAGGTAGAAATGCCTCTCCTAAGGCTTAGCTGCTGGCAGTAAGAGCTATAAACTAAAATATGCTGGTATTGTTTATTTATTTTATTTATACCCCGCCTTTTTTCCTGCAAGGAACCCAAGGCGGCTTACATAGTCCTCCTCCTCTCCATGTTATTCTCACAACAACCCTGTGAGGTAGGTTAGGCTGAGAGTCAGTGACTGGCCCAAAGTCACCCAGTGAGTTTCATGGCCGAGCGGGGACTAGAACCCAGATCTCCTGAGTCCCAGTCTAACACTCTAACCACTACGCCACACTGGCTCTCCAGTGGCGTAGGTTTTTGTTGTTGGTTTTTCAGCCCTGCCCCTTTTGCCTTCAGCCTTGCCCACCACTAGAATGTGGCCCCCGAGAGCTTTTCTGAAATGGAAATCGGCCCTCCGACTGAAAGAGGTTCTGCATCCCTGCTATAAAGTCTTAAAGAGCAACTGCACGTCGCAAGGATCACCCATGACATTCTGAGAGAACAGTCAGATGACAAAGGATTGGAGATGTTGCTTAAACATTTCAAAGCAGATTATATATTTTTTGAAACAAATAAATGCAAGGATGGTCCCGGTTTGCACCAGCCTCATTGGGAGCTTTTGTTCTGACTTTCACCACTGCCCATGACTTTGGGCTTGAACCAGAAGCATCAGTTGGAAATGCATCAGACCCGTCTCTCTTTCCCTGCGCTTCTCAGTCCAGCTCCTGATTCCTGAGTAAAAGCCAGGCAACACACAGCTGAGCTCCACTGTGTGATTAATCCTTCCATTTAATACAACAACAATCAACTTTATTTGCACTGCTGGTAAGAAAAGCTGCGAGGCTTGTAATTAAAATGCATTTAATTGCTTGTATGGTTAGTGAGGTGAAGTCTTTCTGGATTTTTACAGTGTTGAGATCAGAATCTGCCTTTTTTCTCTCACCACTTTTGTGTACGTGTGTGTGTGTGTGTGTGTGTGTGTGCGCGCGCGCGCGCGTGCGTGCACACATGTGCGCATGTGTGGGACAAAGGATAATGAGCAGGGAACGTCTTTCAGGAGGAGATTTCAAAGCAACTTGCAAACCAGTCTTAAGGCAGATGCTTTTGCGTGGGAATATTGTTTTATGTCCATTTTCATGGATGGTAGAATATAACTGAAACTGCATTTGCAATTGTTAAGGATGTGTGAAGTCCCCATCAGGATTTCCCCTAGTTTATTTAAGAAAAAATATTTGCAGTTATAACGAAAGATAACAAAAAAAGAGGGGGGGGGGACACACAACAGACAACACCACCAACAAAAAACAAAAAAAGCTTATCCACCCACAATAACTATTCATGACACTATTAATTAGAGCAGTGTTCTCCAACCTTGGGTCCCCAGATGTTTTTGGCCTACAACTGGCTGGGGCATGCTGGGAGTTGTAGGCCAAAAACATCTGGGGACCCAAGGTTGGAGAACACTGAATTAGAGAGAGAGAGAGAGAGAGAGAGAGAGAGAGAGAGATTTCCCCTAGTTCGATTGACTCTCTTTGGGCGCAATCCTATGGCCACTAGACACTGTCTAGCCATAGGAAAAGCTGGAGTCCCAGCTCCAACCTTGGGAAAGTGCTCCAAGGTCGGAGCTGGGACTCTGACTTTGGAGTGCCCACCCGCCACCCTTGCAGCCGGCACAGTTCTTTCCGTGCCAGCTGCGGCTCTGAAGTCGGGAGACTGACTTCAGAATGGGCACTGGAGGAGCATTCGGGGGGACGGGGACGGGGACGGACAGACGACCACTGTCCTACGAGGAATTCTGGCAGTGCCTCCAGCTCCTCTCCTCATGAGCCGGTGTAAAACACTTAAGGTGCAATCCTATGCAAGTTTAGACAGGGCTGGGGCATGCTAGGCATTGTAGGCCTTTTTTCTGTCTAAGCGTGCATAGGATTGCGCCCTTAGATGGCCCAAATCCCAAAGACGGAGTTGTAGGCCTTTTTTCTGTCCAAACTTGCATAGGATTGCGCCTTTAGATGACCAAAATCCTTGCATAGGATTGCGCCCTTAGACAGCCAAAATGGTGTTGTAGGCCTTCCATTGGATGCCCGTAATGAAATCATCTGAGGAGGGTTACGGGCAGCCACATTGGATGGTGCCGTTTTAGCTTTCCTGAAATCCCCCAGATGCTTCGCCTGAGCAGGAGCCTCAAAACTTGCCTTCAATTTTTTTAGGTGAAATCTGGTGCCAAGTTAGATTTGGGCAGATCTGTCTGCTTCGTCCCGTCCCACCACACCACAAATTCACTAGTATTCTCAAAATACTTAGGATGTTCCTTCTGAGCAGATACCTCTAAGTTCATCTCAAAATTTTGCCGGAGGCAACATTTGGTGGCAGCTCTAACGCTTTCGTTTTCCTCCCCGGCATAACTACTCTGATTACATCTCCATAGTAAACTACATAGTAACACATAACTGTGTTATGTAGTTTAATTCTGTTTCCTCTTCACTTCTTACAGTGGAAAAAGTTTACATTTAGGGTGTGAAAGAGAAAGAACCACCCACCTGCAGACTAGTCCGCCCCCCCGCCCCTATCTGTTTCTGAACCAGTTATTGCTGTGAGCCTAACAATTTGAGGTATCCAGGTTGTTCGATGGGGGGGGGGGGGAATCTAAAAGCTACTGGGCTGGTTTGCATGGTCATCACAGCCTCCCATGGTCTGTTGTACAGTTATTTGAGGGTTGTTTCACGTCATTCATTTCATTTCATTTATTACATTTCTATACCACCCAATAGCCAAAGCTCTCTAGGTGGTTTACAAAGATTAAAACCTTAAAAATACATTATAAAACCCATATACATAGAAACATGCAATGCACAGAGAGACACACATATATCTAAAAACAATTTTAAACGATCAACAAGAAGAAGAAAAAAAAATTCAAGACCGGATTAAAAACCTTGTCATATGCTGCCAAATGCCTGAGAGAAGAAGGCCTTAGCCTGGAGCCGAAAAGAGAACAATGTTGGCACCAGGTGGGCCTCATCAAGGAGATCATTCCATAATCAGGGGGCCACCACTGAGATGGCCCTCTCCCTTGTCGCCACCCTCTGAGCCTCCCTTGGAGGAGGTACCTGGAGGAGGGCCTTAGATGATAGATGTAGTGTACAGATAGGTTCATGCCGGGAGAGGCGCTCCCTCAGGTACTGCAGTCCTGAGCCGTATATTTGAGGGCTGTTTTCTGCTCCCGACAACCCCGGCCGCCTGGGTTCGGATGACACGGCAAAGCATGGCAACCCCCCACTGGGGGCTGAATATTCAAAACGACCATCAGCACGCACCATAGCCCTCCGTGGCTTAAATAAGCTACGGTGGGCTCCAGTGTTTGTGTGAACCTGGTCACACAGTATGGAAATGCCTTCATTGCAGGGGTGCAGAACCTCAGGCTTGGGTTCCCAATCCAGCCCCTTTGGGGTTCCCCAGATGGACATGCCCCCTTCCACTGGCCCCACCCCTCCCCACCCCAACAGCCAATCCTTTGGTGGCTTCCTGGCTTTTGCACAGTTTCTCCTCCATTCTAAAAGGTTGAAATGCCTCTCCTAAGGCTTAGTTACTGCCCCTAAGAGCTTTTTCTCTCAAATATGCTGGTAGTTTTGGTATTTTGGTCCTGCCTGTTTTGCCTTCAGCCCTACCCACCCCTGGAATGTGGCTCCCGAGAGCTTCTCCAGAATGGAATTTGGCCCCCGGGCTGAAAGAGGTTCAACACCCTTGCTTTATTGGGGCCAAACAAAAAGTCGCAAAGCCATGAGCAAGCTTTCAGGTTCTCCAGCACTTTTCTTCCAAAGAAGTCTGGAAAACCTGATCATAAATGTGCGATGTTGTGGCTGTCCTAATGGAGGCATTTATAGGGAGCGACTGAAACTCAGTTGTAGAGGACATACTTTTGGATGCCAGTGGCCCCACATTCAATCCCCAGCATCCCATGTTAAAAGAATCAGGTTGTAGGTGATGACTCTCCTGCAGGTTACTGACTCTCAGCCTAACCTACCTCACAGGG
This sequence comes from Shinisaurus crocodilurus, assembly GCA_021292165.1. Lineage (NCBI taxonomy): Eukaryota > Metazoa > Chordata > Lepidosauria > Squamata > Shinisauridae > Shinisaurus > Shinisaurus crocodilurus. The sequence goes on from CM037885.1 coordinate 25,776,670, forward strand.
TTGTTGTGAGGATAAAATGGAGAGGAGGAGGAGGAGGAGGATTATATAAGCCGCCTTGGGTTCCTTGCAGGAAAAAAGGCGGGGTATAAATATAATAAATAAATAAATAAAAATAATACATAAATATCATTGCCATAGTGTGGTTTTTTGGATTTGTTCTGAGCATGCTTCCGGATTGAAAGGAGGCAAAGTCAGAACAGGGACTCATCCTGAGATGCAACGGACTCCTCTGCGGCTTGGTCATTCTCACTTTTTCAAGCATCTCAGGTGTGCCTGAATGGATGCTGCTTTGGGGGACACACAGCCAATAAGGGCCCTGGAGCAGTGAGATGTCAGGCCTCTAACTACTCCAGTGCTCTCATTGGCTGTGAACTCCCCAAAGTCAGTGAGCTGATTGGTTCAGCTCACTGCCTCTCACACTAGGGAAAATAGTGTGATCTAAAATGGCACACAGCTGCAGCCTGGACTGGCCAGTGCAGCACTTTTCATAGATTTCATAGATCATAGAGTTGGAAGGAGCCTACAAGGCTATCGAGTCCAACCCTCTGCTCAATGCAGGCAACTAGAGGAGGAGTCTCCCATCCAAGTAATAACCAGGCCTGACCCCGCTTAGCTTTCCATATCATCATCAATGCCATGAAAATTAATATAGCAAAATCTGTACTGTAAAAACAAATTCAGGTGTTGGTACTTTTAGTGCATCTGATTCAAACCCACACATTTGCAGTAATCTAAACCAGTGTTCTGCAACCTTGGGTCCCCAGATGTTTTTGGCCTACAACTCCCAGCATGCCCCAGCCAGCATCTGGCTGGGGCATGCTGGGAGTTGTAGGCCAAAAACATCTGGGGACCCAAGCTTGGAGAACACTGATCTAAGCCACACGTGCTCTCTTCTTCTTCTTCTCTCCCCGGCCCCCTGCCAAAACAGGCAACCCCTTTAATAAAGTACTCTTGCAAATAGGTCTACGTAAGTTACTAGACCCCAAGCCATTAAAAAACAACAACACTAGCTAACATTTGTGGGCCCTTTATGGCCTGAAAAGGACCAACAACGTTTGCCAAACTTCTCTGGCTGGAAGTGATTCATATTTGCCACAGGTGAATGGGCGGGATGCTGTTTTTAAGCCCGGATTAATATCCCTGTAACTAGCAGATCATGCCACATATCTGATTGGACACCTTTCATTCTGACACTTTAATTACCCCCCTTCCCCACCCCCCCGGCTGCAACCCTTCCCCAGCACAACCAGTTTGTGTGTGGTCAGAGACCATGCAGGGACCATCTGCCAGTTCGTCTGAGGGAGGGAGAGTGCTGTTCCGGCTGGTTCCACGGGGACAGGACAGGGATAGAATTACGGTTGTGGGTTATAATTTCTGAGTTTGGCTAGGAAGTGTGCAAAACCTGATTTAGTGGGTGAGTGAGCGGCCCACTCACTCAGGGGCGGTGGGAGTACAAGAGGTGAAATAAGCTTTAATTATGCTCCATTAGAGAGATAACAGGATACATCAAACGTATATGCTACTATTCTGGCTCTCAAAGTGACTTGCAACATCAGTAAGACACCTGGTGGCAGGTGTAGAGGAGCCAAATCAAAAGCAGGAATATGGAAGTCCCGGGTTTGAAAATCACGGTCAGTATCTCATTTTCGGAACGCCTCTCCCAGCCACAATCTACCCGGACACTGCGCTCAGCATCTGGGGCCTTCCTCCAACTGCCACCCTCGAGGGAGGCTCGGAAGGTGGCAACAAGGGGGAGGAGGGCCTTTTCTGTGGTAGCCCCCCCAACTGTGGAACAGCCTCCCCACTGATGCCCGCCTGGCGCCAACTTTTATTATCTTTTCGGCGCCAGGTTAAAACTGCCCTCTATGCTGAGGCATTTAATAACTGCAAATAGCACATGGGGTGGTGGTGATGTCATTTTTTTATCCAGTCTATATATTTTTTTTACATCTGTCTTAGCTATTTAAGTAATTTTAAAAGTGTCTTTTAAATGTTTCTCTAATTTTTTTGATGTTTTTATTGTTTGTATTTTTTTTAATACTGCATTTTATTGTAAAACTGTATTTTTATTGTATAATTGTATTTTATTATGTAATTTTATAAATGTTGTAAACCACCCAGAGAGCTTCGGCTATTGGGCGGTATATAAATGGAAATAATAATAATAATAATAATAATAATAATAATAATAATAATAATAATAATAATAATAGGTAGCTTTGGAATGCCTGCAGGAGCAGCATTTGGGGAGATGATGGGGGATGCAGTGCCCCCTGGCCAGCCTGTGTTTCAGACCATGCAATGATGTATAACAGCATAGATATTTAAGACCTGTGTGCCCTGAGGGAAGGCAGAAGAGAAGCCCAGGCCGGGGAGCAAATGCTACCAGCTCCTGAAACGACCATCACCGGCCTGACAGGGCTGTTGGGGCAGCCCCTCTCTTCCCCTGGGGCTACAAGAATGCCCAGGCCAGGGAGATTGTACCAGCAGCTCCAGAAGAAACCTTCAGTTGGCCTGTGAGAACTGGTGTATGTTTGGTTTGGGGGGGGGTAACGTTTGTTTGTTTGAGTATTTAAACATTGTAAACTGCTTTGGGTGCCTTAGCAGAAAGGCGGTATAGAAATGTAATAAATAAATAAATATCTAACGATCTCTCTGTGTATTTATCTTGGTCACATTGACCAATGTTAGCAACTGGTTTTGGAAGGAGGGGGAGCATTTCCTCTTTTCTGCTCCCTACCCCAAATGTGACCTAATTTGGGAGCAGAAGACAAAGGGAGCTGACTCAGCTGATACGTTACTTTCTAAGATTGCGAGTCCTTTGTGGGCATACAACAACACAAAACTTAATCACATCTCAAGAGAGGCTGTGAAGGTCTGAGATGAGTGATGGATCAGAGGTAGGGTGGCCACTTATGAATTCTCCAGAAAGAGGAAATGCAACACCCCAAAAGAGGACAAAAGGGGCTACCCATTTGCATATGCTAACTGATATGTATAAATGTAGGTAACTTTAGAAATAATTATTATAATTTAAATAGAAATATAGTCCATCCCACCATAGTACGGAAGAGGGATACCACCAGGTGAGCTGCGTGCCTGCCGGTCCAGTCTGCTGTTCTGATGCTAACTGTGGGAGGGAAACTGGTGACTCTTTATTTTTAAACTGGAATGGGACAGGACAATCCTTCAAACAGAGGATGGTCCTCTGGCAGCCCTTCAAATAGAGGACTGTCCTCTGTAAAAAAAAAAAAAAAGAGGACACATGGCCAGCCTATGTGGCTAATAAACTGATGCTCAATTCAGACAAGAGAGAGAAAGTGCACTTGTTCAATAGGACTGCTGATTTGGGAATAGGGTTACGGCCTGGTTTGGACTGGGTTGTGTAGTTATGTTAAGGTTGGATTGCTGCCTTTGAAAAGGGTTTGGAAACTTCAGCTGGTATAAAATGCAGCAGCTAGACTCTGGAGCCGTGTTCTGCAACCTTGGGCCCCCAGATGTTTTTGGCCTACAACTCCCAGCATGCCCCATCCAGCATCTGGCTGGGGCATGCTGGGAGTTGTAGGCCAAAAACATCTGGGGGCCCAACAAGGTTGCAGAACACGGCTCCGGAGTCTTGACTGGCAGCTGTTTTTTGGCTGCTGTACCAACTTCATTGGCTTCCGGTCTATTTCCAAGCCCAATTCAACGTGCTGGGGCCTTAGTACTTTAAGGACCATCTCCTGCCACGTGATCCTGTCCCCAGGCTTATGGGAGTTGTAGTCCCACACATCTGGAGGGCACCAGATTGGGGAAGGCTGGACTAGAGTACTACTTTGCCACTCTAGCAACTGGAGGACTAGTCTTATGATGGCACCCACCCTGTCCGACTGGCTCAATGTTCATTTTCCTCTTTTCTATCTGTGCCCACATGCTGAGGTACATACATGTTGACTCAGGAGCAATGCAAGAGCATTATGATTTTCCTTGTGGCTTTCCTTAGCTTTCCTAATTAAAACCATCTATCTTCCCCATCATCTCATGTGATTCAAAAGTAGAGTTAATGAGAATAATTGTTCTCCGGATTCCCCTATCATGCCACTTTGAAGTTTTTAAGGTTACTTACTTTCATTCTCCACTGCTTGACGAAAATGAGTATTTACTGTAGCGAGCTGGGCAAACCGTGCCAAAGACATGTCATTTCCATCAGTTTTATGTCTTGTCTGTACATTGCCAAGAACAAAAGATTCACACATTAGCAATACATTTTAATTTCTGCTGTCTCTCTTCTCCCCCCCACTTCTTTCTAAACTGGCAGCCTGGCCAAGTCTCCATTACATTTCTTGGGCATGAGACACCCCGCTCGGATTTTTCACACTACTGTCAGGGAGCTCACATCTGAAGAGTCAACTTTGTCTGCGTTGTTAAAAATAATGATTGAACCATGACTCTCGTGTAACAGAGTACATGTTGTACTCGGGCTGCTGTGATGGCGGGCGGGTAAGACCTGGAATGTTATGTATCAACAAGCTTCGTAAGTGACTACTGGTTCCAAACTGGAGTCCACTACTGGGTGGACGGCACAAGGGCCAGGCACTTCCACTGCACAAGCCCCACTGGACTGAATGGGGCTTGCACAGGAGGATTTCCTGATAGGTTAACGTGTGCAAGAACTTTAGTTTCTCAGGATGTGTGCGTTGGAGCACTCAGTGAGCGTGGCGGTGGGGTGTCACTGTAGTTCAGGGGTGTGGAACCGCAGGCCGGGGACCAAATCCGGCCCACCTTGGGTCCCAATCTCATAGAAACATAGAATAGTAGAGTTGGAAGGGGCCCATAAGGCCATCGAGTCCAACCCCCTGCTCAACGCAGGAATCCAAGTCAAAGTATCCCTGACAGGTGGCCGTCCAGCTGCACCTTGAATGCCTCCAGGGTGGGAGAGCTCACCACCTCCCTAGGTGGTTGGTTCCATTGTCATGTTGCTCTAACAGTCAGGAAGTTTTTCCTGATGTCCAGCCAGAATCTGGCTTCCTGTGACTTGAATCCATTATTATTCCATGTCCTGCAATCTGAGATGATCGAGAAGAGATCCTGGCCCTCCAATATGGCCACGCCGCTTCCCCTAGCCCCAACCCGTTCGTCTCACCACCAAATGTTTGGTGGTTTCCAGACTTTAATGCAGTTTCTCCCCATTCTGAAAGATCGAAATGCCCCTCCTAAGGCTTAGTTACTGGCAGTAAGAGCTTCAGGGCGCCGCAATCCTACACGTGTTTAGACAGAAAAAGGTCCTACAATGGCCAGCATTCCCCAGCCAGCTAGGCTGCTTGGGGAATGCTGGGAGTTGTAGGACTTTTTTCTGTCTAAACATGCGTAGGATTGCGCTCTTAAGCTATAATATGCTGGTATTTGGGGGTATTTTGGCCCCACCCCTTTTGCTCCTGGCCCCGCCCACCCTGGAATGTGGCCCCCAAGAGGTTTTCCAAAATGGAATTTGGCCCTTGAGCTGAAAGAGGTTTGACTACCCTGCGGTAGCTGATGGTTGCGAGTTGATTTTGCTTAGTGGTTAGACTAGGGCAGTGTTCTCCAACCTTGGGTCCCCAGATGTTTTTGGCCTACAACTCCCAGCAGGAACCCTCTCCATTCTAATGTGCCTGGAGTTTAATGCCGTCTGTTTAGAGCAGTGTTCTCCAACCTTGGGTCCCTAGATGTTTTTGGCCTACAACTGGGGACCCAAGGTTGGAGAACACTGGACTAGGGTGACCGGCCACTTACGCATAACCAAAAAAAGAGAGGAAATTCATCACCAAGGGAGAGGACAAAATAGGACACGGATTTGCACAAAAAATGTGCATGCGCTAATTTGTAGGTATTGATGCAGATTGAGAAATAATGACTATAACTTAAAGAGAAGCACCATGCAGTTTTAACCACAGTGGGGGAAGCTGTGCCCCAGGGGGACCTGCTGCGTACCTGCCCAAGCCCGCTCTGTTTTCAGTCTCCAGACCGTGGTGGCTCTCTCTCCCTTCTTCGGTAGTTCTTGACCTTGAAACTGAACTTGGACTGGGCAGCCCTTCAAACAGAGGGCACCTTCAAATAGGGACCTGTGTCCTCTGACAGACCTTCAAACGGAGGACTGCCCTCTGTAAAGCAGGACACATGCCTGCCCCCCTGCCCCAGTTCCATCTGTGAGATACCGCTCTCCCATGCCACATGCGCGTTGCCAGTCCAACTGCTGTTCACGTACATTAGGCCTTGCATTATTCTGCCCCCCCCGCCCCCTGGCGTGTCCTGTCCTGTCATAAAAGGCTGTTCGATGAATGCCAGCTATTTAGAAGTTTATATATATTGTGTGGGTGTGGGTGTGTGGTGGAGATGGGGAGAGGCGGAGAAGGGAACGTGGAAGATCCATTCGCCGTCTGGGAAACTGTGGCATTCCACGTCATTCATGTCCACTGACTAGGCTGGACGTTGTGCCTTGAGGGGGGGGGGGGGATAGTTTTTTGACTTAATTCTCAGACAGAACCTCTCCCTCCCCCCACCTCCTGAAGGAAAGTTTTCACAGGCTCTGCACATACAAGAGTCAGCCTGTACCTCGGCGCGCACTGCGCGTTTTGCCTCACAGGGAGTCACGTCAAGGCCCTTTGAACTTGAACGTCTCGCTGCCTTTTCTTCGGCTGCCCTAATAAGCGCGCGCGGTTCCGCGGGGCGAGGGTCGGACTGAGTCAGTGGCCTGGGAGTTGGGGGGAAATGGCCTACCAGCAAATTTGGATGGCGGGGGAGAAGGGGCGCCTTCCTCTGAACCCGCAAGGGCGAGAGGAGCGCCTGCAGGGGCCAAGTTCTGCAACAGCCCCGGCAGCCAGCCCCGTGTCTGAGCAACACGATTCTCCTCCTGTCTTTTTTACGCAGAGAGAAAGGGACGCCTTGAGGAAAGAGCTGCAATTATCTCGCATTACAGGGGAAGATTAACTGCTCAGAGCTAGTGTTCCTCAAATTAAATTCCGGGGTGGGTTCGCCGGTCTGCCACCCAAAAGGTGTGGCGGAGGGAGGGAATCCATTGTGCAGGCTCATGCACGTGGGGATCTCGCAGTCACAGCGGCTGTTCCGGCGGCCGACTTATTCGCGCACGACCCCCCCCCCCCGCTCTCGCTCCTCTGCCTTTCGCAGCAGCTTGGATCTACAGACACGAGCATGGAATCTCTCTCTCTCTCTGTGTCGTGAAAATGCCTGACCTGTTGGGCTTAAAAATAAAAATCTGCTGATCGAGCGATCATGAAAGGCGCCGGGGCTGTCCCGGATGTTTCCTTCTGGTCAAGTTGGCAACCCTCCCAGTCCTGGAAGTCAGAGGCCGCCATTTTTCTTTCCTTTTTTTTTATGGGCCTGGGCCTGGCTTCTGTGCCTGGAGCAGCAGCACTCCGGAGAAATTAAGCAGCGGAAGGTTTTTCCTGGCATGGAGATCAGGGATAGGGAATGTGTCTCCTATGTCAGTTTTCTCCAACCTTGGGTCCCCAGATGTTTTTGGCCTACAACTCCCAGCATGCCCCAGCCTCTACTGGCTGAGGCTGATAGGAGCTGGAGTCCCCACCCCTGCAAGCGATGAATGCAGGGATGAGTGTGTGTGGGGTGGCCCTGTGTGTGTCCTCCTTCACAGAGGACAGTCCTCTCTTTGAAGGCATCCTCCGTCTGAAGGGCTGTTGTCCAAGTTCAGTTTAAAGATAAAAGAACCATCTGAACTGTTGCCCATCCTCAGGCGGCACCTGGGCAGGGAGGCGCAGAGGTCACCAGGCTGCAGTCTTCTGCGCCGTGGTGAGATGTCCTGTATTTCTATTATTTATTTCATTTCATTTCATTTCTGTACCACCCAATAGCCGAGGCTCTCTGGGTGGGTTCACAACCACTCACAAAATCACCGGCTTCCCTGTGGCACTGCCTCCCCTCCCATCTCTGGGGGGCTGGGGGGCAATCCAGCTGGAGCAGGCCCAGATGTTTCCTCTGCCTGCTCCTGCCTCTCTCGCTCCTTCTGTCCCACAGGGCCGTTGATGTCAGTTACATTATATAGTATCATCATCATCATCATCATCATCATCATCATCATCATCATCCACATTATAATAATTTATTTCTACAAATTTTGCAGCGATCCCTAATAATTACCCTATGCAAATTTTAAGCAAATCACCACCCTCTTTTTCATTGATACCCTTCCTCTTTTTGGCAATTCGCAAGTGGCCACCCTAGCCCAACCTCCAAGCATTCATATCATAATGAGGTCTGAAAAGAGCTTCCGTGCATACAACTACAGACACGCAGGGCTGTCTCTGAGCAGTCAGGACCTCTGAACAAGGAGCAGTCCCAGTCGCAAACACTTGAACCCACGGAGGTTCTTTCCGGTCCTTATTAAGGATGCAAGGAGGCCTGGCGTGCACAATCCCATGACTTCCCCTGCCCTCCTCAGATTCAGACATCTGAAAGGGACTCGTGTCATGTGTTTGTGCAGGCGCAGTAACCAAAGGACGCGTGGGAGCTGGGAGGGCCAAGGTAAATGTATGTGTCGAGCTATGCACATCCTGTGGAAAATGTGTGGGCCAGTTGGCACAATCAAACACCCTACTGTGGCTTATTTAAGCCATGGTAGGTTGTGGCGTGTGCCGGCAGCCATCTTGAATATTCAGGGTGTGATCACAACTTCTTGTGTCATCCGAATCCGGTGGAGGTGGGTTGTGTTGTGTGTGAGGGTTAAACAACCCTCGCATAACCCTAAAACAGGCCATGGGTTCTGTGAGGGTTGTTTAACCCTCACACAACCCACCCCTGCCGGGTCGCGGCTTTAATTTTCTGGATGGTGCCTGGGTGTGTGGCTTAAATAAGCCATGATGAGCTGCGCCGATCGTGCGAACCCTGTGTGTGTGTGTGTGTGTGTGTGTATCTGAACAAGAAAAGTCAAATTCTGCAACCTGTGTACAAATTAAGCAGACCTTCCCATGTTTAATTTCAGACATTTTGGTGAGGGACCATACCTCTAGAGCACATGCTTTGCTTGCTGAGGGTCCCACATTCAGTCATCTCCAGGTAAAACAATCAAGTAGCATTTGATGGGAAAGACCTTGGGGAGCAACAGCCAATCAGAGCAGGCAATACTGGGCTAGATGGACTAATCGTCAAACTTGGCATAAGGCAGCTTCCTGTGTCCCTAATTTCATTTCCTCAGAGGCTCCATGTCTAATCTAGGGTGGCCATCTGTCCTACTTTACAGAGGACAGGGCTCTATATTTGTAGGGCTGTCAGACGATCTTTTATTTGAAGGCACCTTAATTTGAAGGGCTGTCCGGTCTGAGTCCACTTTAAAGATCGAGGGCCGTAAGAAGGGAGGGAAAGCAGGGGAGTGGAAGTTGCCCACCAAGAGCATTTGGAGAGCAGATTGAAGAGGCGGGCATGCCAGTCACCTGGTCACAGTCTTCACCACTAGGGTATTTCTATGTATGGTATTTCTACACTAAAATGATCAAGGGGCCGGAGCAACTCCTCGGTGAGGAAAGGTTACAGCAGCTGGGGAAAAGGGCGAGTGAGGGGAGACAGTCATAGAGGTGTACAGAATTATGCGTGGTGTGGAGAAAGTGGAGAGAGAGGGAGACATTTTTCTCCCTCTCTCATAAGACTAGAACCCACGAAGCTGAATGGTGGGAGATTCAGGACAGATCAAAGGAAGGACTCCTTCACACAGCGCAGAGTTAAACTGTGGAATTCGCTTCCACAAGATGTAGTGAGGGCCACCAATTTGGAGGGCTTTAAAGGGGGATTGGACAGATTCCTGGAGGAGAAGGCTATCAATGGCTGGCTACTAGTCCTGATGGCTCTATACTACCTCCAGTATCAGAGGCGGTATGCCTATGTACACTGGTTGCTGGGGAACATGGGCGGGAGGGTGCTGTTGCACTCGTGTCCTGCTTGTGGGATCCCGTGGGCAGCTGGTTGACCACTGTGTGAACAGAATGCTGCTGAACTAGATGGACCCTTGGTCTGATCCAGCAGTGCTCTTCTTCTTCTCATGTTCTTATATAACTGATAGTAATTATTTCCACCCTAGATGGAAACACTTAGCCTTTTTGTGACAGGACATTCTTGGCCTTGGGCATGGGAGCACCTCAGCTCTTGGTTTTATATCTCCACATCTCTTTGAATCTTTGATTTCTCTGTGTGTGGTGTTTTGGTGTTGGTGGTGGGCGTTGGCCGTCCTATTTTGGGGGGTGGGCAAAGAACAGTTCTCTATTTGATACTCTGTCCATTCCAAGTCTGGTTTAAAGTCAAAGAAGCACGGGGCGGGAGAGCGGCAGAGGCCTTGAAGTTGCCCGTGCCCGTCACTGCCTGACGGCTGTATCACAATAAAACTCACTGACTGTGTGAATGCTCGGTATGGCGACAGTTTAGAACCATAATAATACAGGGATGTTCCAGTCAGCTTTCAATTGAATGTTGATGCTGGTCTACATTTTATAAGCTGTAGTTTACCTGTAACAGATTCCTTTATTTTTTAAAAATTTGATTTAAAGGTTTATGCTGCTTCCCCATTGATTGTATTTCTATTCTTATTGTTTAATACATTCTACTTTGCAAATCCCCTTGAAAAGGCTTCGTCCTGAAAGGCAGCATAAAGAAATTTTAAATAAAAATGATAATAAAACCACAATTATGAAGGAGGTCATTAAAAAAAAAAAAGCAACCCCCCCCCCCCGTTTCGCTTTTGATTCTTGTAACCTGATCCAAACGGTGGTTGTCGTCAATTCTTTCTTGGCTGCCTAAACATAAAACACCCGTGCATTGCTTCACACTTTTAAGGCACATTATCAAGATACTAAACATTTGCAGGTAAGGTGGAGTTACAGCTTTACTAAGGTAATTATATAACCAGGTCTGTTGTGAGATTTAAAGATTTTGTTTTGTTTAGGAAACTGTTATGCTCCGTTTACGAACACGCCCTGCTTCAGAAATCAGAGCAAGACCAAGTTATTGCAAAATAAATGAGCACAACAGGCAGAGAAGAAACTCCCTCAGTATGTGAGCTTCAGCTGGGCTGACCACCTATAAATCACCAAGAGAGAGGAAATGCATCCTCAAAAGAGAGGGCGAAAGAGGACACTGGTTTGCATGAAATGTGCATATGCTGATTTATATGGATAGATGCAAATTTAGAAACAATTGCTATAATTGAAATAGAAATACAGCCTATCCCGCCATAGTGTGGAAGACTGTGACAAGGGGACCTGTGTGACCTGGTGAGCTGTGTGCCTGCCTGTCCGGTCTGCTGCTGCTGTCCAGGTGCTCACTGCAGATGGCCGACAGTTCTTACAGTGCTTTATCTTTAAACCAGAATTGGACAGGACAGAGCCAGTGTGGTGTAGGTGTTAAACTGGTTCAGGACAGAACCTGGGAGGCTCAGGACAGATGAAAAGGACTTCTTCACACGGCACATAGGTAAACTATAGAATTCACTTCCACAAGATGTGGTGACGGCCACCAATTTGGAGAGCTTTAAAAGGGGATTGAACAAATTCATGGAGAAGAAGACTATCAATGGCTACTAGTCCCGAATCCCGATGGCTCTACGCTAGCTCCAGGATCAGAGGCAGTATTTCTATGTTTCCCAGTTGCTGTTGCACTCCTGTCCTGCTTGTGGGATCCCGTGGGCAGCTGGTTGGCCACTGTGTGAACAGAATGCTGGACTAGGTGGACCTTTGGTCTGATCCAGCATGGCTCTTATGTTCTTATAATCTTACTGGGACTCGGGAGATCTGGGTTCTAGTCCCCACTTGGCCATGAAGCTCACTGGGTGACTTTGGGCCAGTCACTGACTCTCAGCCTAACCTACCTCACAGGGTTATTGTGAGGATAAAATGGGGAGGAGGAGGATCATGTAAGCCAGCTTGGGGTCCTTGCAAGAGGGAAAAAAAGATGAGATATAAATGTAATCTATCTGTATATATAAAGAAGAAGTCCTGACTGACTGACTGACTCATCAACGCCCAGCTCAAACCGTTTAATCTAGGAACGTGAAATTTTGAAGAAACATAGTTTTTATGACGTAGACACCCACTAAGGAAGGATTTTTGGAAATTCCATCCCTAAGGGGGTGAAAAAAGGGGGCAAAATTGCCCCACTCTCATATCTCCTATGGGCAAAACAACAGGGCAGCAGTTATGCAAGTAGGCCTCACCTCATAATTGCTGCAGGAGCCAATAGGAGCAGTTATGCAAATAGCCCATACGACACTTAGAATGTTCATATGAATTCCTGCAGGGGCCAATAGGGGTGGGTATGCAAATCTCCCCTAGGCCATTTAGAATGTTCTCTGAGGGGGTGAAAAGGGAGGGAAACTTTTTAAATGACTGAATGATTGTTGTGTGTGGGGCGTTGTCGCATAGGCTCCATCACGTTTTGACGGATTTACCCCAAACGTGGCACGGTCACTCTTCATCACCTGTAGACTCTCGGGATTAACCTGATTTTTCTTTAAGATCAGATATTTCTGTCAGAAAAGTTTTCTGCTGCCAGCACCCTGCCGAAACGTTACACTTTCAGTCAGAGACACTGTATCTTTTCCATTGTACCAAAGCCTAAAATCCATGCGAGCGCAGCCATGGGCAACAGCTAGTAAATAAATAAAGGACAGTTCTCTGGCAGCCCTTCAAAGAGATTGTCCTCTATAAATGAGGACACATGGCCCCCTATTGGATCAGTAGGAGGAGAGAAGGGTTGCCATGTGTCCTGCTTTACAGAAGATATTCCCTGCTTGTAGACCTGCCAGAGGACTGCCCTTTATTTGAAGGTGTCCTCTGTCTGAAGGGCTGTCTAGTCCAAGTCTGGTTAAAGATCCAGAACCCTCAGAAGGGAGAACAGGGGCCTTGTCATTTCCTGTCCCAGTTAGCATCAGGCACACAGGTCAGGTGGTCACAGTCTTCCCCACTGTGGTGAGATGTACTGCATTCCTACTGAAATTATACTAATTATTTCTATATTTGCATTTCTTTCTATATATCAGCACAAGCAAATTATTTGCAAATCACTGTCCCCTTTTTGGGCTGATGTATAAGTGGACACCATAGCAGAGGTAGAAGAATCAAGGTGTCACAAATGAAGAAATGTATATTATTATAGGTCTTCTTCACACAACGCATGATTCAATTATGAACAGAAGAACATCAGAAGAGTCCTGCTGGATCAGATCAAAGGCTCAGCATTCTGTTCACACAGTGGCCAGCCAGTTGCTTGTGGGAAGCCCACAAGCAAGACAGGAGTGCAACAGCACCCTCCCGCCCGTGTTCCCCAGCAATGGGTGTACAGAAGCCTCTTCTGATATTGGAGGTAACATATACTGTAAAGGCATCGTGATTAGTAGCCATTGATAGCTTTATCCTCCATGAATTAATCTAATCCTCTTTTAAAACCATCCAAGTTGGTGGCCCTCACTACATTTTGTGGCGACAAATTCTGCAGTTTAACTATGCGTTGGGTGAAGAAATACTTTCTTTTTTCTCTCCTGGATCTCTCACCGTTCCACTTCATGGAATGACCCCATGTTCTAGTACCAATGGGAGAGGGAGAAAAACACCTCCCTATCCGCTTTCTGCACACCGTGCATCGTTTTGTACACCTCTATCACGTCTCCCTGTACTCACCTTTTTTTCTAAGCTAAACTGCCCTAGACGTAACCTTTATTTATTTATTTATTTAAAATATTTTTATCCGGCTTACAATCAATCAGCAAAGAAGACAGTCCCTGCCCGTAGGTTTACAATTTTTTAAAAAAACATGACACAAAAGGAAAAAGGGATGGATTAGGGAGGGAAGAGGAAAGAATTAAGTAGACGGCAGTAAGGCTACTGGAATGGTGTTGCTTTGCCTCTCATCTCCCGGGGTGGTGGTGGGCAATCCAACCTTTCCTCATAGCATGGGTGTTTGCAGGAATTTTCCCTGCGCCACAAGAGCACTTGCATAGGGTTGTGCCCTTAGTTAATCTGTTGGCAGTCATAATCTGAATGAATTCAGCTCCTATCCCCTAAATGCGCACTAAAAGCAAAAAGAGTATATGATAGTTTTGTACAGTACAAATAGGGCTAAATATTATTCGACTCTGGCAGACATACCAAGGGAGATTTGCTAGGAAGTACCGGTAAGTCACATTGAACTCAGTGGGATTTAGCGTCTGAGTTGATGTGCTTAAGACTGGGCTGTACACAGGGCCGGTGCTACCATTAGGCCAACTAGGCAGCTGCCTAGGGCCGCAGGGCTAAAGGGGGCGCCAGAAATAGGGAGGGAGGGCTCAAGTGGGAAGGGGGGGGCGCTAAATATCTGATCTTGCCTAGGGCACCAAACGGCACCCAACTGCCTTGCACCGGCCCTGGCTGTACATCAATGGGAGATGGGAGCCGGAGGAGAGCGGGGCCAGCGCCAGAGTTTGCCACCAAGCCCAAAGACAATTAGAGAGGGCCCAAAGCCCTATCAGGGCACATTTCTGCATTGCATGGAGTATTCAAGAAGATCAGGTGCTGTCTAAGAGGATTCTCCATGTCTTGCCTGTTCCCGTAGAGTGCCCATGCATCCCTTTTTAACAGTCCTTTATTTGAAAGGCTGCCAGAGAACTGTCCTCTGCCTGAAGGCAGGGGAGGCTGGTGATGACGCCTGTCTCAGCGGGGCTCCCTTATCCATTGCACCGGTGTGTTTGAGCTTGATAGGAGCTATCCATGGTGCTGCATGGTGGCAAACCTAATGGGGGGGATGGGGTTCAGCACCACGGATAGCTCCCATAAAGCTCAAATTAAAAAGTGCAACGGCTAAGGAGCCCCACTGACTCAGGCGCCACCAGCGTCCAGTGCGAGGCATCCTCTATTTGAAGGGCTGCCCTGTCCAGTTCTGCCCAGAGAACTTCTGTTAATCTGGCACGACAGAGATGTAGTAAGTAAACAAATAAGTTCCGGTTTAAAGATAAAGGGCCTCCGGAGTGCTCAAACTCTTATTTAGGCATCTCTTTTGGGCAAAGCAGCAAATTGGGAGTTAATTAAGAAACTTTGCTTAACTCGGGGGGGGGGGGCTTAGACGACTACACTGAAGGCTTGCAGCATCCTTTAATCTATGAAGAGATTAACGGGTTTAGACGACGGCCTCCTCGTCTAAACCCGTTCTCCTCCCACAACCCTCAAATTGCCTCTTTTTCAGCCTTAAATCAAGCTCCAAAGAAGCTCAGATCAATTTGGAACGGAAAGTTCCTACAAATATATAATGGTCACACCCTGGGGTATGTGTGTGTGTTTCCTCTCCCAGTGGCTGCGATATTAAAAGTGGCTCTGTACTGTGTGGCTACGCTAGAAACATATTTCCGTTAGTCGAGGCTGTGAAGCAGAATTCTCACCCGTCTTGAGTGTTTCTTGTGGTTTCTTCTAAATGTAGCTATGGGGCATGCAACAGCGTGCTGAAAGAGGGTCGAAATAATTGCGAGGCATTAGAAAGAACACGATCTCATATTTTTTTTAAATGTAGATACTGAGGTTCTGTGGGGCATGGAATGTGTTTAAACACACACACACACACACACACACGCAAAACTACATGCTACCTTAAATGCATAGCATGTGGATGATCCAAACTTTAAAAAATTGTGTAAAAATTGGCACCAATGGAGTCATCCCCCCTTTTAGCCCCCATGTGGGGGGATTTAGGGGGGAAAGCGGCTGATCTGGGAGTCTTTATATCACCCTATCCACATGTGGTGATCCTGAAAAGTTAGGATCAGCAGCACTCAACACATTCAACATAGCGTCAAGTATGGAGATAAATCAGTGTCAGATAAACGCTGGCTGGGGCGTGCTGGGAGTTGTAGGCCAAAAACATCTGGGGACCCAAGGTTGGAGAACACTGCTCTAAACAGACGGCATTAAACTCCAGGCACATTAGAATGGAGAGGGTTCCTGCTGGGAGTTGTAGGCCAAAAACATCTGGGGACCCAAGGTTGGAGAACACTGAGATAAATGGTGGTGAAATTTCACGCCTTTTTATCCATCTCTGTCTCTCCCTTTGGAATTGTGTCCACCACTTCCTAAATGTCCTTACTAGTGACACAGAGCAAACGACACAATGGCTCTGACCCAGCAAGGGAGAGCTGTGCATGCAAGCAGGCTTCTGTGCATGGATCAAAATGTTGGATAAGGAACTGCACATGTAATATACAATATCAGTAATGTAATATGCACCCACACCCAATCGCCTTTTGTATCGCATGACGTAGAAGCTCAGTGGTGCAAAATACCAGCCAACCAACAGAAAGGGGCACCTAAAAATTGGAACCGGCAACTGGCAACTGGAGAACTGGCTTGGGTAGAACCCCTCTTCTGACCAGTGGGCTCAGTTCTTCATCCCCTCTCCCCGTATCGCAGTGCTCAAGTTATGGGAGAGGGAGAAAGTAGAGGGCCCCTGAATAAAACCTCCCTGAGTCTGGGCTGGTTTTCCTTTCAGTGAATCAGTGTAAAGATGCCGGAAGCCACCTGTGTCTGTCTAAATTTTTCTTCAAGTTAAGATGCTGAAAGAGTAGCAGCAAAACAACCAGCAAGGAAAATGCACTGTGAGTCTGATGTCCCTTGTTATGCCTTTTCAGGTGACAAAGCAGGATCATGCTGGCATTTGCTCTGTGCCCAAATCCTGGGTGCATTGCATATGTGGGGCCTGGAATCATGCAAATTGGCTGTTTGGTGGGGAGGAGGAGCAGGAGAAATTGAACCCTGCTCCATAGATGTATGTGTGGCATAATGGTTAGAGTGTTGGACTGGGACTCGGGAGATCCGGGTTCTAGTCCCCACTTGGCCATGAAGCTCACTGGGTGACTTTGGGCCAGTCACTGACTCTCGGCCTAACCTACTTCACAGGGTTGTTGTGAGGATAAAATGGAGAGGATGATGATTCTGTAAGCCGCCTTGGGTTCCTTGCAGGAAAAAAGGCGGGATATAAATATAATAAACGAATAAATATCCCCATCCATTTCAATGGAAGGAGCATTGCTGGACAAGATCCAACGGGCAAGAGGCAGTGTATCAATCGGTAACCATACATTTATTTATTCCACATGGTAAGGCATTAAAATGATTACACATAACACCTAGCAATATAGTCATGTATATTTGATCAAGAACATGGGCCTTTATTTTTCTTCCAGGAGACAGAAACGCAGGGTTGACCGCTCTGCTATGGGCTCCTGGCAGACTGAACTCCCAACATACCACAAGGCAAGGTTGGCCGGACGAGGCACCGTTTTTTTTTTGCAGGCCCGTGAACGTAGCAAGTCAAGGCGTAGAGACTGCATTTGCTGTTGTAGGCATCAAGTTTCAAGCGGGAGCTGCCCAGGGGGAGGGGCAAGAGGTGGCTATGGAAGCCCGTTCAAACATTCACAAAAGCATTCCATGTTTTCACCAAACTCCGGGTTGAGACTGTTGAATTTTTGCAGCAGAATCTCTGTCCCGGATGGTTAAGTGCTACACTAAAAGGCAAGACACCGGGGGGGGGGGGGGCTACATTTCAAAATAGAGATACCACCAAGTTGGGCTGGAATATTGCGCAGACCCTCACCTTTAAATATTATTAACATCTTTTAAAATACTCATCATCAAAATCAGCTCCATCAAAAAACACAACAAAGGAAAAACAAACCATCCAGTCTTTGCTATGTTAAAACACAGAGTTCATACTGAATGCAGGGTTTCTTCTGCTGCTAATCGAAATTATCATTCTGTTAAAAAAAAAAAAAAAAAGCAAACAAACGAAAACCTTCCACACATAAGTTCTAAGCATTACCGGTATTTAAGAACTGGGATCCTTCAGCAACTTTTTTTTTTTTTTTAGAATTATATTATTATAACAAATAAAGACCAAAGTAGATTTAATTTTATACAGTTAAATATTCCATGAGCCAAACAAAAAAAAAATATTTTTTTTACTGTACAAGCAATTGTGCATTTATTTATTTTTTTTTAAAAAGGAAGCATATTATAGTGCAAAGCAAAAAACAAACAACCAAAACAAAAACAAAAACACAGGCCAAATATTTGACCACTTGCATCATACAGATGCATTTTTCTTCATACCTGCACATGACAATCCAGCATAAACTTGAAAGGGTTGGGCTGGCAGAAGTCGTGGTTTACAAGTGCACACTGAGGACAGTAGGTTGTCCCCTGAACATTTTTGGTTTTGGCCTCCAGAACCGCTGTCGAGACTCAGTTAGAGGCAGCAAGGAATGAACAACAATACAGCAAGCTCTTGTTAAGAAAAAATC